>JAOTRR010000020.1:20796107-20833001 GCA_028570945.1 Gogo arcuatus
CTGCAATTTGGGCTTTCAGGTTTCTCAGTAACCATCTTTTTGTTTGTTTTGTGTGCACCTACACTGACTATCAGTAACTATGGTCACAATCCAATCAGAAACCTTCACGCAGTCCTCTTAGGACGAGGCCTACGTTGCCTGGGTAACTCCACAACTACCTTCGACTGGTAGAACATCCTCCCTTCACTTCACTATCTTTCTTTTGTGCATGGCAGAGCCTTGTCCCTTTTGAAATATAACCCCCCCTTCTCTCTCTCTCTCTTTAATGGCTGCTCCAGCAGTTGCAGGGTTAATGTTTGGGTAGCAGCAGTTGGAGGAGGGAGAGAATGAGAGACGAGAAGAGAGGTAGAGGTGGAGGTGGGAGGTGTGGGGGGAGCGGCCCACAGCTGTTGTAGTGCACTCGGGTTTGTACGGATAGGACGCCTGCTTCACTCTCCCTGGAACAATGGGAGAACACGGGAGCTACCGCAGCTAGCCTGGAGACACTTAACCAGGTTTCAGAATGAGGCAGAGACACGTATAGGGAAGGTCTACAGAGGGCCATGTCTAATATGACGTTGCAAGGGCATATTCCGTTTCTCTGTCTGATTTGTCCTACTTGGCTTGTCCTCAGGTTCCTAGGATGATCTGACTAGATGTGCAGGTATAGTACACTTTAGCAGGGGCTTAAAGATTTGTTTTTCTGTTCTCTTATAAAGGCATTTTTTTGTATTTTAAAAACACCACAATGTAAACAAATTGTTTTCTTTGTTCTAAAATGAGCTAAAGTAATACAAGATAGTAGGATATTTATTTTTAAAAAATACAGTTTCAAGGTTAATCAGAAGCATTATTAAAATGTTTCAGCTGCTTTCATGAAATCTTTTGATTGAATGAAGCTTAAAGTGCCACCATCTGCACTGAGCTTTTCAATGTTAAAGACTTGCAGCTGCGCGTCATTTCCATATAATCGGCTGTCGATTTAATTATTTCTGAATTGCTCTGTGTGCAGGACAGAAGTAACAGAGTTCATCAGTTTGTGGACCACTCAGTGCTTTTGGCGAGACAGATAACCTGTCTCATCCAAAAACGGCGCCATTCACAGTCAGGCAGCAGCAAATTAACAGCTTAATTCACACCTCACCTTCAGCTGCTTTCATAGGTTCTTTCCACATGTTCTCAGCCGCCCTTGAAAGAACGAGGCGTCCTGGTTATTTGTCTTCCCTGCTGTGTGTTTTGGTAATTTCGAGGTCTTTGAAGCAGACACAAATGGGGGATTTAAAAGATGTGCTTTTGAGAAGCGAGGTGTGCTGCACTGTGAAGGACAGTCTGCGTTTCTGTAGCTGCAGAGTAGACTCGCTTTTATCTTGCTTTAGCACTTGGGATGAGAGCAGAACAGTGGGTCAGGGAGTGCATTCATTTTAGGCCTGTCACGGATGCATTAGCCCACTGTTAAGTGGATAATGCCTCCTCGAAAATGAGAATTTTGATTGAACTGCATTATTGAAGGTATTCTAAATTTAATGCACAGATCCAGAATCTCGCACTACAGAGATCGGGTCTGTCCCCAGATTAGTGCACATCAGAAAGAAAAATTAATGCGCCCCAGGGGGACTGACGCGAGGCTTTTATGTTTGTTTTTCTCCTTAGATGGAAATGAGCAGCTGACACCTCTCGGCTAATTCTTTTCATTCTATGCATAAGAGGACCATCAAGTCCCTGTTCTGAGGCAATTGATCATTTTGTAAGATCATAAATTGCCCCAAAATAGGATCGATAATTTGGTGGTGCTTGGTGTCGCAGGACTTTGTGCAGGGTGTGAATAATCAGAGACTGCCTCAGCGGACAGGGATGGGTTTGGTTCTTAATAACCCCTGGAGTGTGGGGGATGGAGGCAAGGTTTGGGGATCCCAGAGCCCCAATTCTGTTTGATTGCCTTCTTAGTGGCTTTATTTCACCCCTCCCAACACTAGCGATTTTTCTTTCTTTTTTCTCTCCCCTTGACACAGAATATTTGCATTAATTAAGACTGTACTGTCTGTCCTTAAGAAAAGAAAAGACATTTATATCCATTTATATACATATCCATGTTTTGCAGTACACTTTACGTGTGAAATGATTTAAACCTATGTAGCATGGAAAATAAATACCCAATTCTGCTGAGGCTTATAGATGAGTAGACCAATTTGAATTTTCTAATTTGATCTATTTTAATGATGAAGCAGTAATTTTACAAGACAATGTTCTGTCCTTTATGCTCCTCTTTGTTTAGTACATTCTCTTGTTTGGACCAAGGATTCTGGTTGTATGTTGTTTTAGATTATAGCCTAACAGGATCATTAAAACTGTGTTATGAATGTGTTGCATGCTTTTAAATGTTCCACAGTGTCCAGATGGACCTTGAGATTTGCTGCCTGTGGTCTTTTTACTGGGAGGGGGAATAAAATCAGTGTTCTCTGCCACGTTAATCCTGAAACTCCACCATCCTCCATTCTATCTTGAATACGCTTTTATAAACCAACACCAGTCCCCCTCTAAATCATATCAGCAAATATGCCAACATTCAGACACGTTGCATCCTCCACATTGTCAGATCAAAGCTTGTTTCTATTTGATGTCTCCAAAAACAAAACAAAGACTCGCCTTCAGTTTTTGAGACTGCCACGCTTTACAGTCGTCTGTGTTGAGAGAAGCTCTGGTTTCCAGCGTTAGTCATGTTCAGGAGACTGTCCTCTGGCCATCATGCCAACCCAGTGACTCAGAAACAAGGGGAAATCAGGGGAAACGAAAGTCCGGCCGTTTCTCTGCGTACCAAATACTGTTCAACCATCGACTATTTAGTTCAGTTCAGTTCAATTCAATTTTATTTGTATAGTGCTTTTAATAATAGACCTTGCCACAAAGCAAATTTACAGAAATCCGGATGTAGATTTAGATCCTCAATGAGGAAGCCAGAGGCGACAGTGGAGTGGAAAAACTCCCAAGATGACATGAGGAAGAAACCTTGAGAGGAACCAGACTCTGAAGGGAACTATGCAGGGTGACACCGGATAGTGCGCGTATAAATCATTACAGTATACAGGTGTAGAGGAGTAAAGAGAAACTGTACTAAAGGATGTTCTTTGAGTTCTGGGATGAGCACAGGACAGTCTTTATGATTACGAGCAGCAGCTCGTAGGAACAAGGTGAGATTATCCACTCAAGCAAGTATGGGTCTTGGGTATAAATGTTTTTGGAAGTCCAGACCTTTAGGGTTTCCATTGTGGACCATCCAGAACAGCAGGAGCAAGTGATTCAAAAGTGCAGAACAGTAAGAACAGTAGTCTCTGTGCAGTGAATGTGCTGTACAGATTAGTGGGGGCCCTGTTAAGGCCACGGCACAATGTTTTATTGCTAGGTTTATTACTCGGTATATAGTAGGGTTATGTGCTAGGAGCTTGCTAGTCCTGCCAAGAATCTTGTTAGCATGAAGCCTATAGTCTTCCCTTTGTTTGCACTAGGAATCTCTTCTCCCTCTTGTTACCAGAGGTGTACTTGTTATAGCTAGTTCTGTTTGAGCGTGTTTAACTGCCGACTGTGAACTTTCACATTGACGCAGGTGTGTGCAGGAGGATCTACAGACACATCTAAGGAGCACAAAGGTAAGGTTCAGGGCCAGAAGAAAACTGATGCTAATCTCATTTAATCCAGACAAGAGGAGATTGACCTGCTTTTCCTGTTGGTTGAAAGTGACCAAAGACTGAAGGTGTTATTGTAGAGACTGTAGGTGAACACACTCACCATCAAGACATCAGTTGACTGGGGCCCCAACCATATGTATACGGACAATTCTGAAGATGTAGTGGGGTTTTGTTGACCCGCCAAGGTCGAGAAATTGTAAAACTTTTTTTTTTTTTATCCCCGTTGTATCCTAAATATGGTCTCGGCCAATTCCAACCCACCAGCCACCTCCCCCCTACCTTATGGCAGCTATCAATCAGGGAGGGTTGAGGCTAGCACAGTGTTTCTCCTGAGACACGTGAAGCCAGCCAACCACATCTTTTTCGAATAGGGCAGCATAACACACTCAAAGGAAAGTGCTATCCACCCTCTCTGAATACATGAGCTGACAGTTATCCACGATTGGCTAGTGTTGCTGTGATTGACAAGGGAGAGATGGTTTGCTATCCCATACCCCAGAGCGCACAGGCAATTTTGCTCTCTTGGACTCCTGGCCATGGATGGCTGTGGCATCACAAGGATTCAAACTCACTATCTCTAGACGATAGGGCAATAGTTGCACCACCTGGGGGCTCTTCACTGTTTTTGTGTTGGGCGGGAAAACGTATGTTTTTGACAACGCTGATGTCACAGCGTGAACCTGAACACATGCATTGTGGATTTGCTTGTTTTATGAATATGCTAGGAGGTTTATCATTGTTCCTGAGCAGGTTGTTAGTTTGTCATCTGTAATTTATTTATTTGTAATTTAGTTAAAATGTTTTTGTCAGTTTTCAAATGTTTGGCCAACCACGACCCTGACCAAGATAAACCAGTTACTGAAGATGAATGACTGAATGAACAAACTTTGAACCATGTTGGGGTTTTACCACATTTTCCCTTTTTTACTGCTCAACATGCACGCTCTTAACGTTATTCTTGAGCCATTTGACGTAACAATTTATGACACAGCCGCCAAATCAAGTTTGCGTTTTCATGTGGATGGAGATATTTTCAAAAACGGTGTTCACATGGACGTGAATTTTTTTGAAAGTGGAGGGATTAAAAAAAAATTTTTCAAAAATATTCATGTATGTGATACTTGCCAACTCTACCGATTCACGCGGTAGTCTGCTGATTTTGACAGGTGAATACCGCCTACCGATTTTAGTTCTAAAAAAAAAATACCGCATTACAAAATAAATCAGCGAACACTGTTGGATTTACTCTTCTGACCTCACTTCAGCCATTTTCGGCACAGGGGATACAAGTATAATGCGTCAGTCATATTAAGTGAAGCCGAGAGCCAATGGAACGGCACGATAATGATGTTGAATCTAAATTGTATCGCTCTATCGCGCCATTCCATTGGTTCTTGTTATAGTTCTAGCCAATCGGCAATGAGATCACATATTACAACAAATCGCGCCAGTATTTGTAAAAACCAAACACGCTTTGGTGATCACGAACAGTGAAAACTCGGAAGAAAAAAGATTCGCTATGACAACAAGTTCAAGGCGACTTGGTTTGGTGGATCATCCATGCATCAAAGCATCGAGGCAAGGTGAGAAGCATGCACTCTGTGAAGTATGTTGGTCTGATTTCTCGATCAATTTTCTTTAAGTATGGCACTCAGAATGCAGGAGAGTGTGCCATTTTACATCGTTTTTTTCATAATTTTACGGGGGGCATGCCCTCGACCCTCCAGACGGGTGCGACTCGGTTGCGCAATCTGCTCTACCGCTTTTCATTGTCTGGGGGTTGGCAAGTATGGTATGTTTTGGGCAATGCCTGAGACATGGTTGCATTGTTAATTGTCTAATCAAAGGGTGAGGCTTTTATAACCACAATGGTCTAATGTGCACATTAAAATGCTGCTTTTCTGGTATTTCAGTGGTTAATGACATCTCTGGAACTGACTTCATGCGTCATTTGGTAGTTTTACAGTAACGTTCAGCTGAACTGTATATGTGTACCTTATTTCACATCATCTCAAGGAATCTCTTTTGTGAAATTGGTATAGCATTTTTTTTTTTTTTCATTCCACTGGAAGTATATCTAGTAGTTCTGGGAAATTCTGCAATTAAAAATAAACTCCACAAATTGCTGTATGTAGAATCGTCTCTCAACTGAAACTTGAAATTGGACTATTTAGCCAGTGCCTCAGTGGTTTTGACTTACTCATGCATTAATTTTGCGTTCCTCGACAGTGATTCACAGATGAAAAGAAAAGATGAGCAAGCCAGTACAGTCTCGCATGTGGCATCTCCGATAAACTGAGGATAGGCTTGATTTCCTGTGCAGACTGACTCCAAGGAGATCCACCAGGGATGGAGGCATCTGATGTACGTTTTCTGCATAAATCCTGAGTTGGAGCATTGTTGTGGTTTTCAGGAGTGCACAAATGTTATACATTTATTAGCTTTCCCACTGAGCAATGGCCTTTCCCAATCCCGTGTTGTGCAATTATACAAAATAAGTGAATGCTTGGGAAGGGTGACTTTGTAGCCAAGGCCTTTATCTGCTCTAAACAATGTGTGGTGATGAAGCATCGAGTTTGAGCCCTCGACTAAAATGCAGAAAGTCTTTGGCTATCAGGTGTGGTGTTCTTGTCATATGTTAAAATAGATTATTTGAATCTGACTTTCACTTTCACTCATTTTCACTTGATGAAGTTTAGAAATACGAGGTGATTACATTATATTCGCGTTTTACCGAATCTGCTCGTCTTCCTTTGAGCCTGAAAGAGAGAAAAAAACCCAAATACTTAATCTGCTTGTCTTTGGCTTGCGATTTATTCTCTCCTGTTGTTGTTGTTGACTGTGTTCATTGTTTTAGTTTTATATCACACTTGGAATTCATAACTAATGATTTTGTATGATAGTTGAGTGCAGAGCCAGGCTCTTTTGTGTTAAAGTTTATTGGTGTCAGGAGGTTTGGAAAAATCCCAAGCCTCAAACAAGCCGCATGCTTGTATTGCACATGCTTATGTTTGGAGGTCTGCCTTTTTTTTTTTTTTTTTTTTTAAAGCAAGTTGTTTCTGATGGGAAGAAACAATGATGATGATGATAATGGCATCTTTACCGCCTACAATAACATCCAGCACACAACGGCATCTGTATATCCTTTGTGTTTAATCTATATAAAGAAGACTGTGTACCTCTGGGCTTAGTACCTTATACCCAGCAAGCTGTGTTTGTGGATTTAATACCTGGTGTATCTCAGTGCCTTAACAGTTCTGTGTAGCAAAGGCATTTTGGCTCTTGGTCAACAGCAGATACAAAACAGCTACAACCTTTCAGTCTGCCAGAGCAGGGGAAAAAAGCGCTCAGGTTTGGGTGTTTTTTCAGCTTGGTGCTATATATAGTTCTTGGTCATGTGTAATGTTTGCACAGCTTTTTAAATGGATGGCTACTGAAAAGTGCCATAGTGTTATTCCAGCTGGTCTGATAAACCCAAATCTATTAGTACTTAAGAAAGGTTTTGAAAAGAAAAGACAAGTTTTCTGTGCACTCTGTATAGACTTCTTCCTGAAATTGAAGTGTACACACCACCCCATGCCTACTGGTACATGATGCATCTAAAAATGCTTAAACTTTATTTACAAAGGTATTGTAAAGTAATGTGATAACTTGGTATGTTCCAAACTAGTAATGCAGCTTATTATTGGGCAAAGCATTTTCATTAACTGTTACTTTATTAATTAGTTTGTACATCTTTACTAGCCGCTTGTTGAAACACAACACAAAGGATGGGATGCCAAGCACACGCACGCACGCACACTGACACACTTGTTCACACCTAGGGGCAATTTAGAGTCACGGATCCACCTACTGGCATGTTTTGGGAGCTGGGAGGAATCCAGAGAACTCAAAGGAAACCCACAAGGATGTTTGTGGACAATATGTGATACTCTGTACAGACAGAAACCCAAACTCAGTGAGGCAGCAATGATGCCTGTTGTCCCACCTCAAATACTACGGTTACTGCTAAACGTGTTCGGTACATTAGGAAAGAATTTGTCTGTTCTCTGATAAAAATATATTTGCCTTATTCTGTCTGAGCTGTTTTTGTCTGAACAGCAACCATTCCTACAAGCACATTCCTAATGTGCTCTGATCACTGTACTCCGCTCTGTGACCCCAGTGGACTTTGCGTTTATTGGTTTTTATACGAGGCGGATCCATTTAAACCAATTTACTGCAAGCACAGCCAAGCTGAGCCTGAATGTGTCACTTTCAATGTTAAAAGCATCAATTATGAATGAACGTGCCAATCGATTTTTCAGATTGAGTTTTGCAACAGGATAGCTCGTGTGCTGGTATGATCCCAAGCGACTAGTGAAGGTCAAGGTTCTGGTAATGCGATAACAGGAACGGGTGGACTCTGACTTTTGCATTTATGTAGGGCATGAGAAGGTTGAGTAGTCTGAATGGATCTGATTCTTTGTTACAAGTGGCGAGGGCATACTAATGCCTTGCACAATGCTTCCACTAGCTAGTGACGTAGTCCACTTTGGGAGAAAATAAGAGGCTGTCAAGTGAGGTCCTTGTTTCTGGAACGTAAGTAGGCCATGAGAAACCTCTGTGCTTCTGTGTCATGGTCACTAATGCAAGTTAAGCTGGAGTCAGGGGGTGGTGACATGACCGTGATCCCGTGGTATGATTAGAGCTTTTAGTTCTGTTTAATCTCCTTTATTATGATAAAGCTGTAGCCAGAGCCTGGTTCATTACTCCCATTGAAATCCCAGCTGCCCCAAAGCCCTCATTTAGATGCCAGTTTCGCACCAATCCTACAACTTTTCTTTTTCACTGTTTCATTCCATTAGCAGGGCAAAGTTGCAAGGAGATATTTGGAATGCTGTAAAAGACTTTGCTTTATTTACAGTACTAGTATGTGTACTAACAAAAGAACCCATGTGGCTTTGTTTTAGTGCCCAAACTAGACTGCCAAGCCCTTCTCATACACAGTCTCTCACAATGAGATTACCATTTTGACAACCACTACTAGATCCAGTGCTGTATTCCACTCTTCACATTTTTTTGTTGCAGGTAAAGATGATGTCTGAGGAGGCCCAACACCGAGCGCTTGAGGAGGACCTGGAGTCAGAGGAGGGGGATCTGGAATCATATCTGGAGGAGGAGAGCAGCAGCGAGCTCCTGGAACGTGTCAGAGAGCTTCAAGTGAGTCACATTTCTGTATTGCAAAGACACCGTGAGAACAGTTCTACATCTTTCATATCTGTTCAGTATCAGAATGTTGAATAACAAGTGTCTTTTATTTTTGTCCAGGCTGAGAACTCGGCTCTTTCCCTCGCCAACGAGAGCCAGAGAGAAGCTTATGAAAGATGCCTGGATGAAGTGAGTTTTGACAACCTGAGTCGATATAGAAAATGAATTGTTTTATATCTTTTATTCTGCAGTGTTCCCTGGTTTAGATACTCTGAAGGTTTTCTCCAGTAAGAAAATAAATCACAAAAAAAGACTTTGTCCTTGAGCCTGATAGCATTCCTTTTTAATAAAAACAGTCTAGTATTTCTCCACTGTAAACAATGGTGTATGAATGTGGCTGAAGCTAAATGCATGTAAATGGCAGTCTAAGATGTCTTTTGTGTTTTTAACATTGGTAGGTAGCCAATCATGTCGTCCAGGCTTTACTCAACCAAAAGGTAAAGCTTATCACTCCCTTCATTTGTTATATTAAAACGGTCTGCTTGTATGCTGCGCATTGTAAAGGGCTACAGGTGTCTGTTTAAAACTGTTGCCATCCTTCACTTTCAGTAAACAAGTGTGTTCACATGTTTGTTTTAGGATCTTCGGGAGGAGTGTATTAAGTTGAAAATGCGAGTGTTTGATTTGGAGAGGCAGAACAGAACACTGTGTGAACTCCTCCAAGAGAAACTGCACAATCAGTCATGTGTACATCAGCAGGTAAATGATGATAAAAACATTTCAAACAACGAGATAAAATTTTCTCTCTAGACAAAGCCGTGGCTTTTGTCGTAGCTTTCCGAAGACTGTATTTAGAAGCCCTATTATGTTTGTGTTTATTTTGCACGCCCAATTGAGGAAAATGTGCACTTTCCTGTTTACTTTGGTGATGGGAGGGTATTTTTCTGGGGGAGTAACAGAAAAGCTATGCAAATCAGATATGCATTTTCCAGATATAAAGTATACTGCTAATGTACACACAATGTATCACATTATTAAACAATATTGCACAAGCAAGAATTCGGCTGTAAGTAATCACAGCTGTGCCGATATTCAGAAAAACAGCATTTATGTTGCTTTTATGCAACAATTCTGAATACAGAGTAACTGACATTTCAGACACACCATGGCCAAATGTTATATATTATTCTTAATTTTTGGTCTGTCAGCGATGGAGTTCCCAAAGAAGCTACAGCTGGATAGAGCGTTGCATGTTGTCATGCAATGCACAGACTGATTGACAGTCTGTAGTAAATGTACTAATGGTTTCATTGTAATGAACTATTGCTAGAATTGAAATTTTATATAGCACACACAGACAAGTGGAGTGATACAAACAGTGAAATATACCAGTGCTGTTGTACTAAATATTAGCACTCTTGGAATGCCGCTTGTCCAATCAAATTAGCGGACTGTTGTATGAAAAGAAGTAGATAATCCACTAAAGAACTAACACGTCTTATTGACTTGAATTCAGACTGGGTCCTGCTTGGAACACATTTCTGAGCTACAGCACACTGATTCAAACAAACAGATTGAAACTCAGAGGAATGCACAATCCAAGGTAAAAACAGTACATGAAGTTCTATAAACCGCAATATTTATCACAACAGAAAGCATAGTAAAACATGGCATGCCTTATAAGTTCAAGGTTTAAATGTAGGAGTGTACACAAACGTTTTTTGTTTTTAACTGTATTTAACTAAACTATATTTAGTGTAGGGTAAATTATTTATGAAATGTAACTTATTCTTTCCTTCAAATGTTTGTCTGACTCCAAAGGGAAATGGAGAGTGTGCACAAACTTGCTTTCCCGAAACCCAAAGCTCCACCACATCTATGGACGCCTTATCTCCTTTTCTGAAAAAGAAAGCACACATTTTGGAGGTCCTGCGCAAAATTGAGGAGACAGACCCTCTACGCTACCATCGTTCCTCTGGAATCGCTTCCCTCTGTGAATATAGCCAAGCTCTGGTCTCTAAGGATGCTGTATTGGCTTGCAGAGACAACTCGTCCAGGTGCAATGTGACTAAAACGCATTGTCCCCATTCCTGTTCAGATGTTTGTATTTGTATCAATGGAGCAGAGCACAATAGTGTAAAGTGTGGAAGCTGCAATACATGTCTGCTTCTATCCAATAAGGACTCGATCACTCTAGCCAATAGTAGCCACAATTGCTGCACTTCAAATGCCATTACTATTGACAACCTCAACCTGGCTCCGCCTGAATTTCATAAGAACCAAGACTTGCAGAGCCATGTGAAGCCTACTACGTGTACTAGTGAACTCCTAGTAATCAGGAAGTCTGCCGATTTGTCTGTTCTTCCGAAGGTAAAAGGTCTTGAACCATCCAATGAACTTTTATCAACAGAAGCCCCTGACTCTTACTCTAACATGGCAGTACCTGAAAGAGATCATAATATAGTGCCTGATCATGCACCAGCTAATTCCCTTGCACTGTCGGAGAAAGAGACAAGAGATAATAATAGAATATCAGATGTTTTATCGAACTCCCAATTATCAAAAAGTGGCAGCACTGCCAGTGAACAGATTAGTCATGAGAGTACAAATGATACAAGTACTCTGGAAACAGACTTTAAGCACTTGCAAACTGTATCGTTACAAAAGCTTGAAAAAGTCACAGATGGTGAAGAATTTCTGCAGAAAGATGATACTGATGTCCAGCCAGTCACCTCCAAGTTACCTACTCTTGGTCTAAAGGACAGACTGCAAGACACATATAGTGAGGTAGAAAGTAGCGAACCTGTGCATAAAGGGCTGCTGTTTTCTCCCAATGAGAATCATACAGCATCAAGAGTACTAGATGAGATATGTGTCCCTGTGAAGGACAGCACAGCACAAGACCTTCAGGCTGATGGATCTAAACTTGTGAACCCCAACCAGGTATGCATACGAGAGGTCAAGTCCTCCCCTTCAAAGCTGCTCAAGTTTCTCAAGATTCCCACCCTTGGGGAGCGTGCTCCAGTAGCCAATCCTCCCCGTCTCAGCCCTCAACTAACACGCAGCTCAAAGATCCCTTGTCGCAGTAACAACTATGAGGTGCATCATTCACCGGTCGCTACCCGCAAAGCGACCACAGCAGAAAGGCAAAAACAGCCTCCTTGTCCCAAATTGGAGCCTTATCCGTCCACCCATTCTGCTCCAACCTCTCCACCCCTGTCTGATGATCCACCTCCGGTGGTGCCAAAAGAGCTTAACTGTGGCATACCTAAAAGCAGTCGAGGAGGCAAACCTACACAAACTGCCCCCACACAAAAGACACCCCAGAAAATACCACACTATGAAAATATTCCTGATCTCTCCAATACTAGTGGCTCAGACATATCCCAAGTTCTTGGAGAGGTGAGCTCTGCTCTCCGTTATGCCAGTTCTAACACAGAAAAAGTTAAAGGAAAGACAGGAAGCCTTGGTCTAGAGAGACCGACAAGTTTCAAATCTCAAAAGGACACTTCACTTGGCTCTGACGTCTCAGACCAAGAGGAGAGCCCAGACAGCCCTGTATGGCGTAAGCAGGCCAACCACCGCAGTTTGCCTAGTCAGTCATCTTCACAGAAGTCACAGATGTGTGGCATGAGGTCCAGAAGCCAGGAGAAAAATGAGTTGGTGAAAGACCACATACAAAGTGCAGGATCACCCATCAAAAAGAATGATCCACCACCCATTCCCAAGAAGACAGGTGTGGGCAGACACTCGGGTGAATCCAGTCATTCCTTTAAAGAAAGACTGGCCGCACTTGGCAAGCTAAGGAACCCAGAAGAACCCGCTTGCTCCCAGGCAACTGAGAAAAAAGAAACGCCTCCACGAACCAGCGACAAAAACAAAGCTGCTGACTATAAAACTGAAGAACATAAGTTGAAGAACAAAAGTACAGATTCTGTTGAAGAAAAATCATATGTTTCAGGTCATATGGACAATGCTGTCTCAAAGCTTTCTGACCAAGGCATCAAATCAATACCTGCGAGCTCTACAATCTCTAAGTTGGAAAGTGAATCATCTAGAATGTCCCTTGCAAAACCAGAGAGCCCTAAATCTAAAATGCCTGCACTATCAACCAACTTGGAAGCTGCACAAGCTTTGCGTAGCTATGCTAAAGGTTCAACACCCCATAGTCTTTCATACAGTGGGAAAAACCTTTCCAGTCCCCACAGTAGCAGCCCTAACAGGATTTCTCTAAAATCTCCAACTAAAACTGTACCACCATCTTTGAATCGAGATGGGAAACCAAGCCAGGAGCTTCCAAGGTACTTGTCCAAATCTGAAGACAGAAGCCAATCCCGAGCCAGTAAGAAGAAAAACTCATTTGGGGAGAGCCTTCCTCCTCCCCCTCCAAGGCCTACAGAGTCCGTTGAAGAAAAGAGGCATTCTGCACCAAGCCCTCAGTCCTCCATTGAGCAAAAGGTCATGAAAGGCATTGAGGAAAATATGCTGAAGCTTCAAGAACAGGACAAGAGTCAAGCACCTGAAGTTAAACAGAAGGCTTCCAGTGGAATTGCCAACTGGTTTGGCTTGCGGAAAAGTAAGCTGCCAGCTCTTAATCGAAAACCTGAGGCTTCAAAAGGCAAAGATGATAAGAGAGAATGGAAACTCAATATATCCTCAGGGGGAAAGGATTCTAAAGTGGCTACTAAAAAGCCAGAGAGTGAGAGCTTGAACATATCCATGTTAATGGAAAAAGCGGAGGGGCTACACAAAGCCCTGGAAGAGGAACGTGCCTATGTGAATGGTGTTGCTATGGACCGACAAGGAAAGGGACATTCCTGTGAGGTGGTGATGGACCAAGCTCAGGGGCAGATGTCTGTAATGTACAGGGGTGTGCCATCAGACAACTTCATGCAGCAGCTGCTTAACCGGTATGTATGATGTGGCAAGTTCATACATTTCTACTTACGTATTCCATTATGCATCCAGCTTTCTCACTTACTCATGCATTCCTGCATTTGCATCCACTGACTAAGGGTGTGTAATAGGAATAATATTTCAAACCCTTTTGAATAATATTAATAAATTATTTGTTCTTATGAAAGGGTGGATGGCAAGGATGTTGGTGGTGTCGTTGTGCCTCATCGACGCTTATCATTTGATTGTAAAACCAGGCCGGTCTTCAGCCATCATAGCATAAGTGGTGTTTGTCAGACCAGAAGTAGTGAGGACATGGAAAAGGTAAAATCATAACAGCTTGGATGTCACTGGTAACAATTGAACGGTACACCTTTAGATTCTATCCTAAACATTACAGTAATCATGCTGACTTGTCCCAGGCCGCGTCTTTAATGACTAAAGTGGATGATGTCTCCGATGAGAACCTGGCTGATTCAATTCACCACGAGCACTTTGCAGGTAGGACTGCTGACTGATGCAACAGTCACTTACCACACCAAGATGATGTATTTGATGAATGGGTTAGCATATGACCTAAACAGGCCTAGACCTGATCATCCAGGACAAGATTGCTTGACATGTTTCTTCCTGTGGCTTTTTTGATGAGTCACACCTGCAGAGCAGTAACGTCCCAACATATGATTTCACTTTGATTTGACTTTTTGGCTCATAAGCAGAACATGCTAAGAGATTTTTATTGACAGATTTAGATGTTTCAGGTATCTTATTTCAGATACATGAAGTCTTGACCGTTTTTGAGGACTTCAGGTTTACATATGTGATTAACATGTATTAACTTTTCTGAGTTAGCAGTTGCCATATTGGTATCATGCCAAGTGTTTAGCATTGAGTTGAACTGTTTCAATATCAAACTGGTTTTTACAGGCTCTGGAATTTCCACACACACCCTGGATAGTGGTATTGGCACATTTCCTCTTCCTGACTACAGTGTGAATGCTGGATGTAAAAGTGTCCCCAAAGGGAAGGCCCAAGGGGAGAACGATCCTTCCTTTCCTCAGGGAAGACATGGCTCAGGTATTAAAATTCCCCCCAAGGCCTGGACTTTGGAAAGAGAGCTGTCATCTTTAGAGGAAGATTACATCATGGGACAGGAAATGGATAGCACCCCACTGGAGGGCAAGATTGCACCCAACCAAGTTGCTGACACAGGTCAAGAAGGTACTGATATTTGTTGGTGCATTGTATTTCTCCTAAGGTAGTTTGCCTTTGGAGAAGGTCTAATAAGTTTACAATGCACTGGACCCAGTACCAGCTCGATGATGATCAACTTACGCACGTTATAATCAGTCTTACAGTCAAATGTTTTATACTACAGTGCTGTTTAATTCTCTCGTTTGATTGGTTTGAAGTTGGTAATTAATTTTCTATAACATCAGCTCTGACAGTAGTGCCAACTACGAGGCAAGTTACAGGTTTCAGGGTGTTCATGGGGTCTTAAAAAGTATTCAAACATCTTAATCACCATTGTATGAGGTATTGTATTTTGTAGCTTTTTTTCAAAAAGGATAGCCTATTTGTCCAAAGAGATTGTATGCTAAAAGTTTGTGAATTTGTTTATTTATATTGTGTAGCCGTGTAGCACTTATGGGATTCTTCTGTGTAAGCTAGTTAGGTTACATGGAAAAATACATGCAAGCGAAGCGAAGTTCCATTCATTTTCTATTGGAGGCAAGTGACGTAGATGAGCGAATTAGGTGAAGCAAGCAAAAAAGTTGGGAAAAGTTTAATTCTGTGCAAACGAGGAGCGAATTTTGCCATCGGTGGCCAATCAGATTGTTTGTTGTTGACTTTGACGGTTTGAAAATTGCCAGACTGTGGCGTTGTTTGGTCATTTAATTTGCTAGAATGAACAGCTTGGAGGGCCTTGTAATGGGTGGTTGTTGTTCCTGGTATGTTAGGTATTTAACCCTGGGCTTACTTTAATGGAATGAAAGTTCTGATGTAAAGACAAGTGACTGGATAGCCTACTAGCTTGCTAGTTCAGTCTGTTACACACGCCACGGCATGCCCACACACAGCGAAGCGAGAATTTTGCTTCGTTTGCACGTATTTTTAGCATTACAGTCCTGCGCATATATGTCTTTGACCCTGCTAAATTGGATGTCGTATGAAAAGGTCAAACATTTTGCCCTTGTACAGACCCACTGACTGACTGCCCTCAGTTTAACAACACTACGTAAAGGTCCCTTTACGGATTATAAACTAACAAACATAAGGTACAAGTTTAATAAACCTTGCCTTTGGGCTAGTCACTCAGTTTATTCTCTTGAGCCTTGTTTCCCCCTGGCCTATCTGAAGTCTGTTGTATTGATACAACAGTGATCTGTAGAAGTTATCGCAAACTAAGACTGTTTGTTTGATTTTGAGATTGTAAAACTAATGTATAGCAAATGTAAGTTAAAGGTGTGTTGCTGATGTAACCAGTTACAGCTTGAAGTGGCGTCAAAGTCTTACAATATATTGAAAAGGTCTTAAAAGGTATTGAATTTAACTTCAGGATTCCTGCATATACCTTGGATATTTTTTATGTTTTGTTTTGTTTTTTTTGTCTTATATGAAATATTCAGTACAAGTTTTAATCCTGAAATGTTGTTTTATATTTATGCTTTTCAACTATATTTGATGAATTATGGAGCATGTTTATATTTTAAGGAGCTGATGTCTGTGGTGGCCCTGTCAGATCTGGCTCCACAAAGAACTGGACATTCCCCAACCTCAAAGGATCAGCAGAGCCGGCTGATGTTTATCTTGGAATGGAAGAGGCCTTAGATTCAGTGAACCAGAAGAGCTCATTTAGGAGGGTGAGTCTGCTATTTAAATGCATAGATGGCACCAGGGGTAGAAAATACTTGAGTACTCATACTTTGTTACTAGACTAGACTAGACTATACTAGACTAGACTATACTTGTATTATTTGGCGATATTTATGCTTTACTTGGGTGCTATTGAAATTGAATACTTGAATCTTTCATAATTACATTTGCAAGATAAAAACACATACTTTTTACTCCTTAGATTTTTATTAAGACCTTCAAATACTCAAGTCTCTTCTTTCATCCAGCCAATGACTCTTTGCTATACATAAAAGTTCCTTGGTGTAGAAAAAATATCAAGAATCATGTTAATTCATCATCTCTGAGGATCTTCTCATGCTGCACAATGTACTTAGTGCTATAGTCGTCTGAGTTTCTGAATATGTATAAGCCACTAGACTTGTACATATTCAATAAGACCACTGTGTGGAACTTGAGGATGAGCACCCCGGGCATACCTCGGTAAAATGTTTCAACATGCTGGAGTACAAAGACTCGTATAAAATGAGGTGTCTCCTTTGCCTCCCTGGAAGGCATGAACTCCATCTAATTTGAAAAACCATTTTGTGGTAATTTGCGTGAACGGGTGTTGAAGTTAACTGGTCATATTTAACCAAGTTAGACTTTTTTTTAAAAATAAAGACTAGTATTGGTTCCAGTAGCTAATAATTGCCTGGGCAGCAAGTCAAATTCTAATTAATGGTAAATATTGGTTATTTACATAATATTTTACAGATTAATTCATTATCAAACTTTGTCATGCATGTTAATTATGCATATGACCAGCAGACTTGCAGGGAGTGAATGAAGAAATCGTAGTTCCTTTTAACAGTTTTAGATAAGTAGTAAGCTAGTTTTCATATTAAAACATAACATTTATTTTTTACTTTACTTTTTAATGCTTTAGTACACTTAAAAGTAGCAGCTTTTTTTTTTTTTTTTTTTTTTTTTTGCTATCACCTGAGAATAATTCCTCAGTATTTGTTGAATCCCTGGATGGCATCATAATAACACTGTAATCACTGGATATGTCACACCATGTGGACGCTGTTCGGATAGACTGCAGGCATGGATTTTTTTTTCTGGCATCTCACTAATTACTTTTTTTTTTTAAGTAAAATTCTAATTTGATTTATGCCATATGTACAGCGCTCAAAGACTAGCGATGCCCCGTTCAGGCGTGACAGTGACCCCAGAAGCCTCCCACAGCCAACTCAGGTGCGCAGAAGCAAGGCACGAGCTCCTGTCAACCCAGACCTGGGAAGAGAACCTGGCTTAGAGCTGGTGAGAGAGAGGCCTGATGACACACTTTCCCCTGGCCACCCCCAGGTCCTAGAGACCCCGGAATCCCTTAGCGACTCTCTCTATGACAGCCTGTCCTCCTGCGGTAGCCAAGGCTGAGAGGGAGCGCCGGTAGCTGAGTGGACCATCAGGTACCAACGTTTTCTAAACCTTAATGCTGGTTATGTCAGGCAGCAGTTTTTTTTTTGTTTTTTTTTTTAAGGTGGACGCTCACCGGACAGCACTCTTTTGGCACCAGAAGACACCCAGTATGTGTTCCTGCAAGAAATCACCTTTTTAATCTGAGAATTTCTACTCCACAAAAGCCAGCGAAGCGTGTGTGCGCGCGTGCGTGCGTGCGCGTGCATGTGTAGTGGATTTGAGGGATTTCTACGCTCGTGTCATGTTTTTATAACCATCTTGCACCACATTTATTCTGATTCAGGAATAGCAGAGTAGACATGTCACCTTTCTGTCACTGAATTGTTTGTAATGATTGGACACTCAAAACCATTACAAGTCTTCCATTTAAAAGTTCTCGAAATTGTCTCTACATGTACATCAGCGCACATCTTTCGTTAACATAGTTGTGTAAAGTTATTGCAAAGTGAATCGTGTATATGTATGTGATTTTTTTTCTTCATAATTTAATATGCGTATGTTATGTAAAAAGTGGGAAAAAAAAGATTCGTGTACAATTTGAATTGGACACTGACTTCCATTGAGTCCATTATATGTTAGGTGTCAAAAACTTGTAGCAATAATAAAAGTACTATCCGTGTGTGATAGCGCTACAGTGTTTTACAGTGAATTTTACTTTGCAAGTATTTATTTAATGACTGTGGTAAGACAAGACCACATTTTGCTGGTTACTTTTTAGCATTTGTCGCTCAATTTTCTGTCTATGTTTTTGTTTGTTACTATGAAGTCCTCAACAGGGCATTTCACTTAAAACTATATACATCTCGGTTGGATACTTAACTTGTTCAGGTTACATAACAGGTCAAGAGCGTTCTTATCGAATGGTCTTGGTCTTCATCTTAAGGTATCCGCCTGAGAGGTTCTGGCTTTCCGAAAAACCCTTTAAGTTGAATATTTGTTTCTACACAATCAGTGTTGTTCTGTTCGAGTGAGTTACTCTGTGATGTTGTCTTGGCAAATGACTTCCTCCTGTATTGTACATGGTTGCTACTTCCCACTTTAACACACCACCATAACAGAGCATTCCCAACACCTTGTGTGTACATGTCACAAATTAGAAACACTCTGCAACACTCCTGACAGGTTGTTTAAACATTATGATGACTTTCTTATTGAATGCTGACATTTCCAGTCAAATTATACAGTAAATTTAATGAGTGAATCATACTGTTAGTGCGAAACCACATCGGTTTTCTCTTGAGATGTGAAGGTTCTTAAATGGCACACTTGATGACAAATTGAGAATTGGGTCCTTTTTCACCAGGTCATTAAAAATGATTGGATTTTGTTAAAAAATAAAAGCGTTCTCCTTTTGTCACGGTCCCTTTGATTGAACTTTGTGTTTTTGTGTAATAGATTCCTGTTTCCTGTAGAAGTTATTCCATTTATTTTGACAATTTATTTTGTTGTAATTTTCAGGACTATTTTATATTAGTTTGCTATGTTTACAAAAGAATTTATGACGAAGCTATTAATATATCTGTAAACTTTTTATATTAAGGTGCTATCGGATGTGTTTTTTCCCCACTCATCTCTACAAAAGCCATAAACCTGTTTTTCATAATCATCTTTTTAAGCAATTATCATCACTCATGCAATTAAATAAAATGTTTTTATGCAGTTTGCCTTTTTTTTTTTTTTTTTTTGGCTCCCTTTCTCTGGTGGTGTTTTGCACAAAAAGCCAGATGTGTACATACTAATAAAAAGGAAGAAAAATCTGGAATAAGGGCTGGAGGCTATGAATTTTTAAAAAAAGATTAACACCTAAGACCAACTGTGCAGTGAGCCATTGCAATTCCAATCATTCTAAAGGTCATTTGGTGCACTTGTACCTAATACGATCTAGTTAACAATGTCTAAATCCCTTTATTCAAGGCTAAGGTGAAAAGCAAGGCAAGATGAAAGCCATTCTTTGCCCAAGAAGTAAGTGAGACACTCATTGCTGTGGTGCCAGCATTTCCACTAAAGCAACTATACTTTGACCTGCTCTTTGGCAGGATCCAGGATCCTGAACGGAGCTCGTTTCTGTCCGACTGGAACAGGCTTCCTTCTAGGATTGCCCTGTACTTGGCTCCATCAAACTTACCTTCAGCCCTGACCAGTTTCCTAGTCCCAGCTGATGAAAGGCATCCTCACAACATGATGCTCCCACCATCATGCTTCGCTGAGGAAGATGATGTTCTCAGGATTATAAGCAGTGTAGGGTTTCTGCCAAACATACCACTTTATACCAAAGCCACAAAGTTTAATTTTGGCCTCAGAGCCTCCACATCATCAGACATCAGCATGCAAGTTGACCTTGGCCAGCAACATAAACTCACTCATTGAGCTTCCACTGTTCCAGGACAACTGATTGCAATCCTTGTTTTTTTGTTTATTATTTTTATTATTATTATTATTACTACTACTACTACAGTGATGTTAGAATTGTCCAATCTGATTGGTCTCCAGTGTCAGAGCTTTGTAACAGTGGTTTTTTGTAACATGACAAGCTTCAGGATGTGCTGTTATAGCGAAATAATCTGAAGTTGATTATTTTCCCTTTGTGTTTTCATCATTAAAGACTGGAATTTTAATCCAACAAAGAATGCATTATTTATCAGAATACTACATTTATTAGCAATACTATTTAAAGGCCTGTACTGTATAGTAAGGGGCCAAATTGGCATTAAATCTATCTGGCCTAACTTTAATAGAGATGTGAGTCCCCCCCCCCCATTTGTTAATTAATTCAACACTCCTAGGAAATATTTGGCAAGTTTCAAAATCAGTGAAAATCATTCCCAACACCAGTAAACACGCCAGCGGGCTGCAGTGGGAAAAATGAAAACCGAACAATTCACTAAAGGCTTGTGCTGCCAAATATTATGTGCAGCGTGTTTACATAAGCAGTAATGGCTAATTTGTAACTGAACTACAGTCAAGTATGGGCAAGTCTGTTTAAAGCTGAAAGCTATTAACACACGAGACACGTTTAAATGAACTTGCCATTTCTTGCTGTTGTGTAGTCTGTGTTTATGTGTGAAAAACAATGATAAGAATTTTTAGTATCGCATGGCATGATGTGTTAATTGGCCAACCATAAACACAATACAACTGTAAAAATACACTGATCGGCCACTTTATTAGGAACACCCATACCTCTGCTCGTTCCTGCAATTATCCAGGTAGTTAATCGTGGCAGCAGCACAATACATAAAATCTTGCACATACAGGTCAAGAGCATCAGACTGCTTCGAGCTGATAGGAAGGCTACATTAACCGCTTTTTACAACCATGGTGAGCAGAAAGGCATCTCAGTATAAACTACATGGTGCAGGAAGCTTGTATTTGTCTCACATACATTATAGCATAGTGAAATTCTTTTGTTAGGAAGTTGGGGTCAGAGTCAGCCATGATACAGAATCCCTGGAGCAGAGAAGGTTAAGGGCCTTGCTCAAGGGCCCAACAGTGGTGGCTTGGTGATGCTGGGGCTAGAACCCCTGACCTTCAGAGCCAGGTGATGGTCTACAACAGCCGAAGACCATATCGGGTTCCACTCCCGCCAGCCAAGAACAGGAATCTGAATTTCCAGTGGGCACAGACTCACCCAAAGTGGACAGTCGGAGATTGTTTGATCTTTTTCCAGTCTTTATGATAATTGGATACCTGAACATGTATACATGTGTTCCTAATAAAGTGGCCAGTGTGTATGTTCCTAATAAAGCACAGGCTGATATTTAGTTTTTGCAACATTTATCACTATTTAACATTAATTTTATAACATCCTTTCTTTGCTTACCTGCACACTCTTGCTAGCTTCTCGGCTTAGAAAAATACTTATAATAACAAGTGTATAATATGAGTTTCGCTGCTGATTAGACACCAAGTACACATGCTGATGGAGTGTTATTGTAGCACCTGCATCGCAGATCATTTTATAAACGAAATAACATGGAAAAACTAGCACTTTTTAAAAAGATGCTTTAATAGACACACTGTACTTACAGCATATTACATGCCTGAGGACTGTTAATTAATTCATATCGATTTTTTAAAATCTGATGTTATGTGGTCGGGAATATTTTATAACAACACGAGACACATTCCAGGGTTTTATACTGATACAGTCCTGACGTTTTTAGCTACAAAATACTCAGGTCCAAATGTGTGGCTCTTCACATGCAGATGTGCAGTAAAGCAGATGAAAATAGGAAAACTGCTGAGCTAAGCTTTAGTTTAGAACATTGTGGTGTTTTCCAACCAGCAGAAACATTATATTCATATACATACATACACCAATTGTGATTTTGGTGTTGTTTTTTTAAATTAATGAAATAAAAGTAGATCTTGGTTGTGGGGATCGTCAGGCACATTCAGCTCCACAGACAAAGGCAATGGGGTGAAGCAGCTCAGCATCGTCCACACGCTGACATCATCAATACAGCACTGAAACCTGCACAGAGATCAACCATTTCTAATATTTATAGTTATCATTATGTTGAAGGTTGTTCACATAATTCTTAATTAAAGACTGGTCTCAAAAGTATTTCATTTATATAATTTTATATAACTGATTCACTTTATATAATTGATTCACGATTCATTCCTGATGAGTTTAATCAGATCTGAAATATTTTGTATAACAGCATACAACCTAAACATCATAAATAAGATTCAGATGCGAGTCCTGAACGTTCATAAATGTATTTTGAACGTAAGTTTGAATATTTTGAAACTGAAAGACATCTTTGGAGCAAGAATGTGCAGTGGTTCGAGTTCGTATGTTGTGGTATGTGCATGCTGACAAACAAGACTGCTAAACATTTTTGTTCTGTTTGCTATCGGACCAAATATTACCCGATTGCTTACACAAATGGACATTTTTTTTAATTTCTAATTTTCTGGATGTTTTTCTTGTTTACGCACTCATCGAAGCAGCAGCACGAATGCATCTCAAAGAAAATTCACACAGCTGTTAGATGATTATCCACATCTGCACAAGAGGTCCTGAACAGACCTTTAAAGATGTTTAAATGCACATGAGAAATTGCAATAAAGCTGCTTTACGAATCAGCATGCAGAAATCAGTGGGATTAGTCTTGACAAAACCATCGAGTTGGATGTCCTAGAAAGACGTATGACTACGTTGTCACTGACGTTTCTTATTTTTTAGTTCTTTTAAAGCAATGGTTCACAAAGTGGGACCCGGGGATCCCTCGGGGTCTGCGAAGCATAGCCAAGAATGTCAAGAATTGGTTCTTTCCCCTGTCAATCATAGTAACACTAGCCAATCGTACGTTTATGTATGCGGAAGAGGGTAGATAGCACTTTCCTACAAAGTGTGTTACACTGCCCTGTGATGCAGCATGAGCAGTTTGGTAAAGATGTTGGCTGGCTTCATCCTCCCTGGTTGGTAGCTGTCGTGAGATGGAAAAATTGTATATTGGACGGAAATGCCCCATGCTTATGGCATAAAGGATAAACAGCACTTTCTATGCTGTGCTTTTACTGACCAGAGACCATGCCTGGACCCTCTTGTTTCCTTTTGATTCACAAAATTTAAAGGTTCACTCCACTCATGTTCGCTTTGCTGTTGGCCAAATTGCTACAGCTAAACTGTAGATGTTGTGAAACCTCTGTGTTAATGTGGGGCTATTTACAGTTTGCACTAATGCAGACTGGCTTGATTTGCACATTGTGCCTTATGGAGAATGTCAAGCAAGAGGTCACAAATTCTTCATAGTGTCACACATGGAGAACAGCTTACAGCTTGCTAAACCTACCCGACCCACCGAGACGAGGGCAGCTGGTATGATGACGAGGTTCCTCATGGGGGTGCACAGGGTGGAAAGATCAGGATCCAGGGCAAGGGTCTTGAGGACATCTCAGCTCCACCTGAACACACAGTATTCATGGAATAACAAAGCAAGCCAGACATACAGTCTATATCCTGATGAGGAACCAGTAGAAGACAGACAGGGAAGAGGATGGATGGAAAAATAGAGTCATGAAGAAAGAATACAGATCAGGAATAAGTTCTTACAACAATAAACTTCAGTTTTCATTTGGATGAGAAGATCGTACACTACAGATGGTATAACAGAGTAATTGCAAATGACACCCTTGCTTCAGGGTTTATATCTCTTTACAATTCACTTCTCCTTTCATCTCCTTTCATTCTCAGTTCAGTAACAACATACAGTCTTATGAAACACTATGCGATCAAACATGCCTCTTATCCCGTTATGAAGCAGGACAGCACGCATCGAAGAGCTTCGCATTCTGCTGCTAGCAGCTTCCTCATGACACAAGTAATCAAGAATAGGCCGAACTAGTGAGAACCAACCTATCCTGGATTACTTGAACCAGGCAGAAGCCAAACACCATGCTTACGAGGATACAGTGAAAAAAAAAAAAAAACACTTGTGGCAATCATGACAAATATAGTTGCTTATTTGCTGAAAATCAAAAGAGAGAGAAAAAAAAAAAAACTTACACATTCATAAATATAGAAACATTATCCATACCGATTGTATTCTTCCAGCATGATAGCACTACATCTAGCATCACTGTTCATATAAATTAGCAAATGTAGATTTGAAACTTTAAATGTGCTAGCATGGCTAAGCCCTCCCTCTGTTTCAAGGAAAGAACATACATAAATAATAAGTCATAATTTTTACTTTGAGCAACAGCACCACCAACAGGCGTAAGTAAAAATACACAGAATGGGATGAAGAAACGAGTCTGTGGCTGATTTCTTTCTGGCCCAACCTGTAGATTTACACAGTGTGACAGTAGCTGACAGTGGTGTCAGGTGAACAGACTTGGTGAAATGTCCCTTACATTAATTTGTCTGTATCGGGGCTAATTTTTTAAAAAACAACTTCACTGACACGTCCATAACACGTCATCAGGTAGATGAGGTAGACTGGGAACATGAACGAGGTGGGTTACTTTCTCAATCGCTCATTTTGATGCCTTTTTCTATTAAGCAGTAAACCTTACACTCCTTTCAAAAGTATTTCAAAACATATCTTTTTAATCTGACATTTAATTGAAGGTGCTTCTGTTTTGTTACTGTTTAATTGTACCTTTATTCCATTATTTTAAAATTCCAGTTTATTTATTTATGTATTATGTAATTTGTTATATTTATATTATATTACTTATTATTTATACATGTTTTCTTCATTTTTTTTTTATTTTATCCCTGTGCATTCTCCTGAATTACTTACCATATAATTTTAGTACTTGATTGTGCAGCACTTTGAGCTACTACATCTATTATTATTATTATTATTATTATTATTATTTCATAGTACTAGTAGTAGTAGTACCATGTTAATGATAAGTAGTAGAGTTTCTTAGCCTTTTCATTCAATACCGTAACCAGCTATCACAAATCTTTATTTGCATGAACATTAATTTAACCTTCTGAGCCACCAATGTGTTAGTTGGTCACTACGATGCCCTAATAACAAGAGATTTACTCAAAAATTACAACTTAACCCCTTTAGGTCCCAAGTTGCTGGTAAGTATTCAGCTTAAAACACACGATTATTCACCGCTGTAACTGATAGGAAAACAGGAACAGGAAATAATTTGGTCTTTTGCTCACTAGGGGGCGCACACTGTCCACTTTTCGATTCAGGCAAACCACAACTCACCTCCCATTAGTGACTGTGCTAATAAAAATACCAAAAAATTAGCAGTCTTCCAGTTCTCACAGGAAAAAACACACCATTTTGTTATGAGGCCCTACATGCCATATGTCCCCAGACACAGAAATCAGCACTGATGCACAGGCTGAAGCAAAGACAATTCATTAATCACCTTAATGGGAAGCTTAGCTCCATGTTCAGGCTGATACTTTTGTGCTGATAGATTTGAAGCTACAATATAAATGTAATCAAGAGTGTCTTATTTATTTGATATCTGAGTTATTCATGTATAAGCAGATGATACAGTAACATGGACGATTTACAGTAAAACATCCAACCAATGTTACGATATTATACTATTTCTCTCCTGTTTTGCTTTTTTACTGGAATTTTGTTTTATATTATCCAGATTATTCAATTCTGTTTCAAATATTATCACACATCCCGATTTATTCTGTTACAAGGCTACTTTTAGTTTTAGTTTTAGTTTATTCATAAACGTTAACTAAATAGGTTGATTATTTTCTGTTTCATGGCTCGACTCTCTACTAAATTGTAAGCAGATGGATCTCTTCTGTATAATTCTGTACAATTTCTAATTCCCAGATTCAATCAATGAATCTGATTCATTTGACCCAAAACCCGTTTTATTTAGCGTGGTAAGTTCTCAGTTGACTTTTTTGTTGTTTAAGTGTTAGTATTGCTGATTCCACATTTTTATGACGTGCAGCGTATCAAGTTGAAAAATCTGCGTGTGTTGGTGGCTGACTGTCTGCCTTTAATGAAGCCTAACTGATCTGGATGGATTAATGAAGGAATAACAGTTTCAATTCTAGCAGCTAAAGTCCTCCTTAAAACTTTTTAATCTTGTATTGAGTGATAATGAGCGATAACTGGAGGGTAATTCATCAGAATTAATGCAAGCATGTAGTATTAACGCTGTTTTGAGTGACATGTCAATACCTTAAGCAAACTCCACAGTTGCGTCTCATCCAGGTTCATGTCCAGACTCATTTATCTGGGATCTATAAGTAAAATGAAAGCATCACAGGTAAGTACCAGGAACTCGTCACACATCAAGGTTGTATAGAAATATACAACCATGTAACAGTATCGAATATCACTGCTCTGTATAAAATGGTAAATGGTTGTTAATTCTGCTTGATAGCTTTTAATAGCTAATTAATATATAATCAGTATGTTTATATGCACACCAATGGTCCAAAATACATCTGTTAATCAGAATTATATTGTGATCTTAGTCGACCTACACTTAAAATAATTTAGATTTGGGAATATAAACACTCCAGTGACTTGTTCTGGATATTTTGTGCTTTTTTTCTGGCACTTCGTGCAAAGATGATGTTCGGCTTCAAAAAGCGCAAGAAACTCACATGTAGGGGCCATTAAAACAGAACTATAAATAGACTAGTTTGTTATCCAACTCATTAGTTTGTTTGTTCTAGTTTCGTACAACTTACTTGCAGCATGTAGACGTAGCTATGATGGCGGAAAATGATTTATATGCATAAGTGAGGTCCGCTCTGCCATGTGCACCTATGTAGTCTCTGTCCAATTAATCTGTAAGACTCAGTTCAGTAAGCAAAGGCAATGTTGCAGATTAGAAAAGATCTGCTCACCAGGCAAAAAAAAAAAAAAAAAAAGGAGTCATAAGATCTCATCATGCAAATTAGTAACCAGAAGAAGCCCTATTTTCTGTATTCGCCTTTATTTACAAATTCAGTAGGTCACTCAGAACAGACATGAGCCAGTTCCTGCGTTCACAAAAAGCCTGTTGTTCTTAATTACGCAACGTGTGAGTATTTGAGATCAAGGTACAAATTTGCTGTTCTGCTTTTGATGAAATCCAAGCCCAAATCCTGGATGATGTTTCCAACCAGAAATTTCCAACACTTTGGGTTTATTATAACAGTTATTAGGAAAAGCATTAAATAGTAATTAGTACAAAGCCTGTAATTAGCTGTATTCTTTTATTTTTCAGCTGTGCTTAATGACACATGATAGTGACATATTGGGCAATTATGGGAAGCTTTTTGCAGCCACATAGCAACAGCTTGCTCTCTTTCTCATGGACCTGAAAACTAGGATCTTCATTCAGAAGATAAAAATGGTGCTACCTCGCCAGCAGTACCACTATCCTTAGGCGGGGCATCGTGGGTAGGCGGCATTTGCAGCTGGGCATCCTGAGTTTGAAGGCTTCGATAAAAGATGTTTTGTCTTCAGAAATCTGAATTCAAGGAATTGTTCACCTGACCCACAAGAAAACAAAGAAGGAAGCAAAAGATTTTATGAACTATTTATACCACAGCGCTGTTGAATTTTCGGTTCTGATTGGTCAGAAGATGTTAATTAATTTTCTATAACAGCAAGTCAAATCAAAAGCCTAATGAGCTCGTTCTAATACATTACGGTTTCTACAGATGCTCCACATACACGGATTAAAAACGTGAAACTGGTTGAAGTTTTATTGAAAAAGAAAGCTGGTGAGGGAATGACTGTTTATAACAGGAGATAGCTTGTTTTGTGGTCGTTCCACAACATTAAATACAACTATAAATGTTTATATTAGTACAAAATATCATTATGTAATTAATACAAATTATAATCATTGACAAATCGGTGTAGTAGAACTGGAATTAAATATTTCAGGACATGCTTTAATTGGAAAATAATTGATTTATAACTCCACTTATATGTGGTTATGATCACCTCGTTGTTGATTATTTTCTTATAACAGCACACCCTGTTGCGTTTTATTCCTTACATTTGACCTTGTATGTTGTATGAGGCTGAGCTGCAGCCATTTCACTGCTAATTCAGTTACATAAAATTACATTAAGCACAAATGAATAACAAGATTTACTGTAATCCCTTTTAAACCCACCACCAATCCGTGGTTAAATGACGAAACGTGTACGAGAGTGCAAGCCTAGACGTTTAAACTTACTACCATTATATTAGTGAGAACCTTCAAAGACAACATTTCAGTGGATATATCAAAACACTTGGCTATTGCAAAATCATGAAATGCCTAAATTAAAATGAAACATTTTGACTTTTGCGCTTCAATCTTTAAAAATCTTGTGTTTCTTGATCACCGTTTCTTAGATATTTCACTGGTGAAGAAATGTAAGGTTCGACTGTCTGGTCTGAGCCAGAACTGGAATACGACGTAAGCTTCATTCTTTTTAATCAGTGAAAATCGTCCCCTGTGCTCGGCGTCCCCTCTCCTGCACAGAAACTCGAAAAATCTGTTTTAAATGAGGTTACTGGCTATGGCTAGTATATGTTATATAATCACAGAGGGTGGGAAAGCCCACACATGTCAGATGCAGCTTCAGTGCAAAACACACACACACACGGGCGTGAGCGCTCACACAAACACTCCCGCCATTTCATCACAGGAGAGTCTGGCAGGAACGAGCCTGTGCAGTGCATATGCCACAAAGCCAGAGCTCGCAGGCGCAGAAATAAGAGTCGTGTTTCATACAGTAACATCAGCGACAGACTTTCAGATACATTATGACTGGCTTATATGGATTTAAGGTCTCGTATCTACATTTGCAAATATTTTAATCACATGCTTTTTCGAGTACATGAGAGGTTCGGGGGGGGATGTGGGGGGGGGAAGAGAAAAGACTCTGCAAAGTGCCCTGAATATCAAACAGTTCCATCTCTGGGGAAATCTGTTTGCACTGCAACCTACTGCTTCAAGCTCACATTTTTCTTTCTCAGATATAACTCAAGATAATGAGTTGGAAAAAACAGCAAGGAGCCTTGTTCATCCCTCTCTCCCTGTCCTTCTGTTTGAAGGGTTTATATAGCCATAGGAATCATCTTATGTAACACATGAGCAGTGTGTGTAGGCTAGTGTGTAGCTGGATGAAGGGAAAATGGCCCCCTGCGTCACCTCTCACTGCTCATTTGTCCATCTCTATACTCATTGATAAAGCACTCAGGAAATAGCGGGATAAATATGATCCATAAGCCTCGATCTTTCACTCTTGATTGATTTGATATACACAGATGGGACTAATATTTCACAATGTAGGGAAGGGAGGAGGGGTGATGGACCTTTTAAGGTTTTTCTGCAACTAGATTTGAGTAGACTAAAAGAACAACAAGAACAAATCTCCAACAACGCATTATACCAAACGTCAATACGTCAGGACTTGCAGCAGGTCAAATTAAGGAAAAAATATCAAACAAACCAGAAATAGTCACATCTAAGCGACAAATTAAATATATATTTGTCTCACGCCGCTGTAGTTATCAGTATGCATGTGTTTAATATAAAATACAGCTAAACCCCCAAAATGACAAATCTAACAAAACTGTTATTGTATGCACCTCATTAAAATTTAAAATCCACAGAAAATTAAATAATATAAAATGAGATACTGTATGTAATGATAAAGTAGTGTTAATATCAAACTGTAATCCAAGACAATAAGGCTTCTCTTGTAACTTATTCCTTTCATAAGTTACTTTAGTGAGTGCCGTTTACAATACAACAGAGAATATCTTCAACTTCGCTGAATTTGCCAGGTAAGACATTAATCCAACACAAGATAATACCAGACTCACGATTTTCAAGCTTTTTTAAACCCCTTCAACTCGTAAACACAAACTTACATCATACAGACACTTGTGTTGAGAAAACTTGTGGGCGATTTTGTGAAAGAGAATTTCTCAGGGCAGGAAAAAATTCAAACACAGCCTTTAGACACAACATAATTAAATCATATGTCTGTTGGTTCAATGTACGTTTAAAGAAAAGAAACAGCACCAAGCTTTGAATGCTGTAAGACCCATTAGCAGGCTTTTCTATGCCACACCCTGTCGCTGCTTCATTTTTAGACTTAGACAAAGAATTATTTTAATTCTAAGCTGAAATCACACTGATTCTGGCTACTTGAAAAATCACAAATACATTTCCACTTGACTAAATGGCTATAACTACTTTATTTCAAAGGCCAGAAAATGAAATACAGTATGATGCATGAAGGGAAATTCATACTTCATGAATCTGATTCTTTTTAAAGATCCAGTTTTGTGAATCAAACTATACAACTTTTAAGTGCCATCCATAAATATTAGCTTCTACAACTTAACTGTACAATAAACGATACCTATTTTTTATTATATAACAGTACATTTTTAGTAGCTAGAAAGAATGTTACATGAACTCACTATCCAGTTAAAATGTTAATAAGTAAAATAGATTATATCCACACTGACAGAAGTCAAGCAGGACAACTTAGTGAAAATGTATGCGAAAGAATTTAATTATGTAATTTCTATTAGTAACATCTTACCTTGGTTTTGCTAGATTCGGATCAATCTCATCCTAGGAACGTGCCAGAGAAATACAGACAAACATGAATTGTGAGATTGCGGTACTTATGCATTTGATTTACAGCTACCTTATTTAAAACGCTATAAGTTCTTGAACAAGATGTTATTTTGCTAGGTAAAAACAAGAACGATTTTGCACACATAGCCTAAACAGCACAGACTGTTCTGTTTTATGTTTTTGTCTTATCACATTCGTTCTGTGCGTATGCTAGACGTTTAACCAATATATACTCATGAGTAAACTTTAAACAGTAGCTCAAAAAGCATTTGTTTGCTAATCATTCCTCAGTAAAGTAGATTGGCTGCTCCTGTTATAGCCTAAAAACTACACGCCATGCATAATACTCTGTATAATTAACATGTGATCTTTAATGGCCTCCAATATTTGTTTTGTAATGAAATTCTGAGTTGACTTTTTTTTAGTTTAAACTTCTTTCATTGACATGTTGGTCAGCAGTTGATGCAGCGGTGCTTTAGTCCTTTAGTCTATCTAGCTTCAACTTTCATGCTAATAGCACCATCAACTCCATCAACGTTTGCATCAACTACTTCTGCATTAAGATGAATGTAAAACTGGTTGGAAAACGGTTGACGATTGATGGTTTAGTTTTTAGGAGCTAACCGTTGAACCTGACTGTTTATTGCTTATATTTGAGAATACTGAACGTTTGTGTCCATTGTAACTGAGCTAGCGCTAATGTCAGAGCAAATTTTAACACAAGTAGTAACTTCTCACAGGAATAACACAAGAATACAAACACCAGTCAACAAAGTAGCTCCTGAATCGCCAAAGACATCACACGTATTTCATTAATCAGTGTATTTAACGTGTTTCGGAGTGGACTTTTCCTTTAGAAATATCCAACAGAAACTGGAACATACTTCAGTAGCACTGTCTTCATTAGAGTTTAGAGGAACCAATAACTGTGACATGTGCTTTTGTGGGGAAAAAAAGCTCGAAAAATAGCTTTTCTTCACCACTAACTCTAAGAACTAATGTCTACACATCAAAACTATGGGTACAATGCAACACAATACACAAGAAACACCCAAACGTTAACAAAAGATCACTGAATAACAGTTCAGCTAATAAACAAGGATCACTAGGCTACTTATGAAGGAGGCTAAGTGAAGGAAATGTTTATGGATGAGGGGGTTTTGGTAATTATCTGCAAATTTGTGAGTGATTAGCACCAAAATACGCTGAATTATATGTAGTGAGTTTTAAAATGGCAGAGCGTAAGCTATCTTCACGCAGGCATTGATACACATAAACCCGAATTGTCAACAACACTGTGCAGGAGGAGGAGGAGGAGGAGGGCGTGTATGCTAGTGTAGCTAACGGCTAACGCGTGCGCGCGCGCGCGGAGCATTCCACCGCGACACCTTGCATTGGAGTGTGCTTTACACTTATTTTAACACGCTTTTCTTTTCTTGTGCAAACACACAGGTGAAGAAAATGGATGCAAACTGAAGTGCTGTATTGTGTAAACACTGTACAGCATGTAGGCGAGAGCAGGGTGACGTTTTGCTTCACAACATAAGGAGGAAAAACAATGCACTACGTCGCCTCAAAGGTTCAGGCTATACAATCCAAACCATATAATATAGGCTAAAAAAAAAAACAGAAACAGGCTGTAACAAACACGTAAAACAGCGAATCAACTCTGAGCCAAAAATAAATAAATAAATAAATAAAAATCCCATAATTTGCATTATCAGATATACATTATTATTATTATTATTATTATTATTATTATTATTATTTTAAAATATTCTTCTACTCCTAAACTAGTTTAGCAGATTATTTTAATGTTTAATGTTGAGGTTATCCGACAGCAAAAGCGCACAGGCCGAGAAACAAAATGGTAAACAACTCGCAGTTATTGAGCGCGCGCGCGATTGCTGCATGATGACAGCTCCACTGGCAAACCCAGTTACACACAAACTACAGGCACACGAAGCTGTCACTGCGCGCGCGCGCTCACTCACACACACACACACACACACACACGAAACAATGTCGCCTAAAAACATTCAGAATGTAATGATCACGGCTCCATATTTTGGACAACACGGTTTCAGTGTTGTTTGTTGTTGTTGTTGTTGTTGTTGAGAGTGCACGCGCGTGTCCTACCTGTTTTCGACGGCTGCTACACGTCCTCCGTGTCTCTGCACTTGTACCATATACCGTGACTGAACTTTCCAATCCATCTCCGTGCAAACTCAGGAGGCCAACATTCAACTATACCACTTAATGAACATTTTACAAACACTAACCTCCGGACCATAATCATGACCATATAAAAATTACACATATATATATTTCTTAAAAAATATATAGCTATATTTATATTTACATTTATAAGTACGTATTTACGCTTCCCGCCTTGTCTTCTGGTCGGTATGGGAGGGGCTCGACACTTTGTCTCTTATCAGCTAAAAGTATTCTCTTGGCTGCGCGTCCCCGTTGTGCCTTGTAGCGCGGGGTGTATTTATTTCTGCGCCAGAGTCCAGTCCGCTCCGACAACATGGAGAATCCGAGCGAAAGAAGGAAAACAAGCGAGGACATGGGGCAAGGCGGCCGGTTTCAAGTTCCCCTTACTACACATAAACAACCTCAGCGCTAGGCGCTTTCCAAACGCTGATACTCACCGCAAACGGCTCGAGCGCGTCCAGTGTGAGAGTCTGCGTGGATAGGAAGTGGAGAAAGCGACGAGAAAACGCCATTATGCGATTTATTCAGCCATTGTTTTGCTTTCGTTGGGCTTTCGGGGGGCGCCTTGAAACGGCTGCTCGTTTCGGATTGGATGTCCGGGAAGTGGGAGTAGCTGAAGCATTCTTCTCTGCTGCGCGCGCTCCACATTGAAAACATTCCAGCGCTCGCGCGGCTGACGGTCACACAGTGCATGTTACAAACAGTTCATTAAGCTGAATATGAAGGGAATTAAATATAAGGGTCTCAATATGAGGGAATATAAGCGCCTCATTCTTCTATTTACAATATCATGTGCATTACTTTTATTTAACACACTTGGCTTTTACATGGTCAAATCGATCTGTTGTTGTTGTTGCTGCTGCTGCTCTTATTATTATTATTATTATTATTATTATTATTATTATTATTATTATTGTTAGTAGTAGTAGTAGTAGTAGTACTACTGTTATTATATTTTGTTGTTATTGTTTTCTGCATGTAGTTATTATTATTATTATTATTGTTAATGGGCAATGGTGGCACAAGGCTGCTACTGTTGGGCCCTTGAGCAAGGCCCTTAACCCTATCTGCTTCAGCAGCACTGTGTCATGGCTGATCCCAGCCCCGTAACAAGCTGGAATATGTGAAGAAAAGAATGTCACTGTACTGTAATGTATATGTGACAAATAAAGGCTTCTTCTGTTATTGTTGTTTTCTGACTGTTGTAGTTGTATCAGTAGCAGTGTTGTTGTTCTTCTTCTTCTTCTTCTGCTTATTATTATTATTATTATTATTATTATTAGTAGTAGTAGTAGTAGTAGTAGTAGTTGTTGTTGTTGTGGTTGTGATTGTGGTTGTAATAGTAGCGGTAGCGTTGTTATAGTTGTAAAACAATGGTAGAGAGCAGGCAAGGATACACTAAAGGTTGCATTTGCAAAATATCTTATTCCTTGATGCATGATGAATGGCCACATAGTGCCATTACTGTGTTAGTTTCATAGTTGCTCTATAGTTATTAATCCTGATTTGGTCAGAATACCTGCAACACTACAATGATCATATAAATGAATATGAGCTATATATGATTCATTAAGTCTGCATGAAGTGTATAATTGAAGCCTAATAAATGTATATTGAAGTATAAATATTAGTATAATTATTAGATAGTTTCTTATTATTATTATTATTATTATTATTGATGTTATTGCTGCTGTTGTATTATGAGTAATATTGTTCATGTTGTTGCAAAACCGTTGTTACATATATTGCTTGATGGAGATTTATAGCTTTTTTTGTTTTTACATTTTACATTTTTATTTTATAATTTGCATAATTTGAATTGTATCAGCTGTATCAATTTAAATGAAAATTGGACTGCACTAGCAACAGTAAGTAGCCAGTATAAGTTCATGAAAGTCACTACAGTTATAAGAATACGTTACAAAAAGTACAAAAATAAAATAAGATACAAAAGTGCTTAGAATGAATTAGAATGAAGTCTCCTCCTTGTGCTCTGCCTTTTGGATGATATAAGGATTTTATTAAAGGATCGGTATGTGTTCAGTGCTTTTGTGTTTGTTTGTTTGTTTTACTTGGGACCAATAAATATTGTGGTCAAATGTCATCAGTTACCAAATGACTTCTACACCATTGGCATACCATACACTTTAAAGACATAACCCATATAAGATAAATCTACAGTTATGCATTGTGTTGAATTTGTCCTTTGCTTTCTAAAAAATAGTTGAGAGAAAATAAATAAAAGAAAGAAACATTGGAGTGAAATCTCATTATGTGTCGGAGTGGTGGATGAAAACATTCGCTCAGTTGATGTATGTAAGCTATTCTTGAAACATTGCACGGTTTATATTACATTTGTCATTTTAAGAAAACTTGCAGCCTGGAGAATAATAAACTCAGAAGTCAAAGTTTTGGGTTAAGATCAAGGTTGGGTTGAATCAAGATGCAATTGCAGTTAATAAGTTATATAATTTTTTACCTGCAAAACCTGCCTCGCAGATGTATATTTTAGTAACACAAAGAACACAAAGGTAAGGAGTCAAATCACAAATGCAATCTCAATCTATTTGCTCAAACTGTATGTACATAGACGCTGCGTTGCATTTATTGTCATTTGCAAGATTATAAACATGTGCTGCAGCTCATAACAACCACTAGAGCTGTAATGTTTAGCTCTCATACTGTATTAAGCAGGTATGAGGACAATGTGGAGACTGAAAAATGAAATTGAGCAATAATTCATAGAAAGAGTGACAGGCGTTAAGCTTTAAGAAAGCTCCAGTGCTGCAAATCTATTCCTGAGAAGTCCCAGCTGGGGCCAATTCTATACCACAAAGCTGAGATGTAAACAAGCACTGGAGCGGTGTCTACATTCCTCGTGGAAGCCGCGCAGACTTGTAGCTAAAATTATTGTGAGCAGAATTCCAAAACATTTTGTGAAAAGGAAAAAAAAACTCTCTTCAGGGCAGAAGAAAGGACATTGGCTTGCAAAACAGCTCTTGTTTTGATATTAATATTGAATGCATGAAGAGCAGCACTGTGCATAACAATGGTGTAGATCCGGTATAAAAGAAAGGAATACTGTGGGTGCATTGAATATGTAACTTGCATCAGATCTGACTGAAGTATACCACTAATCAAATGTCACCTTTAAAGCCTTACGTTCCCAATGCTCACCATATAAACAAATATGATGGGAAAATGGTGAAAGAAACTCAGCAGGGTGGTAGGAAAAGCAGCATTAGGTTCTATTGGTCTATAAGTTATGCGTCATGCGTAATGTACAATAACTGATTCCACCATTTAAGGTCCTTTCCTTATTAGTTTTGCTTGGGAAGGTAGGATGATCTGTTGGCTGGAAGTATAGAGTGCTACTAGGGCTCTAAAGACTATCTTCATAGTACTGACTCTTATTTGTTCATTTACATGATCATACAGTCATGACTGAAAATCACAGTCATACATAGTTGTGGTCAGAAGTTTACATAAATGCATCATGGACATGAATATCATGGCAGTATTGGGCTTTCAATGATTTCTTTGAACT
>JAOTRR010000020.1:20855563-20866153 GCA_028570945.1 Gogo arcuatus
GCAGTCTGTAAAAAGAGAGCTCTGATTTCTTGTTAAATCTGTTTGTAGTCAATCACACAACATCTCTTTCCCATTTTAGATCTGTTTTTGTGTGTTTTCGAGGTATTAAAGCTGTGTTACTTTCATCTACGGTGAAGTCATGTGTATTCCTGATATTGTATGTTATTGTGCCCTCTGCTGTCTAAACAATGCAATTTCAGCTAAGAAAACTAAGAGATATAATAATTGTGATTATTTTTTTTTATTTCATCGATTCGATTCACCATAAATTTGTATCGCAATTTATCGTCACACGATATATCGTTACATGCCTACTTGCTAACTTTTCACGTGATCACGTTAATTTGTCACATGCAAGGCATGTTTTTTTTATGTGATGACATGTTGTCACACAATGTCATGTGCAATTTAAGGGCACAACAACTTCACATTGGTTTTTCACGTGATCTTGTATTACAAAACATATGATCACGTGGAAAATGTAGGTGATTTTCCCATAAGGGCTCTCCTGCCGTGCCAGTGAGAAGCACTGGAGTGGAATGGCGGCTGAATGGCAGAGGGAGACAAGCGTGACAGCGAGGACACACGCCACCGATGTCCAACTGCCGAAACAAAGAGAGGCTCCCTTCATTCGATTCATTAGGGATGAAAAAACAAAGGGTTACATTGTTGCCATATAAGAAGAGGAAAAGACTTTCAGTGAAGAAAAGTTAGTTTAACAGAAAAGTGATCCGTGTCCTGCCGCCAAACCTAAACAAATTCCATTTCAGACAGCTCACCTCCACAGCTCTCCTCTAGCCCTGTTTTTATCTCCACCACAGCCACTCACCAAGGAGTGCTGTGAAAAGGGCTGGATACAAGAGTGATAGTAAGAAAGAAAAAAAAAACCTTGTGAGATCAGTGAGAAACAGATTGCCAGTGTTGTAAATAGACACACAATTACAAAAAGGTCCTAAATAAGGATCTGCACTGACCACATATCCAATAAAACTAGCCTACACACTTATTTTTGGATTTATTTTGGATTTTATGATTGCCGTAACCTGTAACTCACAGCTCATGAGCTTGGTTTCTTGTCTGTTTCATATGTTCTCTCTGTGTCTGCACAGGTTTCTTTCAGGTTCTCCGGTTTCCTCCCACCTCCCAAAAATATGCAGGTTATGAAAAATATTGCTATGTTAAATTGCCCCTAGGTGTGAATGTGTGTGTGTGTGTGTGTGTGTGTGTGTGTGTGTGATTGGATAGACTGTTGTCTCATTCCACAACCCACTGCAGGATAAAATGGTTACTGCAGATGATGAGTGATGTAACCGATAACAGATATCATTCAGTGTTTTTTGCTAAATCCTTAAGGAAGACAAATTTCCTAACCTTCATGTGTACTGGTGATTTGACAATGTTGAAAATAAGAGAAAAACGCAAAGGCTTTGTTTACTACTATCTCATGCACTTAATGTTTTAACTGAATAGTTCTTATCTTCGAACGACGTTACGACACAGTGGAGTTCAGCAAATAGCAAATGCCACCAAAACAGGAAATTTTCCCTTCTGCATGCAAAATCACATTTATTACAACAGAACTCTATGGAATGTGGTTCACGTCTCAGACTTTAAATTTTACATTTAAAAATTTCTTGGACATGCAAATTTGTGTCATAATCTGACCGCAACACAGTAAGACAATAACAGATATACATAGACATACGTAGACAATAGAAATATAACAAAATTAGCTCATTTTGAAAAAAACAAACAAACTAACCTTCAGGGTCAGTTGAACAATTCCATGCGTCACTGTTTTAAACGCTTGCTAACTTGCATAAACTGCATAAACTTAGTATATAAAATAGATGATAGGTCCAGATATAAAATAAGAATAATAATAATAAAAAAACACATCATCCTAAATAGCTACTTCTGTCTTCGTCTTCATAATCTCACAAACGGCATTCATATGTGGTTAGATGAAATTGAATGAAACCATAGTTCTTCCGACCGTATCACCATTGTTTGTTGGATTTTCAGATGAATTTTTCATGAGTTCAGGTTCTTTTTTTGGAAGAAGATGGGTGATCTGGAGCCTATCCCGGGAACACTGGGCATGAGTTGGGAATATACACCCTGGATGGGACTTCAGACCATGCACACATTCACTCCTACACAGGACAAAGTTAAGAGTCATCATTGGACTTACTGGCATGTTTTTGGGAGGTGGGAGGAAACCTGAAAACCCTGCAGAATCCCACATGGGGACAACATGTGAAACTCAAGACAGATAGTAACCTGAGCTCAGGATTGAACTGGGAACTTCTATCAGCTGGGCCTCCCATGCTGCCCTTTACGAATACTCTTACTCGATTAAACTACATAATTTTATTGTTTATTTTTTTCCCCACCTCTGGTCATGAATTGACAATTTTTCCACAAGTGTGATCATTTTAGTTTAGATGTGTTTTGGGTACATGTTATGATATCAACAGATTATAAATGTACTGAGGACAAATTCGAGCATTTTTATTGAACCAGGAGAGTTTGTGGCTGTTGTACTTTTCTCTCTAAAAACCCATCAACAGTTCTTTGGACAAATACATCTGCTGACTGAGCACAGTAACTACAGCACATTCCAAAATGGGAATTTACTGATGGCAATCAGTACAATTTGTTCTGTGAGAGCTTTCCACCGTTCTTCACATTTCATCATATATAACACACCCCTGTTTCTCTGAAGGTAAAAATGCAATTCTGCTTAATTCTATTTTGTTTGTATGTTACTTTAAACAAAAGACAGACAATGGACATTGTCACAAAGCAACTTTACAGGAATTCAGTTGCTGATTTAGATCCCTAATGAGCAAGCCAGTGGTAATAGTGGCAAGAAAAAACTCCCTGAGACAACATGAAGAAGAAACTAACCTTGAGAGAGACCAGGCTCCTTCATTGTCACTGTGGTGGTATCCTCAAGATACACTGCGTACACTATATGGCCAAATGTATTTGGGTACCTGTCCATCCCACCTATATTTTGGTCTTCTCCAAACAATTGCCACAATGTGTGAGCACACAATTGTCTAGAATGGACAATTCACTGAGGGAAAACTAAGAGGCCCAAACATGTTCCAGTATGACAATGCCCCTGTGCACAAAGCAAGCTCCATGAAGACATGGTTTGCCAAGGTTGGAGTTGAAGAACTTGAGTGTCCTGCACAGAACCCGGACCTCACCCCCACTGAACACCCTTGGGATGAATGTCAGTCCTTCTCACCCATCAAATCTCCACAGCTACATTCCAAAATCAAGTGGAAAGTCTTCCCGGAAGAGCAAAGGGGACCAAATCCATGTTAATGCCAATGGTTTCAAAATGGGATGTTCAACAAGTATACTGTATATGGGTGTGTGGATTGGGTGCCCACATACGTTTGGCCATAGTGTATTACTACAGGTACAAAAGATGCCCAATTGTGGGTATCACCCCAATGACAAGAAAAGGGACAGTTTAGTACCCTTTTTCTAAGAGTGTATTGTGAATACGAGTGCTGGGTTGAGCACAGTACTGTCTTTATGATTACCTCAGCAGTTCCCAAGTACAAGTTGTCAGTATCCAAGTGAAATTATCCACTGAAGCAAGGATGAGTTGCAGAAGTAGAGCATCAAAATACATCTGTGGTCTTGGCATTATAAATTTAGACCAACCTCTTGCTTTCTGTCTTCACATTAGAGAGCTGAGCAATGCTGTTTCTGGCTTGTTTCCATCTTCTCTGCTGTACATAATAGCTTTATGTGCTATGTCTGATACAAGTAAATAGAAAACATTTCTATTTCTATTCTGTCCAATTTGTAAGGATTCAGTATTTATGCAATATTTAGTCTAGTTTGTGCAGGCTGTGCGTGCGTGGGCTTAATTATAGGCTTCAGAAATACGGCCTACACGCCTGTCAGTAAATGCAATGGAAAAAATTAGACCTAATGCATAGTCATGGTGAGAATATCTGGAATTATATTAATCATAACCAAGCTGATTGTAATGGCTTGGAAATGAAGCCTAAACAATCATTAAGCCTCTCCACAATGAGACAGTGCTGCATGGCTGTCGATGGCGGCCACAAAATAGTTTAATGGCCATGTTTATGTTTGCCGTGGCAGGCAGCCTCTCGTTCCTCCCACCTTTGTTGCTCAAAATAAGCTAATTTTCAAATTTCCTTTAAATGTTAAACAAATACTATGTGGCAGAACTTTGGAGAGATTTAAAAAAAAAAGCCTGCTTAGAAGCTATTCTGTTTTAAAGTCATGTGGAGCCTCAAATATGACTAAAGTATTCAGTGAATGCAGCAAACACCATACCATAAGTGTGGATGACAATTATAGCATGTCACAACGTACAGGTACAGTGTTTCTCTTGTAAAATCCAAAACCAAAAGCAGCAAAAGCAACAATTTGCTGTTTCTTCATGCCCAGGTACATTATGTGGTCAAATTATTTCATAATTGCATATTTGCAGGCATGTACATGTCACTTACTTTCACTATTTAGGCACTGTATAACTTAAAAAAAAAACAGAGCTGATTATATTAAACTGCGCATTGCTCTAGTGATTCTGTGGTCAAAGCAAAGCTATTAGGTGTCCAACAGCCGCATGCCATTTGACACCTCTTGACACCCCTACTACCTCAGTGTTTTATTCATAGACTAATAAATTAAGGAGCTTTGTGTTTTCCTTTCATCTTCTCGAGATTACTTCAGTGGGAGGCTTATATTATTGGGTACAATTCTTTCTTTCCACCAGCTCACCCATAATGGAGTATTTGGCAGCCCTGCTCCAAACTGCACTGCTATTTTAACAACCACAAACCCAAATCATCAGAGGAAAAACTAGGTCCATAAAAGTGCGTCGGTGGAGGTATGCTGAGCTACAAGCTCCTTGACATGATCCATCACAGGCATTTCTTAAAATGTTCACATAACTCAACGTAGCAGCTTTTTCCACAATAGTCATGTTGCTGCTTCAGTTTACAAAGAACATTGCATGAGTGCTGTTTCACAAACAAGACAATAAAGATCACTTCTTGAATTCTTTGGAATAAAGACAGTGGTTTGGCATCATCATCATCATCCTGGTTTGAAACTGATCTGTGCTGCATCAGGGGCATGGTATCGTTCTTATAATTATGTGCGCACAATCCTTAGCTTGTTTCTTGAAACAGCAATGATGAGCTTATTCATCCCTTTCAGGCTCTGGAGTGGCGGATTTGCACTTTTATGGTTACATTAGGTGGTCTTGAATATTGCCACGAACAGTGGAGTGCTGTGACTGCGAAATTCTACAAAGCTCATGTGCTTTGTCTTGTTGCACACTAATCCCCTGTTTTGAGAGAATTATGGCATCTCCACATGCACAATTTGAGTCTGTTCATCCACAGTGTTTGTGGAGGGTTGTCATATATTTCGAAGTGGTATAGCAAAAGTGTTGACAAACTAACTGGCCTCCAGACCCTGTCGAAAAGCAGTCTGATTGAAAGTGCTTGAATCTAAATCTAAATTCATAGGCATTCTAGCAAATGAGTGATTTTATTGGATTTTAACATGAAGGAACTCACTCATTTTCAGTAACCGTGTAACCTTGGTCACTGTGGATCCTGGGAAAACTGGACGTGAGACAGGAATACGCCCTGAATGGGATGTCAGTCCATCATTCACATCAAGGGTCAATTTAGCATAGCTTGTCTATTCACTGACATGGTTTTAGAATGTGGGAGGAAACCTGAGAACCCAGAGGAAGCCCTGGATGAGAAAATCTATGAGCACTAACATTGTCCCTCAACCAAAGACAAACCATTTAGACACTTTCACATAAGTTAGATGGTGAGAAATTTTACAAATTTGCAAAAGAGACTTTGTGAGCGTTGAGGAACAATATGCTGCAATTCATTTTAGTCTTCACTTAACTGAAATATAATTTTGAAAAATCATAATATTCTGATCTGAATGTTTGACCATCATTGTTCATCTTTTGCAAGGTTGCTTGCATGACATATACCTGTTGAGTTTTTTATATACAGCAAATACATGGCTTTGTTAAGCTACTTTCCTTAGCTTTGCCAATCCTATTCTTATTAGCATTCAGGCAACATTCCAGGAAATGGAACAGCAAGAAACCAATTACCTTGGTGGGAAGGATCTGAAGGATTACTGTTGGCCTTAACAATACATTTACAATTGACTTGAGACAGTCTGTCTTTTACATGTCTCAGGGCTCCTGAGACACAACACAAACACGAAGACATCCAACACACAAGAAGCCCGTGTGCTAGTTAAGTTGTTTATTTTGTCTGCTGTCACAAGAAAAACGAGAGAGAGAACAAAAACCTTGCCCAACCAAAACCAAAAATACAAGGCCTTTACATTCCTGAATATTTGAGATTAAAAAAAACAACAACCAAGCGTTTACTTTGCCATTGCAAAAGAAAAACCAAAGTTTTTCTGCAAAGAAATATGGCATGTTAGTTTAACAGATAAGTGATCCATGTCGGGCTGCCAAACCTAAACAAATTCCATTTCAGACACCTCGCCTCAAAGGCTCTGCTCTATCTTCACTTTTATCTCCACCACAGTTATTTGACATTTAGGGAAAGGTGTGAAGCCATTGTTGTGGTTGTTGAAATTCAGCTTCACTTTTTAACCAGTTCTTTGGATTTGGTTGTTGCGTCGTTTCAAACTATTGAGTTGGTTATTTGCATCTGCAACCAATGTACATTAATTACACACCACTCCAAAAGAAAATCTACTGAAGGCAGCTTTGCCTGTGCAGCGTGGTATTTGTTTTTGCACATAATTTTTGACTCATGTCTCCACTCAATAAACATTCTTACAGATTAGCCAAGGGTGTACAAAGAGTACAAAACACACTGACTTGAGTAAAAGTACTACTACTGAAGTAATAATTCACTTGAGTAAATGTAGAAGTGGTGATAATAACTAAGAGTTAATAAGTTTTCTGGTGAAAAACTACTTGAGTATTTACTGAACTACTGATATAACTAATCCAAAAATGTTATATATCTAAGGAATGCATTTTTGAACAACTTTGTTAACTAAGGAAGTGAGATATGCTGAAGTGAACACTGCCAACATTATCAACGGTATATAAATGAAGGTAATGTTAGCTGGCTAGTTAACTTAGCCAAATGCTGTAGCTTGCTAGGTTCAGAAGGTAGGCAGGTAGCTCGTGTTAATTTATGCATGCTTCTAGCTACATAGTTAGCTATCTAGCAAAGTAGGCTGTAGCAGCATTAGATATATTAAGCACAATCGACAATCACTCCTGAACATCAACGTGACTTCATACTGTAAAACATCAAAATATCTGGCTAGCTAGTCTAGGTCACTCAGCTAGATAATCGTTTATCTGTTCATGTTTTCACTGGTTGGATGTTGAGCAGTGAAATGTCCATATCTCCACGGGTTTTGACTCACATAATTTGTAGATCATTATCATGCTGTTTCTTTCAAATAATTCAAACTGAAGGTACCTGATAAACTGTGCCATGGTTCTTCATCGGTCTCCACTGTCTCAGACATTGCTGCTGTTGACTAAGTATTTGGTGCGTGAGGTCTAGGCTGTCTGCAGGAAACATCATAATTTTGATTGGCTTACAGTCATGTGGGGTTATCTGTAATGGCGATCAAAAATAAATGTAGCAAAAACTCAAGTAATAGTTTTATGATTATTCTCAAGAAAGTACTGTTACTCAGGTACTGTAGCACTAGTACATGTAGTTCGTTACTTTCCACCCCTGAGATTAGCATATGACATGCCAGAAAGCTTCATACAAATAAAAGTAAAATGCTACAGCTATGACTAAAGTGCATTACGGAAGATGCACAAAATGTGTGCATTATATCAGATTTGTCAAGATTGCATATTTGATAACCACAGTGTGAGTGAACAAGCTCATGCTGAAAAATTGATGAGAGACTTCCACTGTGATAACACCTCATGTAGTACTTGTAAATGGCAGGTTCAGCAAGATCTGATGTATCACCTGAGCAACATCCACGAATGTGACCATACTTGGTACGAGGTAGCATAACATGCTACACAACCAATTCCTTCACTTTGATGGAGAGGGAGAGAAAAAGGAAGAAAGATATATAAGAGAGAGAGAGAGAGAGAGAGAGAGAGAGGGAGAGAGAGAGCAACCTGCCTTGTTGTCTGGCACCATTTAATAGTATCTTTAGGCAAGATTTTCCAGTGATGGTTTGTAAGCAGAAATCATGACTCATTGGATTTAGTGACAATACTCTACACTGAATGCCAAGTGGAGAATGATTCCGGTTTAACGTGTCTGATAAATCACATAATTAGTGCAGTCCTCCAAGGCTCATTGAAGAGGAAAATGAGAATAAAATGTGTGAACACAGGTAGAGTGATCAATGGTATGTGTATCCAAAGCCAACTCTATAATCAAGAACAAAATTTTGCATGCTTACACACTTACAAAGCATATATAATAATATATATATAATATATTATAAAATATATATATGATTCTATTACTTCTATTTATTTAGGTCATAGAGAGCCAAAGAGTTGACCCACATGGATCATGGATGGATTTTGTGAAGAGGCCGGTTGGCAATTTCCCAGCAAAATGCCGGAAGAGGAAGCGACCGCTGGTACTGAATCTCAAATCATATCTTATCACTCATCAAAGATTTGATTTCTACATTTCTATCCTATTAGGCAATGCTTCAGTTGAACACTTGTATTGACTGTAGGGCTTTTAGTACATAATTAAGATCATACGTCATATATCATGTCATGTTGTGACATGACATGTCTTATGACCTTTGAGTCAGAGATTAAGAGTATGTTATGTTTCAGCCAGGACCTCAAGGACCTCCTGGACCTCCAGGGCCCCAGGGCCCACCAGGGGCCCCTGGTGCAGAGGTCACTCAAGAGGTTTTGCTGAAGGAGTTTAAAGAAATGATCAAAGGTGAGCTCTCATAAACACATATACGCACACATTAAAACCAATCTGTCGGCATATGGGAGAAACCTTAAGACCTGTGATTGGACAAGGCACTTCTCATGAGTCAGTAAGATGTAGTGCTGTTAAAAATCTGCACATGCTAACCATATGCGTTTTAAAAAGTTTGATCTGCTGAACGACGCTGTAGACACGGCTGTGGTTTGCCAGCGCCTTCACTTTCACACATTTTCAAACATGCTTTACAAAAGCCACTGTAGAAGATCTTAGCTTGTGCAAAATCAGTCAGAGAACCTGTGATTATATACAAGGAGCTTTTCATGACCCAGAAATTAGGCTGTTAAAATATGTGTATGCTAACCATATGTTTTTTTGAAAAGACTGATCTATTGAGTGTAGTAGACAATTCAGTGCACGCACACACACACACACACACACACACACACTGGGGTTTTCAGAATTTTCACATTTACCATCACACATTAATAACCAAATATACACAGGGTCGGGTTTCCATTAGCACATGTGGAAGACCTTAGCTCTATTGATCTAGCTAGTTATGCTATAAAATTTGTCAAAGGCTTTGTCAAACTGAGGAAAATCATTCTGTGACATTTTCATTTGTGCAGATAATTTATTGCACAAACTAAAATCTGCATGCTTTGTCCAGGGTATACCATAACAGAGAATTTTCTATTTGTAAATTATTCTTAATAAGACCTGAAAAATAACAATCATCATCAAAAAACACAACACATACAAAAAGAGCTTGCTCCACTTCTCTTGGTTTAAGTTTATATCTAGAAATCTAGCTAGCTAGATAATTTTGTCGAGCTACACTGCTATTTGGTACAAAAAAAGTCTAGCTGCTAGAAAAGCTACATTATTTTGGAAGTAACCCAGCTAAAAGAAAAATAAAAAGCAACACACACAGAGAGCGCGTACTCCACTACTGTTGGTTAAATTTGTTTTTGGAAATCTAGGTAGCTAGTTTTTTTGTGTTCTACTTGTTGAACATTATAGTTAGTTACTGTAAATGGTACATTATTTTGAAAATAGCTCAGCTATTAAAATGTAGCTAAGCTAGCAGCATTGCTTCTTGTAGCTAGCTTATAGTGCTACACTGCTACTTGTTGAAAACAGTAGTTAGTTACTGGAAATGATGCATTATTTTGAAAATAGCTCAGCTACTAAAATGTAGCTAAGCTAACAGCATTGCTTCTTGTAGTTAGTTTATAGTGCTACTCCATTACTTGTTGAAAATAGTAGCTAGTTAGTGGAAATGCTACATTATTTTGAAAATAGCTCAGCTACTAAAATGTAGCTAAGCTACATTTGCTGCCTAGCTAGATTAGCTTACTAGCTATTTCTAGGCAGCATTACATCCTTTGTATATATTAGTTTTTTATGTGTGTAACTCAATTTCTGTGTGATATAAATAAACTATTATTTATTGATTGATTATTGAGCTAGCAGCATTGCTTCTTGTAGCTAGTTTATAGTGCTACACTGCTACTTGTTGAAAACAGTAGTTAGTTACTGGAAATGATGCATTATTTTGAAAATAGCTCAGCTACTAAAATGTAGCTAAGCTAACAGCATTGCT
>JAOTRR010000020.1:21022726-21035805 GCA_028570945.1 Gogo arcuatus
TTTTTTAACACTTTTTTGTTTACCACATAATTCCATATATGTTCCATGTGTTATTTCATAGTTTGATGTCTTCAGTATTGTTCTACAATGTGCATAATGAGAGAATCATGTACAATATGCTACATAATCATGAACTTGTTCATTTCCATTACCATGAATTCACACACCGGTCAAGAGTCACATCAAGACCTCAGTTAATCCACACCGCACGCATCTCAGCTACAGTTCTGTACAAGCTGGCAGCAGAGCAGCAGCAGCGCGCTTCACTTTTATTCAGTTTGTCAATCGGTTTTTGGCAACTCAAGCAAGTAATCATTTGATTATCAGTTATGAATGGAAGAATGTATATTTTCAGTTATTGTTTGGTTTTGTTTTGAGAGCGAGAAATGAACTGTTTAATGTTCAGCCATGCCAATCAACTCACCTGTTGCTCTTTACCTCCTTAGTTTCCTGTATAAATGTCCTTTGGTTTTTCAGTAAGGATCTTCATCCTCTCAGAAAGTAATGTTTACATTCTTAGAAACTGAAGATAATTATCTTGATTTAGGTTTCATTATCTCTAAAGTAAAATTTTACGGCACATAATTTATCTCTTCATTTTTTTTTCATTTCACTCGTAATTTTTCTGAGGGTCTGTAAATGAAAAGATAATGTTTTTCTTTGGTCAAAGATGATTTTTTTCTGTTCTTCTTAGTTTACCTGCCCCGCCTAGATGAAGATCTAGTATTGTATCGATGAAGTCTCTGCATCAGGAGAAAGATTGTTTGCCCACTTATATTTTTCATTTCCTTTCAGTATATACTTTCACAAAATACAACATTTGTATTAATATGGGACCATTTATTTTTCAAAAGTGGTGTTACATGTTCTATGGTCAAATAGGTTTCCAGTCAACCAAAAGATACGACTGGGCAAGCCCTGCTTCTCTCTTGCCCTAACTTCTCTCGCTCATTAATGAGCATTGGTAAAAGTTTCTGTAGCGGTTCTCATGTTTTATTGTTACTGTTATTTTAGAACCTCCTTAATCCATTGACCATCAAATATTTATAAACAGCATTTATGAAAAAAGTAGTTTAGAAGTGTAGACACTCTTTATAGAGGAACGTCACACTTCAGTTTTAAATACATGATAACTCTGAGATTTAATCAAATAGATTAAATAGCAAGGCCTTCTATAGCTGTCTTTTGCTATTCTGACATTATTTTGTAGAAGAAACAGAACAGAACAATGAGCGTTTTAGTTCAATGGTGAAGCCGGCTTATTATAATATTCTTTTATTCTTATGATCAAAAAGATCCTATTTTGATAAATCCATTGTTGACGACCATGGCCAACATGAATTCTTCTTTATTCATTCATTTTTATGTGTTTGAAATGGAAGCAGCTTTGATGAGCAACAGCTTGTGCAAAAATAAATCAGATTCCATTTCATACTTGCACATTTGCACAGACTGACAAGGTAATCTTGATTTATGACAGTGTTTTCTCCCCCCCCCCCCCTGCCACATGATTTATTCGGTTGCTCAGTCGAAACATAGAGGGGCAAATCATAATCACCTTTTTGATAGGAGAGAAATGAAAGTGAGGCGCTGATACCCAAGGCTGACTGGTTTAACTGAACAAGGGATCAGAGGCAGCGAGAATGCAAATGCTAATGGTGTCCTGTGCTTCAAGAGAAGATATCATTACCAAAAACATCAGCGAAGAGAATGGGCCTTGAAATGGTTTAGGTTTAAATAGGCCTGTCTGTTTTCTCTGTAACCTAAATACGTTTTTTCAATAATTGACAGGGATTTGTATACGTATCTTGTTGCTACCTATGTATGAATGAAATTTTGGTTTTAAAGCAATAAAAAGTCCTTCTTTTGTTTTGGTACTATTTATGGACCAATGCCTACCAAATTTGTTTTTTAAAGTGCCATGTAAAAGGACAGTCATTTTACATGCCTTGATAATGAAATGATATTGTGTGAGTAGTTGCTGTTGTGTCAAAGGATCCATTCACATTACCAGGGTGAAGTGACACAAATCCAATTAATAAGAATAAGAACGATCAGATAGGAATTCATGTGGCCTTTTCCCATTGAGCATGCACATATCACTGTCTGATTGATCATCTTCCAGCGCTAGCAAGTGGAAGAATAGGGAAATTGGTGATTTACTGGATATTTGCGGAATTGATTCAAACAAAAATGTAAGGAAACTACTGAAATTAATATGTGCATGTGTCAATAATAGATATGGGTCACTTGCAGCTACAAATGTGAACCTTCAAGACAGACCAATCTGATCTGAGCAAATCAGAATTGTGTGAAAAAGTTTGTAATGTGTCTGTAGCTTAAACATAGTATAGAATATGGTGGAAATACTGAACAATAAAAAAAGAGCTCATTTGCGATTACTGAAGTTAGGAACCATTTTATACTGTATATAATCCTACTGTTATGGAGTCTGTGTCAATCTAGCAAACTAATGTTATAACAAAAATGAGATAATATGATAGTTCTGTCCTCAGAAACCTCAACTATCCAACCATGGGAAAGTTACGCTGTAGTTAGATAACAAATTTTCATTCCTACTCAGTCTTCCATAACAGTACAGCAACAGGTGTCATGTGTTCCCACCTGACTGTATTTAACAAGACGCTACGGAGCCCGAACGTCTGTGAGCCGCATAAAACATGCGAGACCAGATATGACGTATAATTCATTCCAATTTCCAGTCATATCTGCCGATGTTTGTTTTCTTTCCTTGTTGATTTCAATTTGCAGCCGGTTGCTTTACAGTGAGGCAGTGTGACTATTCGGATTATGTAGGTGTCAGTAGTTCCATCACTATAACTGCATCATGATTTGCATCACCACCAGGGACATCATGATTGGTCACATGTTAATCCATAAATGGTTCCGTTTCCCACTGGAGCTGTGGCAAAATATTATCGTTAATGTTACTAGGTCACCATGGAATAGATTAACACTTCGACTTAACTGTTTTGCTCCCATTCCAACACGACACCATTACAGCATAATAGCGATAAATAAACAGTTTTCAGTGTGAGTGTGAATGGAGTATAAGATTGAGAACTATTTCAACTCACGACTAAAGAATTTGTGCAATTTTTGTCCACAGAAACAAAATTAGGCCAAACATTGTGTTCTAAAACTCAACTCATAGGTGACAAAAAATTCATAATTGGGATGGATTTGACTCTCTAGCACTTCAATTCAATTCAAAACAGCTTAAGATGACCAAAGTGCTGGACAGATGAAAGGAAATCTAACAACTTTACATTACCTTAACTCTAATATTGTTTAGGTCAGTCTCATCTACGTATGTCGACATGTTCGGTCGTAGAAGCCTAAAATTACCTAAGGAGTTGATCACTCATTGGATGAGAGACCTAATTAAGATCAAATGCCTTTTAATTGGGTTCCAAAGAGGGTACAGCAGCTCAGCTCATATTTATTTCCATACCATCTATACTTCTAAATTCTTTGTGATTTATGGCAGAGTAACAGGAACCATTTTATTTTATTTTATTTCACAGGATAACCATTTTCCTTATTGCTTTGACAAGTGGAAAAATTTAGTTAATAGACGTTGAAGCTGATGGAGAGTGAAAATACTTCTCCTCTTCAGAGAAATCTTAAAATAAAGTTTTCAGATTTGTAATGTAAGGTGTCAAATCTTCCCAAGTTAAGAATTTTGGTAATCTGTAATAGCCACAATCAGGATTCACAGCAACTTCAGTAACTACAGTGAAAGTAAAAGGAAAGGGTATATAGTCATGAGATTGACGGATGTCAGAGTTCTAGGCATCTAAAGGGTTAACCTCTATTAAAATGTGCATTGTGCTTACCAAGCTACTCTTGAATCACCAGTGATGACTTACCTCCATGTTTGCCACTTGGTCACATCTTCCTGAACATTCCATTCAACCTGTCAGTCTTATAAGTCCTTTAGTTTGCCATCAGCATTGAAACATGCTATGTAAGCAGCAGTCAAGTTTCTATCTCTTAAGCCATTGATTTCTATCTCTGATCCCCTCCAATGCCTGTACCCTCATGTCAAGGTTAACCATTGCTTATTTCAGCTGAGATATTTTTCCCCCAATGTCACTGCTTTTAATTTAGTAGAGTGTGAATTATCAGATGTTTAGTACATCCCAGTGTGCTGTATTACACTAGAGATGTCACAGTTCAGCCTCACTGCAGATGGAATAGGTCAGGACTCTGGAATCATGTGGTTCGAGCACCAGCGCTTGCCCTAAATGCCAGCTCATTAGAGACAAATGAAATAGTGTCCTCTTTGCTGCACATTAACATTTTATTTTCCCCCTAATGGACAACTCTGGGTTTCTGCAAGGCAAGAAGTTACTACGTGAATAATTTTTCATTAAAATAAATGATAGCTGCAGTTTCTTTTACTGCTAAGAAACAGCACTTGGGGGAAATAAAAGAAGAGATAGATGTTAGCAAAGAATGCTCAAATCATCCATTTCACATAAGCTTTTGGCTACTGTGTTTTACCAGAAAATTTTGTTTGGGTATTATGATTAAACCAGAGAGTGCTTTAAATTGTATAAAGGAAGCAAAATGAAACAAGATTCACTAGAAATATGAGTTGCAGGGATACTAAATATACAGTAACTATACAGTGGGGTTTAAATGTCAGTTAAAATTTGACATAAACAGAAAGTTTTAGAATTATGAAATATTTAATACAAAGAAAGTAAATGTTCAATATTTGAATATTTAATATTCAAGATTCTGCACTTCTAGGTCCCTATTTAAACATAAGCAAATTTGTGATATTGACCATGTTAACTGCTTTGCACAAAAGGTCAAGTTTCCCTTGAGTCTTATCCCTTCCATTAAAGCATGTGTTCATGACATTCCAATGGATTTGATATAACATGAATGATCAGGTTTTACAAACTAGTGGAGTCCATGCCAGCTCGAATGCACAGTCATTAAAACAAAAAGGGGGTATAACGAATACTAAGAAATTCTGAAATTCATCTAAACATTTCTAAGATTCTTCTTTTCACTCGTTATTGCTAATAATATCATTTGTAATGAAAAATTCTCTGTTATTATCAGCTCTGCATAATAATATAATATTAATAATAAGTCATATAAATAATGTTTGTATTTATACAGTTGTTTTGTGGGGTCCGTCTTGAGGGAAACTGCACGTAGAACGAGGAGCGTGATAGAATGTGAAACTCTTATCCATCCATTCGTTCATTCTTCTTTAGTAACGACTTTATCCTGGTCGAGGGCAGGGTGGATCTGGAGCTTATCTCAAGAACACTGAACATGAGAAATGAATAGAGCCTGGACGGGAAGCCAGTCCATTGCAGGGCACAATACACATACTTTCACGTGTTCATTCATACATGTGGCAATTTAGTGTAGTCAGTCCATCTAGGAAGAAACCAGAGAACCTGGAGGAAACCCATGAGAAGACTCCACACAGACATTAACCCAAGCTCAGGATCGAACTGGAGGCTCTGGAGCTGTGAGACAGCAAGGATTAAAAGTTAAAAATTATACTAAAAATCATCCAAACTGCCATTCCACATTTGCAAATTAATAACAATTTCTGAATCAATTTGTATGAAGTGTTATTTAAAGGGGCAGCACAGTGGTTAGCACTGTCACCTCACAGCAAGAGGTTTCCGGGTTCAAACCTTGCGGCCTTTCTGTTACCCCTTTTTGACCAACAGGGAGTGGGTTCTTGAACCGGTTCCATTCAGGATTCTTTGAACCTTGGTGCCAGCTAGCGAACCAGCCCATGTTTTCACCAGTTTTGAGCGGAACCGTTGTAATCAAGGGTGCGTCATGAAGGGAGGGCATTGCACAATGCACGACGGAAGTAAACAGTAGTAGCAAGATCGCAGAGTGCAGTGATTACCTGTGAGCTTTCGTTCTATTACTGCAGATATTTGTTTTCATTCCGTTTTTTTCTGAAGACGTGTCCTTTTCCTCTGCGTTCTCCATTGCTGCACTCTGCTTCCTCTCCAAACTAATGATACACCCACTGATGTCAGGGTTCGCGCTGGAAGAACCAGCTATATTTTGGTTGCAGCTGGGAACCAACTTTTCAGGTTCCAAACCAATTTAGTTTTGGTTGAAATGCTCTGATCGGTTCAAAATTTGGTGCACAAACAAGAACGGAACACATTCCCTGTTGGTCAAAAAGGGGTAACTGTGGAGTTTGCATGTTGTCCCTGTGCCTGCATGGGTTTCCTCTGGGTGCTCTGGTTTTCTCCCACGGTCCAAAGGCATGTGGATTAGGTGAACTGGTTACTCTAAATTGCCCATAGGTGTGAATGTGAGTGTGAATGGTTGTTCATCTCTGTGTTAGCCCTGCAATAGATTGACGACCTGCCCAGGGTGAACCCCACCTCTCGCCCAAAGTCAGCTGGGATTGGCTCCAGCTTCCCCTACAACCCTGATGGATAAGTGCTATAGATAATGGATGGATGGATGTTATTTAAAGGTTAAGATTAGGGTTTATGTTTATTTCACTGTTTTTTCCACTCATGACTACTGCATTATATGCAATGTAACTTTGAAAAAGGATTAAGCTCTGCCCACTTCACAATCATGTCATGTCATAATTCTCTGAAAAGCTTGTTTCCTCATATATACCTCCGTTAATATGTCAATATGATTATACATGTCAAGCTCTTTTAGAAACCTTGTAAACCACAATATCTAGAGTGGAAATCCATTAAAACACATTGTTGATTTTTTTGTTGTTTTTCTCAAAATGATTTCTATATTAAGAACTAAAATTCTTCGATGAGTTCCATTCATTAAATTTTACATTCTCATTCCCAGTTATATCGCTTTTGGCGAAAAACAGAACCTTGGAAATCCAAAAAGCCTTCACTTATTCAAATATTTTTTCATGAAATTCTAATAAAAATTGCCAGTTTTTATCAATTTACACTAGCTTCCTTCCATTGTTAAACAGATTCAATACCTACTCTGTCTTTACTCAGAAGCTTCCACGTAATTCACCCTCTAGTTGTGATGATATTATGACCACAGCAATGTCAAATGAAGGTTAAAATTATCTTACAGGCTTTTCCATCCCGCATATTTACTCTTATTTCGAAGGTCAGTACATCAGCGGCAGAGTTTGACTGCACCTAAGGCCATCTGAGACCTTCAGAATCCACCTGACTCACAGTGCAGCTTCTAACTCAGCACAGAATGGCATATATAAATTTATTTCAATGCCTCTAATAATGCCATTTCCTCTGTCTGAACTCAAACAGGCCCTGTGTACTGAGGTACGGTGAGGCCATGCCTTGTGGGTGGTGTATAATGTGTGTGGCCTCATGGTAATCGTATCAGAAACTTTCCAGCGACTCAGCAGAGGATAGGCTCTGAATTTGAATTCAGTGTCTCAGCTATAAATTTTAGTTTTCTGAATATTATGGTTCTAGGAACTGTAACAATGGAGACTTATAAGCGGAATGAGAATCCATTTGCAAGAGGTTTAATACAGATCAAAGCCAACAAATTGAAATCGCAATCCAAATAGCCTCAATAATAAGGCATGCAGAGGTCAAAATGCAATCAAGTTTAACACTGTCAAAGGGTAATCCAAAGACAAGTCTGATAAACAAGGCAAGTTCAAGAGACATAAAAGCAGTTAGGCTTGGGGAAGCCATGGCCTAAAGGTTAGAGAAGCAGCTTTAGGCCCAAAAGGTTGTTGGTTTGATTCCCTGAACCATCAGGATTGGCTGAAGTACATTTGAACAAGGCACCCACTCCCCAGATGCTGCAGCATAGCTGCCCACCCCCCTGGGCAAGTGTGCTCACATCTCCTGATGGGTTAAATGTAGAGAAAGAATTTCATTGTGTTATAATGTACATGTGATGAATGAAGGCTTAAAAAAAGAAATCAGTAATAACTTGGCTTGATACTTATGCAATCACAGGGATTGTCAAGACTTTGCACTGATTCAATGTCCATGAACTGCTTAAATACCCTAAAGCCAGGAAATGACCAGGCAATAGCTGCACTATTACTTTAGTGAGTGCTGATGCCAAAGGGAATTTGTCCTGAGTCACTGTTACAAGAGTTTTTGGTACTTGTGGTTCCAAGAAAATTCAATTTGAATGCTCAGAGACATATTGTTTATTAACATTGCTATAATGTTGCTGCAAAATTTTAGTTGAATGAATGTTAACGCTAGTGTTTCCAAAATGTTTTTTGGGTACCTGGGAACTGGGCAGCATTTTAGTAACACTGTGGTGCAAACCATTTTCACAGTAGATGTTAGAATTATTTGTTATTATATTATGCTATTGTATGTTATTTCTGGAACATTACAGTCTAATCTTCAAGAATCTCTCAAGAATTTTCTGAACTTAGTAACATGCTATTTTAACAGGGTTATCAAAGCAACCTGCACGTGTGAGAGTTTTGATGTATTTCCACATGAATTAAGCTGCAATTAACTCTACTAACTTAACCGCTATCTTCACCTCTAACTTTGAACCCTATCTACATATACATAAAATTACCTTGTGAAAATTGTTGCAAGGGTAATTCCATGACTGAGGTGCCATTTAGCTCTTTTAACTGTTAAAAATTAAACTAGATTCCTTTTATAATTTTTTAACACTTAATCTAACCCATCTCAGGTAACAATATCTTGTTTTTATAAAGGTTTCTTTGCTGAAAATGTCTGCATTTTGCTCTTAAACGAGTAACAGGGTTGAAAGCAATATGGCCAGATTTTTAGCATAAAATTTACAAATACACAAAATGTGGTTAACTAGCATCCATTCTAATGGCATGTGGGCATTAATGGCATTGTATTGATTTGTTTCAAAAAAAAATATTATTTTTAATTTTTAAAATATGTTTTAAAAATTTTAAAACATACTTTCAGTCTATAATTTGTGACACATGTAGTACCATTGTATTTTTAAAGTGATCTCATCAGTCAATATCACAATATCACTGAAAATAAAGAAAAAAGAATGAGAGAACTTACTTTTCTTCTTCCCATGATCTTCAAGAAATTCAGATGATGCAACTTTTTGTTGAACATGTGACATGGGGAATATTCTGTATATTTCACAGAGATGAATGTGTTCAAGTAACAGGGTTGAGTGAATTTTATGGAACTACAATGTCCATTTTTCATAACCCATACTGGATGACTTGTAGAAAATGATGTTTCAAGCATGAGATGTTAAACGGATTAACATATGAATGCAAAAACAATAAGATTTTTTGAAGAATTCTAATATTTCAATTTGTATTTTAAGATAAAGTGAGGGCTGCTTTCCAAATGTTGTAGATAGGGTTGAAGTTATTTATTTGAGATACCTACACAGGCTGTAAAAGACACTTTACCTATGTTTAAAATGTGTTTTAACTTTACTTTGCATATATATTTGTAAATGTAATACAGGATACAAAATGACACGGTACTATGATACCATTATAATCATAGAGGAAGAACCCTTTTTAGAAAATGATATCATTGTGAGATGGAACCGGGAGATAAAATACCTAGTAATTCTCCGCCCACCATAGAGGGATTACATGAATGATGTTTTCAATTTGCCAAATTTCCCCGATGCTAACAGAGGTCATGATGAAAACCTTACTTTTAACATTGGACTGTTTTCAATGGCAGTGAGCATTAGAGACTGGAAGTCTTCTGATGTTTTCTGAAGTTCCCCATTTACTCATTTTGCTTTAGTAATTGTAGTTCTATCTTTAAAAGATCAGTAAGTATCCTGCTGCTTGATTCATTAGGCAGTAAAAGAAACACTTTTCTATTTATATCTAAAGAAACTCTCCATGATGTTCCTACTTCACTCCATGTAACTTGCTTAATTTGAGCAATTATGACTTGTAATTGAAGGCAATTGAAAGGCATTTATACAAATCTCCACTTTTACCAAGTGTAGTCAATCTGTCATGAAATGGAAGTACAGCGTTTCTGGTTTTATTAAAAACCAAAGTAGTAAACAAAACAAAGGACTAGACAATACTCAGAAACGTGACTCATAAAAGGTCAGGCAAACAAGCATAAACTAGACAGAACTAAATCAACAAACGTGAAGCAGGTTATGGACAAACCATTATCATCACAGACACAATGCTGGCACATAGATTTTGAAAAGACTTTGAAAAATGTGATTGCAACTTGGTTGTGGACTGAGGATCATGGGACACTGGGAGTTGCAAACATGAGCATGATACGGTCAACCAAGACATGTTTTGTGTCTGAAGTATGCTTATTTAGTTTTGCACTACAGATAAAACATTTAAATATCTGTTTATAGCTACCAGTTTTGCCTAAATCATCATATACTTGCCTCAAATTGTTTCCAGTTGTTCGGTATCTCAAAAAAGTATTCTTATATAGTTTCTGATACTGCTTGAGATAATGTTATTTATTTAAAACGCAGTAGTAGAAGTCATATTAAAACCACACTAATATCATTCTGCACAGACACGAGTTAAATTCATGGTTAACTTAGCAACATGCCCACAGTTCACCTTCCACCGAAAGTTTGAAAGCAAACGCAATGTCTTTATGCACAAATGGTATTAATTAGCCAAAAGCAGCGTCTTCCAAAGTGAACTGTGTAGTGCTCATACAGGTTGCACAATGCTAAACTGATCATTTTGAGCTTCCCTCATTCATATGAAGTAGACTTTTGGACACTTGGACTCCACAAATGGTGTCTCGGCTGACTGACTCCATTTTCAGTAAGGGTAAAATTATGTAAATATTATTTTGTCTGAATTATTTTGTCTGAACTGTTCCTTAAAATGGCATCCTTGGATGGAGCAGAAGCCTATCAGCAACCTCATAGGCCTAAGGAAATGATGAGGCCATTCAGCTGGATAGCATTTTTTATAAGACATCTTAGAACAGAGCTTCTTTGAGCACACTGAATTTCAAGTTCTCACTAGAAGACATTTTAGATTGGTGCAGGAACAGTTTTAGAATCCAAATTGGAAATGAACTTGAATGATAAGTAAAGAACCTGTTGAAAATGAGAGAGGAAATAGAAGCTAATCTACTCACAGATATTGTATAAAAATGACCTTTGACTGTGGTGCAGAAGCAAACGATTTGGTCCTGTACAGATAATCACAACACTTGTACACCTTCCCCTTTTAGTCTCAACATGATCTTAACTATATGTCAATGGTTGTTCAAATCTTGGATTAAAGCTGAAGTCGGTAGTATTGAGAAAAGAGTGGACTTACCTTGGAAATTTGAGTACAACTTCCAGGTTACCTCCCCCTCCCTCTCCGCAGCACTCTAGCCCCGCCTCCAAAGCCCCTCCCGGCAAAAGAGGCTGTGGTGCACGAGCAGGCTAGCAACCATGGCAACTGATGTTGTTTGATAACAGAAACTGTCATCAATGGTGCTATATAAGCAGTAAAGTACTTAGGAGAACATATAGCTTTGAGAGCACAGACACACACAAATATCAGGACAAACACCAAACCGATACGACTGCCTGGGCACTTCATAAAGATATTTTCAGCAACATTCAAATACAACAACGCTAACCAGTAGCCTTAGTATCAGAACAAACTAACGTTAGCCCGACTGCAACATCACAGTTACATGAGATACATGCTATGGAGTGTTACTGTAACCATTAGCATCTTAGATTTGTGGGGGGCGTTCAAAAATCAAATCAAACATAAATCAAGCAGGGGTAATTACCTGTCAAGCAGAAATGTGGCTAGCTCAGCATTGGTTTTGAATCCTTTCAGGTGTTCACGAGTGAGAGCATGCACGGGCGAGGGGGGCTGCCTGCATCATGTGCAGGAGCAGTGATTGACACTCCATCAGACACTCCTCCTGGCTCTAATTGGTTGTTTTGATTCAGGCGCAGTGGATTTTTGCAAATGGCATAAGGAGCACTAGGTAGAGCCAGAGAAGCCTGATTTTCTGGCTCGTGTACTACTGTCAGGACATAGTGACAGTTTTAGCAAATATGACAAAGAGTTATTTTTATATGGGTTACCTGCTGCAGCTTTAAATTTTAAATATGAATCAAAGTCAGAATGGGTTGCCAATGAACCCAACAGCAGAATCTAAATGTCACTGGGCAACTAATGGTCCAAAATCTAGAGCCAGACTCTCCAGGCTGAAATCTGTGTTTGCCATTTTGTTTGTCTAGATACTGCCATTTAACCAGCTTGCTTGAATGAGCCAGACCTCAGAAAAATCCAGGTGACATGTAGAAAAAGGTCACACAAAAATAGACAATGAAAGGAAGAGATAAACACAACCAGCTAGAACAAGAAGCAGGGGAACAGCTGAAATCAGAAGAAATGTCAGGGTTGGACAGGTCAAAAAGTGGACCAAGCTTACATGGCTAAATTAGGTCCATTGACAATAATTCAGCAGAAGGGTTTTTTTTTCTGCGAGTATTTCTCACTCTTTTGTACCTTTACAAAAATGTGAGATTCATCCCTTGGTCATAACCAACCTATAGAACCAACCAAGCAGAATGAGTGGGTAAAAGTAAGATATCTGATGATCTTGGGGTTTTCACGTATAATAAAGGCCAAGCAGATGAGTGCAGAGCCTGGAGCAGGAAAGTGGGACCTGCACCATGGCTATAAAGGATGAGAGGGAGAAAAAAGATAATGTGCTATATTGGTGCACTCACAGAGAGCCCCAGATGTTCTGGATTATCAGGGGAAAATTGTAAATTTTTAGAATAATTGTGCTGAAATGTCTTCTCTGTGCAACACTAAAAATATTAATAGCAAGTCATTTATTAAATCATACATTCATCTTCAGTAACCTTTCTATTCTGATCCAAGTCACTCGCTGTGTCTCAATTCATGTACTTCCACACTTACACTTGCTATTTTGAGCATAATTGCACTGACTTGCAAGGTATGATGTTGACCAGTGAAATCATCACTGCCTCATCACTGGGGGCAGCCATGGCCTGAAGGCTAGAGAAGCAGCCTTAGGCCTGAACGGTTGCCGGTTCGATTCCCGGGACTGGCAGGAAAAAATGTGAGGGGAGTGAGTGAATGGACA
>JAOTRR010000020.1:21166979-21190250 GCA_028570945.1 Gogo arcuatus
ATCGAGAAATAGTCCGAATTTCTCGACCAATCAGCATGCGCGATTTTCTATAATCTGTGTATTTATACTAATAGGAAATTAATCAACAGCAAGTTGATTACTTTCCTAGAACAGCATGTCCCTGAGTCTTAATTCTCTTATACCACAGACTTTGGTCAACACCATTATTTTTTATTTATTAAAAAATGACACGATTCATTTTATCCATTTATAGTTATGTTTAATGTTGCAGAACATCCATAAAACTAGTACCTGTTAGTTAGTGCCAAGAAACGGCAAAGAGCAAAGTCCTCTGTCCTAAAGACATTCCCTTGGCAGAAAACCTAAAGGAACACCTCTGACTGAAAACTTCATCATATCAACTATTACATGTTTGTTTTGGTTTCTTTCTGCTTTTGTACAGGGTCTACCAAAATCAAGCCACAATTCAATTGCATTGTGGTGTGGAGATCGCTTTGGGTAAGCCCTGTAATTGATTATTTGCTAACACGATTTTTGATTGAGAAATGATGAAGGTTTGTCAATGCGCAGTCTTTTGAAAGCGAAACTGCTTTTGACCCGGTATGCTGTGGTACAGTTGGTCCGAGGCCACGGCAACAGGTGGTGTCGGATTATCTGCTTCTAGCATGAATATGATAGTGTGAAATGCTGCTGTGGGAAACCATGAGCCTTTTTGGCCCTGGACGTTCTTCGTAGTGTGCTTTGGGACACTTTTGTTTACATTGTTGAGTTCTGTAATCCCAAAAGTTCATACCAAAGGTGTGAAGCAGTGTTCTTAAAGCAAAGTAGCTTAAAATATCCTGTGATCTCATCCAGGACCTTATTGACCCCCTCACTCAGGGCACTATTGTCTTGTCTTCTTGTACGTCAATCATTATTCCACTGCTGCGTCTCTCGTGTGTTCCGGAGAACAGTGGTGTCGGTGCTTGAAGTGTCTGCCCAAGCCTGAAGCCAAGGTTTCTTTAACAGGCGGACATGGCCCATTCCTGAATGGCAGCTAGTGCCGGTGCAGGGGCCTGTCCCGTTATAAATAAACACTAGCAGCCCTTTCTCTCTGCATGCCACCTCTGGTCCCAGCCTCCTCAGGACCTCAGCTGTCGTCTGGGGAAACTGGAGATACCCGAGCTCTCTAGCCAGAGGTCAGTTAGACGCCATTACCGGAAATAACGCTGTATTTTTAGACTCTCAAAATACTCTTCCATGATTGTTTACTCATCCTTGTTGTAAAGAGCAGTGTGTCCTTACCATGATTCACAAATTCTGTGAAGTCAATGATTTTGATTTTGTCAATATCAGAAATGGTAATCATCCTCTGATTCATTCATCCATATCAGTAAAAGCCATCACCATCTGTACTGCATATCAAAATATAAACTAATGAGGTGGTGGATAAGCATGAAAACTAGCATCACAGCAAAGGAATTCTTTCCACTCTGGCCACAGTCTTATGATAACACTATATAAGGTGTGACTAAAATGCAGGAGGAAATGAGCACCGTTGAGCTGTGCAAACTTTCCAGTCGCATCTTGCCAGATTATCCTGCTGGCCTAATTCCACACATTTCTCTTCATGCTTGTTGCACTGAGATTTCAGGTAGAAGGGCAACCGTGTATGATTAAAGGAATTCCCCTTAAAGTGTGTTCCAATGGGTTTCCTTCAACTGGTTCATAAAGTTTCCTGTCTTTTATTTAAAAACAAACAAACAAAAAAACCACAATGCACCTTTTGTCCTCGAACACATTTTTCCAGTTACATTAACATTATGTGGAATTTGTTTTAAAAGGGTAAAGTATTAAATAGTCCTACTATAAAGACTAAATGAAATGTAGGTGTTACGTTCTCTGTTTGTGTGCACGCAGGTAACCTCAGAGTAGGAGCTGTAAATATAGGAAAGCTACATGCTGGATTAGCTGTTGTTGTGAACTGCTTTCATACACCACATTAACAAGGGTGTGAATCGCTCAAAAGCCAATGCAAGCCAGCAGGGAAATTCCAGTCTACCTGGATAAACACTGGCTGCAATTCACTTTTATATTCCACTGATGTTTTGCAAAATATGATTTGCTACAGATGTTATACATTACTGCACGTCACATGTTATGTAAATGCGTAAATACACTCCTGTACTCCCCATTTTTTAATTGTGTTTGAAAACAATCTGCTGAAAACGTGATCCAAGCAATGGGATATAGGCTACTGTGCAACAAAATTAATTATAAACCAAGCCGTGTTTTTCTTCATCAAGTCCAAATAATTCATATAACAGCCATATAATCACCCATTATATCACAAAGTATACACTTCATGTACAATTTCCTTTTCAGCAACATAATCATTGCAAAATGATTAAATGGCATAATGTAGACTAAAGCTAGCACGGCATAATATAGATACGTGGCAATTTAAGTCAATAGCACTCAACTGCAAATTCAACGACATCCCATCGCAAATGAATCTTACTGAACTTCACGTGCACTACTAAATATTAAGACCGAATTATAAGATTTATTAAAAGACCTAATGAAAAGTCTTATTACGACTTGGCTAAAATTAAAAAGTTTCGTACTTTAATGCAGTAATCATACCAACCACTGAATGTTGAAGTATTTTATATTTACATTATAATTTCCATTGTAATTAGCATGGTTAATGTGTAGTGAGCGATTGGATAAAGCTGTCCAACTGTTTTGAATCTGAATGAAGGACTGCGCAGAGTTGGCTAGCATAAATGGCCCAGCAGGCCATGCCTTCATTGAAGGGGGGGGAGGGGTGTAAAATTAAGGCTCAGTTTTGGCATCCACATCCATGTCTTCTTTAACTAACCTGCTGTTAACAAGTGTCTTAAAGTGGATTATTTTGGAACCACCAACAGTAAATACAAATACACAGAATGGCATGAAGTAAATGCTGGGGCTAATTTCTTTCTAGCCCAGACTATAGATTTTAGTAATTCAAGTGATTACATTTAACAAAGTGCCCCCTTGATTTGGTGTCCATTGGGGTCAGATCTAATTGATGACCTCTTCCATTAATCCTCACCGACTTGCAACCCAGCTACAAATCAGCCTGAAGCATCAGAGCAAGTGTAACAACCCGAGACTATTTTAACAATCTGTGGGAGGAGGAGTGTGGAACCTAGGGTGCCAGACACATGTGGTCTGTTTGAAGGATGGTTTTGAAAGCTTTCCTGCTGGGCTGGTAATTAATTGGAGAACTATCTTCTCTGTGGGCCAGCTGGACTCTCACAAGCAGCGAAAATCTCTTCCAGTGGAATGCATTGCTTGTTCATCTTACCCACTGACTTTGGTAGGAAAAGAACAGACACCATGCTGCGTTTAAGAGCTTGTTCTTCAAGCACTTCTGGAAGCTGTTGAGTTGATCTCGCACTTTGTGTGGCTAATTCCTTGTTTACTATTCATCATTTTGTCAAGTCTAATAAGCTGCATCTAAATCAGCATCTCTAATCCCTTACTGCTCTATCAGGTATTATCACGAAGTGTATAAAAAAAGATTTACAGTCAGTCGAGCCACTGACATGCCCATGATTCTGCTACCACCAGAGCTGAATTTGGCTTATGACTTCAGACCCATTATGGGATCTTAGACACGTTATGTTCTGGCTCTTGTTTCATGTCTGGGTGTTGCTTATGTCTGGTCCCAAATGCTGAAATACTGCGAACACGCTTAGACACTTGTTGCTTTGTTATTCTGATTCATGGCTATAAAAGTAACTCCCATACGAGAGGTTGCAAATTAATTATCTTTTTCTGTTCACACTTACATCATTGACTCGTAGCATTTTTTTTCTTTTTCTTCCAAGATCTTCTTTTCCATTGCTATGAATCAAATTGTATGTAGCATAGCACCTCAAGATTAGCCATAAGAAAGTGTGCAACCCTAAGGAATCCTTAAAAGCATGTGACATTTGGTTATTTCTCAAGGCCTTGCGTTAGAGGTCAAGTTACTGTTGAAATGATTCAGACTTCTGAGCAGTTTCCTTAGATGGAAGCAATTCGGGAACTCTGCTTTACCACTCTTATTACTGAACCACAGGGTTTGCTCAGATTTAGCAGTAAAAAAAAAACAAAAAAAAAACCTATCCTCCAATCACAAGTCTCAGTAATACCGGACATACACCTGTCATATGGCCAATACCAATTCCTCCATACAGGCTGGCACACTTGCTGGCTGACTGGTCTGATGTCTCACTCTGGCACTGAACAGTGTCTGGATGTTCTCACCAGAGGGGTGTGTACAGTAACACCGTAACATTTATTCATTCATTTATCTATTCGTTCATTAAGCTCTTTATCCTCAACTGGCATAATGGTGGATCTGGAGCCTCTCCCAGGACCACTGGATGTAAGAAAGGAATCCGCTCAGGATAGGATGCCAGTCCATCCCAGGGCACCATGCATACACACTCGCTGGCAAACTCTTTCACACCTAGGGGCTATTTAGTGTAGCAAATCCACGTAACTTCCACCTTTTTGATTGGTCGGAGGAAACTAGCCAGCTATTAAGCTATTACTATCAATTATTACTTCGAGGTTATTTGCTTACCTTACATTTTAAATGTTTCTTGTTGGCTCCTGCTTGATGACCTTGTTTGCAGGTTATACTAGGAGTTAGCTAAGTTTTTGAGATTTTAATTAGCTGTGGTGTAGCCAAGCAACTAACAAATGTTTTTTTTTTTTTTTGTGGTTAAACAGTTATAGACTCGAAAGGTACAGCTTGTTTGTATACTGTTAGCTAGTTAGCCGTCTAACTACACAGTGAATGGATGCTTTGTAGTTAGTTTTGGACAAAATTTTGGATTTGGAACCAAACAAACTGTGAAGCAAGTTAGCTGTGTGTAGCCAGGATTGTGGTAAGTCTGTGGTAAAATTTGTTTTAGCTACTCATCATCTTTCTCAATACTTAATTCCATCTGTGGAAGGTTGGGGGTTGCAGGGAATAAGGAAATACAGCTGGTTTGTGTTTTCATTCCAACTGCAATTTGCATCTCAGGTGGAACAGGGTTAAAGAAGCTAACTCTGGTGAAAAATGGATCTCCAGCTGGTCTTGTTGCCATTGCTTTGTGGGGACTGCATTTTGGATATGCACATATGTCTGGAAGTTCAAATGCCACTTTTTTTTTTAATAGGAAATGGATAATGAATTTAGACTGAATGGACCTACGTTATCGCGCCACCTAGCACTTGCAGCTTGTATTTCAGCGTGGGGAAACAGCTGTGCAGAGCAGGAAGCTTCAGGTGGTGTAAATTGACAGTACATAGTGGAATTCCTGTGGGAGTCACGGCTTACTCATGACATGATCCACATGTGGGAGAGCAGTCTGACCCACAGGGGAAGATTTATAGTTTCCAGTCGAGTTATGCATCCCAAACCTCCGTCCGGCTCTTGTTTTCCTTCCCCACCCCACACCGGCTCCTAACAACTTGTCAAAGCTTGTTCAAGTTAGCATCTGTAAAGCTACATGCTCATGGTGTAGAATTGTTGACAGATGGTATGCTTCCTTCTTGGTTGCTTTAGGCCTAGTGTACAATGTGTTATCTCACACTGAGAGGCTTCATTCATCAAGTTTGTTATGCTTGAGGGAGCTTGTTGTGAATTGTCAGAAATACAGATTGTCAATTTCCTATAGTCTGTCTTCAGGGAGAGATTTCCCCCCCAATTCCTTTTTGTCATACCTCATGTACACTTATCAACCTTCGTGTCATCTCGTCTGACAGTTTCAACATTTGGACAGCTTATCATTCCATGTCAATGTGTATAATAGGTGCAAAACATGCTGCTTACTCTCTCCAAAGCACCTGTCCTTCCTCTCAAGAAGGTGAGAGAGTTGTGAAGATAGTTGCACTCCGTGTATAAAACAGGATCCTGCAGGATCCTAAACAACTGCTCCATAGAGGGCCAGCCTGTGCCAGGGTGTGCTTAGAAGCTGTAAATATAGGAGGTGTGCTCCATCAGCATTTAGAAAAGCATGGCCTCTAACATCAACTACCATGCTCTAGCACCTCTTATGTAATCATGATGTAGTATGAAATGTGGAGCCGTTTTTGGTGCCTGTAGTGCTTGAGGAAGCTTCTGAGATTAGATTTTCATCTAGAGCTCTTTGAAAGCGCTTGCTAATAATGGATGGCCTTTCTTACCCAACGTTTCTTTTATCCCACACTGTTGGACAAGGCAGTTTTCACGCTGGTGTAACATTTGAATACTGAAGCACCAGAGGGTCATTTCTCAGTGAAAAGAGAAGACTGTGTATCTGTTGTGTATAGGTACCCAAAAAACAGGGCTATTGGCTAGTTTTGCTAGTTCAGTATTATTTTCTATCACAAACTATTTTGCAGCTGTACTGTTATGTGAAGGGAAGCCTAAATATTGACTCTTCTCACACTGTCTTGTTGTTGGACTTTGCCAATTGGCCATGAGTTTAAGCAGGGGTTGGGATTGCCATAGATGGGCGTGTGTATGGGAAAGAATATCCCAATATAAAAATCTACATTTGTCCAATCGTTATTACTCGTAAGGGACTTGTGGTTGAGTGCGTCCTTAGCAGATGTGAGCCGGAGTCTTGGTGATCTTGCTGAAGACCAGCTTCCTCTTGGCTGTTCTCTCCATGTATTGATTGACCCTTGGACCCCATTAGACATGGGAATTTGGTCGAGGCCAGTAAACAACAGCTGGGCCAGCCACAGAACAATGTTCATGTTCCAATGGTTTCATATATCTCTTATGAACTCTGGGCCCTGATTTGTCTTGTTGGGTTTTTTTTTTTGTCTGCACTACATTGGCTTTCATACAGGATAAACGCTATTGTTAAAAGGCACTTTTGGAAGGTAAACAGTGGAATTCTTACACAGACGACTGCTGTGCATATGTATGTTTGCACTTCCTATCACTTCCTTTGTTGAATGGGCTCCAGCCAGGTGTGGTGACGAGATGTTTATATAGTAAGTCTAGGTGTGACTTCAGATATTGTATGTGTTCTGTCTCAACCTAAAGACATGTTAATGCCTCTGGAATATTGACTTTTCCATTCATGCGCCATGTTCCATTCTTGGTTTTCCTACAACAACCCTAACTCTTGACAGAAATGCATCTAGCTATGATATTGACGTTGATGGTAGACCAATCCTCAGTTATTTGAATTCCTTTCCTTGGGGTGCCTTGCATTTTAATTATATCATATATATACACCATATGTCGTTTCTAGCTATTTAATGGCTTTTCTTTTTTTTTTTTTTTCTTTTTTTTTTTTTTTTGAGTACCAGGCTTTTTGGACAGACTCCATCCCTGAGGGATAGTGGAGCAGGAGCTGATCATGTAGACGGCTCACTGAGCGGCGTTGCTCAAAAAGAAATTTGCTAGTCAGCGGTTTTCTTTTGAAAAAGGCCCGCGACTGTTGGTTTAGGGTGCTCAGTGAGGAGAGAAAGGATTTGGGTGGGAGATCAAGTTATTTATTAGCTGGAGCCATTTTAAAGGGGGCAGCAGCCCTGATGGAGAGGCCGGGAAATGGGAACTGGCATGCCATGCACGTATACAAAGATAAAAATGAAATCTGAGATTGAGCTACCAGGCGAAAGGTGGGCACTGTGGTGTAGTTATTAAACATACTGGGGTTGGTATTTGAGCAGTGGTAATACAGCTCATGTGCTTAACTGCAGAACACATTAATGGCATAAATTTACTTTCCTTTTTTTTCCTCAAACAACTTCAACAATAAGACTATATTACTGTAAAGCACCAGATCTGATGTCTAAATCAGCGCCAGTAAACTGCACGGCACAAGGTCCTCCGTCCTGAAGATGTCTGAAAACATCTCCTTGTAGAAAACTTCACCATTACACACATCTTTTAAATTTGTTTACATGGGGCATCAGTGTGAATCCATGTAACATATTACTATAGAAATGGTAATGTATTAGAATGAGCACATTAATATAAACCTGTTATTTGGCATGTAATCAGCACTGTTAGAGGTTTGAGCCCCTGTAAAGCAAGCTCTCCTTCCATTGTCCTAGGTGGCGGAGAGCTCGAAGGTGTGGGACGAGGTGCCATTTCCAGAGGATCTCGAGGTGGCCAGCGGGCCAAAACCTCAGCGCTACCTTGATGATGATGAAGACTTTGCTGCCGATGAAGCCTCAGGAGGTGCGATTGCCTGGGTTTTCTGTTATCATCTCAATAATATCAGACCCTATACAAAAGATTGTTAATATTTGCTTGTTTTATTTCTATTAATAACAAGATACATAGTGACTGCTTACTATGCAAAGACTTTTTGTACAGAAGAATCTTAGCAACTTCATCATTAACCTATAGAGAAATGAGTGAGAAATATTTAATTATTTTATTACACATTAACAAGTGCTGTAACACTTGTGCAAAAAATGTCAGCAAGCCTCATTGCAACTGATAAAAATATTGCTCGTAAGTCACCTGTGCTTCAGGAATGTGTGATCGATTTTTTTTTTTTCCATCAGATAATGTCATGCTCTAATAGCGAGCAGAATTTATTGTGTTTTTTGCAATCTCTGCAGATTTAATCAGTGGAGAAGAGGATGGAAGCACCCCAGAGCCACCGATAGCTGAAGTCTCTATAACAGGTGAGGACGTTCTCTTTGTTTTCTTGTCTATTTGAAAATATAAATTCTCCAAAGCGTTTGTTCTCTGACTCTGAGATCGTGTTGGGGTGGGAATCTGTAACAGACTTCAGTTTGCTTGGATTTTGATTCAGGGTCCATCTTGATTTTTTGAACAATTTCTAATATGAAAAATACTGACTTGCTGATTTTTCAAAACATTTTCCGTTTCCATTAGGGCCGTCTCATGATTTAATAATATCACTGAGTAAAGGCATGTCATTCATGGCATATGTTATATACAGTATGTGCCAATCTTTGTCTTATTAAATATAAAATACGTAAATATGTAAAGACATAAATTATCTAAGAAAATATTTAAATTAAGTAAAGGTGTAAAGTAACTATAACTGCAATAAGTTAATAAAGTCATAAAGTAAAGATGTAAAAGTTAGTTAATAAGTAAAGTAAGAAAATATGTGAATACATTAAGTAAATAAAGATGTTATGTAAGTAAAGACCTAAAGGAAATATGTAAATGCATTAATACATAAATGTTAAGTAAAGATGTAAAGTAACTAAGAAAAGAAGTAAACTAAGTAAAGATGTGAAGTAAATACATAAAAATGTAAAGTAACTATGTAAATGCAATAAGTGAGTTGTCTTTAAGGAAGTAAAGATGTAAAATTAGTTGATATGTAAAGTAAGCAAATATGTAAACACATTATGTAAGAAAGTAAAGACTGAAAGTAAATACACTAAGTAAATATGTAAGTATTTTAAGTAAGTAAAGATGTAAATGTAAGTTAATAAAGTTGTAAAGTAAGGAAATATGTAAATTAAGTAAGTAAAAATGTAAAGTAAATATGCAAAAGTAAGAAAAGATAAAAAAAGAAGTAAAGCCATTATGTAAAAGATGTAAAAACATATAACAAGTAAAAAACACATAAAAAGAAAGGATGTAGAGATAAAGTAAATATGTTAAGATATAAAGTAAATATGTTAAGATATAAAGTAAATATGTTAAGTGAGTGTGTCTAGGTGTGGCATGTCCGTTTAAAGATGCTACAAATGTGGTTACTGAAAAATCCTCTGATGTTCTTTAAAAATATAATTTGGCTTCTGTAATGAAATTATTTATTTGCTTTAATTAATTTTAACTGGATTGTCTCATTTAATGTTGACTAACTTTTACATCTTTACTTACTTAACATACTTACATATTTACTTACTTTGCCTTTACTAACTTATTGCATTTACATAGTTACTTCATATCTTTACTTAACACCTTTGCTTAATTTACATCTTTTCTTAGTTATTTTATGTCTTGTTTACTTAACATATTTATGTATTTACTTACTACTTTACATATTTTCTTTCTCTTTGCTTACATATCTTTACTTACTTAACATTTTTACATTGCTTACTTTACATATTTACTTTCTATATGCATTTACTTTGCGTATTAATTGAGTACTTAATTGAAAACTCAAAAGATTTGTACATCTCATAGGTAAGGACTTCTCATTAGTTGTTATTTGGTATTGTGATATACCATAAACCAGGGATCACCAGTTATATTTGCAAATTTGTATCCATTGTGGCTGCAGCCAGATAGAAGTCGCACCTAATACTCAAATCAAAGACCAACTGATTAAACACGTAGAACCAGCGTTTCTGTGGATAAGATACAAGACTCCTACAACGAACAGCAAGCTTCGCTTGCACAGTTGTGATCCTGCAGAGTTTTCATACCAGCCTGCTCTTGTTTTAAATATGTTTTAAGAGTCTGTATGTTGTCTGGTGCACATCCTGCCGTTCACTGATACTCTCAGTGGCCTCGCCATAACACAGCACCCCAGGTTTGTCTGAGACCCAAACAATCCTCATGTTTGCTTTCATCAGATAAGAGGCCGAGGTGGAAGTTAAATAACGCACGTGAAAGGCAGGAGTAAACAATGGATACATGGGCAGACAACACAGAGGCTTGTTTTGCATTTTCTTAATCGCACATTTTACTGCGCTGCTCTTTACATTTGGGGAAGAGCTTAGTCTCATTTTCACTCATGTCTCAGCATACAGTAACATGCAGGTTATATAATATATTAGATCACTATTTCTACTTGTGTGTGGTTATATTGTTCAGGTTTAGTCTTTGACGCGTCACTTCGTACTGGTATGAGCTCTATAGGACACTTTGGTACAGTACACTACATATTACATTTTCACAGAATTTTACTTCTGTTTATAAACCTATTATTTAATTTAAACAGGACCTAAGTGCACTATTGCTAGCAAAGCTATAAATATTATTTAAACAGGGTGACACTGTATATACTGCTATGATTCATGATATACTATACCTTGCATCATAAAAATAACCAACAGCTGTGTCCGAGCACCCAAAGGAAATTAATAATGTGATAATTATTGAGCTCGCACATGGCTGCTGTCGTGATCATGCATGGGCCTGATGATCTCTGTGCTTGAGTGTCCCACATGTGGTTAAAGTAAATATTTGGGGGGCGGTTAGGTAGTTTGAAGCTACTTTCTGATCAGTAGACAAATGGTCTCAGAGGGGCGTACTGATTAGTTCCAGCATTTTGGATTACTCAAGATAAACTTCTTTCAGACTGAAGGATTTATTGAGTGATGTATTCAGTGGTGAAGACATTTGTATAGACTCCCCTTTCCATGAGAAGCTTAACATGCCATTCATCTTCGGCTGGTTGGTTGGTTGAAGAGGAAGCTCGTCCTTAACAGCCATTTATAGATCACTGCTTGCCTGCACTTGGGAAGAAACCTATGGCTTTTCCTGTAATAGAGTGAAGACTGGTTTAGATGACTGACTGACTGGTTTCTGTCTTTTTCGTCTTTCCCGTGGGCCTTTTCCTGTGGGTGATGAAAAAGATAACTGTCTACTACGATCACTGTGACTTTCCTGTTTTTGTCTAACGCACTGTCTTCTGTTTCCTCATCCCACATCTTCGCTTTAGACATTGTAGTTGTAGGAGTTGCCTTTGTTCAAAGAGGTGTTTTGGTTTTTTTTAAGTTATATAATGTAAGAAAGTAAAATGAGCCATTTTGGCAGGTTATCAACTGAATTCCTTCTTGTACAAATACTCTCCTGGGTTGTTTTGTTGGGTCAAGACAGGGAATTTTTGTTGCAACAAAAAAAATACAACATTTTCCAATTCTTTATCAACTTAAATATTTTTGTTAAATTAAAAAAATTGTTTCAATTTCTTAATAACCAACAATAGTTTACCCACATTTGTAAAGGTGGGAGTAAAATATAATAGCCTATTAACTAAAATATTCCTTCTCTTTTCTTTAGCTTTCAGCGGTCTGTAAAAAGAGAGCTCTGATTTCTTGTTAAATCTATTTGTACAATTAATCTTTTTGTCAATCCCACGACAGCTCTCTTCCATTTTACATCTTTTTTGTGTGTGTCTGTGTGTTTTCATGTCATTAGAGCTGTGTCACTTCCACCTACGGTGAAGTCACGTGCATTCCCACTATTTTACGTTATTATACTATTTTACCTCTGCTGCCTAAGCAATGCAATTACAGCTAGGAAAATGTAAGAGGTTACACAGCCTGATAATCGTGATTTATTTTTTATTTCATCGATTTGAATTGTCATAAATTTGTATCACGATTTATCGTTGCACGATATATCGTTACATGCCTATCTGAAGAAAGTTAAGAAGGCTATAGCTAGCTGTAGCTAGATGTACTATTAGTATCTGGCTTCCTTCTAATGGTGAGGCAGGTAGCAGAAACAAATTCCACCTCCAATATCCACCAATAAAGCAGCAGTTCTTTGGAATTTACAGACATCGTCATCAGTCATTGCAACGTTTCCCAATTTACGAACTAGGAAATCTCATTCTGGTTATTACGAAGAAGGGTGTAATCATTCTTACAAACACAAATAGTTGTTTACAACCTAGTAAAGGTGTAAAGAAGGCTACGCAAGGAGGTTTTTTTTTTTTTAATGGTTATAGAATGAGTTACAGAACACTAACCATCGTAGGAAAACTTGTTCGTGTTAATGGTGTTAATAACTGTACTGTCATACTACTGACAGTGTGCATGCATCATGTTTCTTTTTCCAGACATGCGCACTTTTTTCAGACCTGTGGGCGTGGCAGCCATCTTGTGTACAGCTACACATAGTTGTCTTATTTTTTTAAACATTCATATTCAATGCTTAATGTTAATGTCTCATTCTTAAGTTAGAATATTCTGTTTGATGCATTTCAAACTAAATACAAAATATCTTCAATTGAAAGCTTGAGTATCTTAAGAGTATTTGTGGGTGTTTACACAAACACCTTTCTTAGGATTTAAAAAGGCAGGAAAAGTAGAGCTCTTTATCAGTGCCTAATCAATTTTGTAGATATGAAGTCTGAGAATAAAACTACTCCTCCATCTCTGCCCATTTTTCTTTTTTCCCCCAGATCTTGTCTTGCTCATGTGAGGTAGGAGACATGTCTCAACTGATTCATCTTCTAGTACTCATGACTTTCACAGGCCCCTGTGCAGCCTGAAAGCATGAGGTCATCCCAGTACTCACAACCACAGAACTAAAGGTTACTATTCTGAGTAAGCGGAGAGCCGTGGAGTTAGATTGATGACCTTGGGCTTCATTTTGGCTCCAGGCTGAGAGAAACCACATCTGTAGACCTTGTGGTTGTTTCGATGGTGTTATCTTGGACCAGAAGATGAAAAAGTATGCTTCTGATGTTGTTAGCCGTTTATTCTTGGTGCTATGCTCGTCTGAATGCATATTTTCCTTCTTTAACGTGACATTCAAGTTGTATTGCAGTTACATCATCCACATTTGAAACAGCTGGCAATGATAGCCAAATATAATTATACCGCCACGCCATTGAGTTCTTGATTCTGATTGGTCAGAAGTTGTGGACTCATTTTCTATAACATCAGCTGTGCAGGCTACAATTCAGGGACCGTTATAGTGGACAATCTACATAATCTAAAAGAAAAAAAGTTGATATGGTGATATGATTTGGGGTTTTTTTACATTTATGGAAGGAGTCTCCAGTATCGGTGCTTTGTAACAGAAGGTAAGTTTTCCACCACAGGAAAGTCCTCAGGATTTGTGCATTCCTGTTTCTTTGTAACATGACAGGCTGTGGGTTTTAATCCTATTAATTACAGAAGTGATAAAAAAAAAAAGAAAGGGTGGTGAGGGAGCATCAGTTTATAACTGTTATAGCATAAGTGATAACAGGTACTAACTTGTTTTGTGGACATTCCAAAATATTTAGTTATAAATAGATAGAACATAATTGTCGGTAAATCACACCATCCTGTCATGGATTTTCTTATAACAGCACACCCTGTCCATAATGATTGGAGAGGTTTTTAGGTTACCAGCCCCCCTCTGGTCCTAAATGTTACACATTTGAACAAAAGTGATCCTCACCATATGCTTGATGTCTCCTAGAATATTCGCCTGATGGTGAACAGATGTCAAAGCACCCGATGGAGGTTCATAAGAGTCATGGAACACTTTCATGAAGTGCAAAGGCCACCCAGGTCTCCATCTTACCCCCTCTTTCTTCACTTGGGACAGTTGGTGCCTTGTATTGAGTTAGGATCCAAAAGGAGGTGGCAATAGCAGTATGGTGGTTGGGGGTGCAGAGGGAACTAGTGCTGGCAGCTGCAGTTATTTTGGTTGTTATGATCTTGATCTCATGGAGGTGGCCATATGCATTATGTCAATGCCCGGTGAAGCTGTACTGAGCTTTAGGTTTTCACTGAGAAGAAAGAGTTCCAGAAGTCCAGAAGATTTCTAGTGCTTTAGTAAGCTATCAGCATGTCTCCTTTTTGTCGGAGCAGAGTTCACATCTCACACACGGCTGTCCAAACAATCCTCCTCATGAACTTCGGATTTCAGACCCAGATATTGCCGCTAACTTTTAAGACAGCGACTCCACCGTTGCCTTGGAGAGCTATATTTTCCTACTGCATTTCAGGAAACGTTGTCTCAATGCCTTATTTCTGGTGTGCCTCTGTAGTCACAAGTCATTAGTGTACTTTGCTTGTGTTACAAAAGGGGCGGTGTTGTCATCGCAACTTCTAACAAAGAGCGAACAATCTTGAGCTTTACATCTTAATGACATAACTTGATCTTGTGCATACCAGTAGAAACATTGCACAGTGTTCTATCATGCTTCTTGCAGAAGGTCTAAGAGTGTCCCTCATAAACTAATAAACTAAAACTACCTTTTTGGAATTTATAGAACTATTTCCAGTAGCCAGTCCAAACAAACGGCACTCTTTTTTTGAAGTGATCCAAAAAAAAAAAAAAAAAAGGGCTGGAGCGTGAAACAGAGATAACAAGAAATTTTGAACGATCCAAGTCTCTCTCTCTTCCTTATCTTTAAAGCAGTTGGGAAGGAATGCTTCTTCAGCCTGTCTGATAACACATGGACGGCTTTGTTAGATGGAAATATCACCAGCCAATGCCAAAATGGGCAATTTTGAACTCCCTCCCTTTGTGTGAGGATATGGATCACAGCATTTCAGCCTGGTTTGAAGTTAATTGCGTCTAATTAGGGCAGGTTAGCATGGAAGCTGACTGGCTACGCTATATAAAGCCCACGATCCAAGAAGAGCACCAATGTTTTTTCATGCATGAATGCATTCAAGGTTTGGTTCAGGAGGAAAATTGTCGTTTGTCGAAAGGATCTTTGATTCGATCGTTCATGAGACAAAGAAAAAGAAGTGCAGCTTATCATGTTGCAGAGAAACCACATCACGTAAACGCCGCTATCTTGACGACTTTTCCTTTGGTGGACTCCTTGCTGACTGTTTCAAAGTACTAACACTGGAGACTCCTTCCAGAAATGTTTAAAAAAAAAATCTAATAAAATCACTGTCAACTGTCATTTGATTTTCTTTCTTAAATTAAAAAAAAACGCATTTATTATTTAGTGTTTATTATTAGGCTTAGGTTATGTAAAGCATCCACCATACAAGGCCCTGTGTAAGAGCTGTTCCTATAGAAACAATTTCATAATGTTTACTAATAACTTTGGAAAATTTGCATTTTCCTTTCAGCGTAGTAATTGCTGTGTCAGCACACTGATGGAACAGAGTTTCTCATAAGTGATGGGAACTGTTCGACCAAATTATCCGAGTGACCAGAAGCAAGAAGACCAATTATGGGAATTTGTTTTGGAAAACAGGAAGCTGTCAGACTGCAGCTGCTCGCTGCGAGGGTGGATCTCAGAGAGAGATGATGTGAGAAGCAGAGAGTTGAACCGTACTTAGAATTAGAGGATATCCTGCTGGCTGCAGTGACTCAGTGACTCAGTAAGAGAGCCTCTGAGACAGATGACTGCACAGTTTTTCCCCTCAGGTTACCGTGTCGCCACCAACTCCATCCGTCATCAACTCCATCCGCCATCTGCATCTCTTCAGCTCAGTGCTAAAGCGATTGAGACTGCTCTCCTGTTGACAGTGCACTACAGAATCAGAGGAATGTGAATTGATACTGAACTCGGTGTCTGAGTCCATGCTGAAATCCATTCTACACAGTTTGCAACCATTCCAGATGTGGTGAAGATAAAGATGTATAAAGGAAAGCAAGTCCGTATTTGTGACGCATTCTTCGTGCACCTGTTTTAACTGAGAAAACTGTTCATCCTAAAAAATTTGACCTTGATTTCCTATTTCTGGCTAGTTTATTCCTTTCAGTCTTGCAGAATAGGACTTGGTTGTGTAGTTCCATGCCTGTCGTCCCCTTGCTTGTGTCCCTTTGTGAACCTTGGTCACTCATCCGTACCAACAATTTGACCTAAATATTTCAACCTACATACTGAGTCCTGACCCTCAAGCACTTGTGCCCCCTGCAGAAGCACCATCTCAAGTGGAGATCCAAAGCCTTGGAGTGGAGCTTGCCCCAACCTAACTCCAGTCAAATCTCCAGACTTGGATGTCTGTCATCTTTTTTTTTTTTCTTCTGGGATCTGAACACACACAACACCGAGTGGTGTTTTTATTTATCCTCTCCGCAAATTCTTGACTAAAGATTTTGCCAAAACAAAAATCTTTCCAGATTGGATTGAAGCTGTTGTATTCAACACAGTAATTAAGGCCCAATCATTGGTTTGCAAAAGTGGCTCTATGGCCACCCACAGGACTTGTTCTAGCTTTAACCGAGATCTTAGTCATTTCTTCATTGTTTTATTTGTACCGTTGTTCATAGCTAGATATTACCATATCCAACATTCTGCTCATAGTAGAGATTTATTGCTCCAAACATGTATACCAATATTTGGATTTAAACTCCAAGTGGGTGTGGCCTAAACATTCCCAGCTCAGTCAACAATCAAATAAAGAATTTGTTAAGGTATCTGGTGGTACCCATGAATTTTAGATTGATGACAGTTAGTTATGTAAACTCAGAGCTCAGTGCTGTGGGCTGTTAGCTTGAAATTCAGTTAATGCACATGCTGACAACATTGATATCCATTAGCTTTTGTTTGGAGGTATTTGCCATGACCAAGCTAAGAAATTAACTTCAATAGTGCTTTGGAAAAAGAAACTTAAATATAAGCCAGGAAGCTCTGAAGTAACCAGGGCCATGTGATGAAAATTAAAAGCTGTTTTTAGTATATTACTGTCCATCTACAGTGTGTCAGAGGAAAAATAAAGTCATCAACTTGGCAGATTGATGGTTTTGCTTTCTCACTTTCTTTCTTTATTCCCTTGTGTGCATCAAGAGACTGAGGAGGACTCTGAAGGTTGAGTCAAAAGCGGCATGCTGGAAAAGGCTTGAGCGGCCGTGTGCCTGAATCAGTCCTTTGTCTGGCACACAGGCCTCCATGTGTTCCACTGAGATCTTGGTCCATAAAGCCCCCACAGTTCTACTGCACTGCTCTAACACCCAAAACATTTGAGAATCAAGAGTTCGGAATGCTTTTTTCCCACGTTTTGCCCTAGTCTGTGCTCTTTGCATTCAAGGCCACTTGACCGGGGATTTCCCACATGGAAAAAGTGAGCAGTGCAGGGCTGGAAAAATGAGAGGAAAGGATATCAACTGGACTGATGCTTTAAGCAGTGGCTGGGCTACTGTTTGGGGCGCGTCCATACAAGAGGTTAGGGCCTTTTAGTGTTCATATTTTTGATAGTGGTGTCACAACAGGCATTGATTGAGACCTTATTCACATGCTCTACTTCTACCTTCCTTGTGGGGTTTTTTTTTTTTGGTGGTAGATTTGCATTGGTGTTGCAGTAATACAAGCTGCTCTCGGGCTGCAAGAAGGGGAGCGTGGCCATCATGTGCCCATGTGGGGTGGAATTTCAATTCAGTTAACAATAGGCATTGTTACAAAGCAGCTGTACAGAAATTTGGACGTAGGTCCCTAATGAGCAAGCCAGCAGAGACAGTAGCAAGGAAAAACATCCTGATACGATGAAAACTAGAGAGGAACCACGCTCAAAAGAGAACCCATCATCTTTGGAGATGGGAGAGTAGGATTATCAATGATTACAGTACACGGATGTAAAGAGTAGTCCAGCAGTACTAAGTGTGAAAGGATGGTACTGAGCATATTTAGAATAAGGGTGCTTTCATATATGCAGTGTCCATTTGATTTGATTCTTGGTGTGTTTTCCCCCCTGTTGTGGTTCTTTAGGTAGGTGAGAACACAGAAGATGTGAGCGTTGACCAAAACAACGTTTTCTGAGAGTGTCTGAGCAAGGAGGTCTTAGTCCGCTTTCATTCAAACCCTTGCGCTGGTCAGTTGGAGTGATGAAACAATTCAGCTCAATCAACCCAATGGCAGGAACCAAACGTACCTTTTTTGGGCTGCAGGCAGCATTTTTTGTAGACATGATCTGCCAAACCAAGCTGCTCTACCAACATTTATTTTGCTTTTTGGTTCATTTTCACATTTTATGTCCAGGGATAAGCTTAGGGCATCTTTATAATCTTTATGCTTACAGCAGCAGTTCTTGGGTACAAATCTTTACTATCCAAGTAAGATTGTTACTGACCATAAACTGTTTTGGGAAGTGTAGATCTTTAGGGTATCCATGTGGAAACATCCTAAGCAGCTGAAGATGATGCAAAATTGCTGAAAGGTCCATGCAGAAGAAGAGCATTTGAAGAAACTGAGCAGTGTTTGGGAAGATGTTCCCTCCAATAATCCCACCAGTTCCAGGCTTAGCTCACTATGAATTTGTGTATGCGGAGCAAATGATCATCTGGTGACCAAATAGTGTATTATATCAGCAAACACTAGAAATGCCATGGAATATTAACGATATTCAGAGAATTTAATTTTGTGTCTGTGAGTGGACGTGCTTTTGAGCGTGCATTATGTGGATGTGTGACCTCATGCACGTCAGCACCATTAGACGTTCCGGACAGTCGGCACAAAACACGACTCCCAAGGAGAACCATGGGAAGTAGCAGTAAGCTGTAAGAAATAGTACAAATATTGACTTCCTTGCTTAACCTGGAATGACAGACTGAAACCAGACTCAAGTAATGCCCACCCAAGAGAGGTGCTAGTATGTGAGTGAGAATGAAAGCCTGGAGCTATTTTAAGATCAGCTGCTTGTTCAGTCTGTAGAGATAATCTGTGATAACTTGTCTAAGAAGGAATGCCCATTCTGTTTAGAAACTAGACCAGCTGAACTTTGACCACATGTTTATTGTGGTACTGTGTCTCCAGGTTTAGGTTTGTCCTGGACAAACAGATTGTTGCATAATCTTAATATTAATACACTCCTTTCTTTCATGCATATATTTTGTATGCAGTTACTACAGTTATATACCCACATTCATGGTATGTGGATGATATCTAATGACAAGTTCAGGTGCTGTTCTCTAAAATCTACATGAACTTAATTTTTCATACTGAACCCATGGTGAGTATTTTACCAGAGTTTGTTTTTGGCTTGGTGTAAAACGGTACATTTCATTTGTCTTTGGTGTAAAAAAAAAAAAAAAAGTTGTAGGCTTAGTATCGAAATTGAGATTACTTTGTCAGTTGGCTTGGTGTAAAAATTGATGCCAGAGGTAAAAATTGAGCCAACTTGTTTTTTGTTTGGTGTGAAAATGTAACTTAGTTTGTCTCTCACTTGGTTTGAGGCTTGGTGTAAAAATTGAGATTACTTTGTCATTGGTACGGTGTATAAATCGGTCTTTGTCTTGGTCTAAAAATATGACTTGCTTGTTTTTGGCTTCGTTTTAAAAAATTATCTTTTTTTTAGCTCGGTGTAAAATTGAGCTTACTTGTCTTTGACTTGGCATAAAAATAAATCTTACTTGTTTCTGGCTTAGTGTAAAACTTACTTGTCTTTGGCTTGTAAAGATTGAGCTTACTCCTTTTTGGTTTGGTGTATAAATTGATCTTACTTGGTGTAAAAATGAAGATGTCTTTGATTTGGAGTAAAACAGTGTCTTATTTGCTTTTGGATTGGTGTAAAAATGGATTACTTTGTCATTGGCTTGGTATATAAATCGATCTTAGTCTTTGGCATGGTATAAAAAGTGAGCTTTGGTGTAAAAATTTACCTTTTTTTTTGGCTTGGTGTAAAAATTGAACCTATTTGTCTTTGCCTTGGTGTAAAAATTGAACCCATTTGTCTTTTGGCTTGGCATAAAAATCAATCTTGTACTTTGGCTTGGTGTAAATATTAAGCATCGTCATCTTTGACTTGGTGTAAAAATAAATCTTTGTTTGGGCTTAGTGTAAAAAATGAACTTGCTTTTTGGTTTGGTGTAAAAATGAATCTTATTTCTTTCTGTCTTGGTGTAAAAATGAATCTTACATGTTTCTGGCTTGGAGTAAAACTTGAACATTCCACTTGACGTTGCTTCTCTGTCCCTTACCTGCAGTTTACTATCGTGCGCTGGTGAACTTCACAGACTCCTTCACCTACGGGCCTGAGCTTGACGACATCAATTCAGAAGCCTTCCAAGAAATCTCCTCTGCTGTTATTGACACGGTGTGTAGCAACGATCAGTTTCAAACCACACATTATCCTACATGCCACATATCTCAGTCTGTTTAGAGGGTAGAACAGGGTTAATGTTAAACTCGAAGATAAGACTAGACTTACTCACTGGGTGTGATGTAGCCAGCTGCATGAGTTTGCATGTAAATGATGACGTTTGTCTCTCCCACAGCTTGAATCTGAGTACTTCAGGATACCAGGAATCCAGACTGTCAATCTTGTCCTCATCAAGTAATGGCCTGTTTTCTGTATCAAAATTATTATTTAAAAAATGCAACTCAAAACAAGCAATAAAACCCATGGAGGCATGCTGTTATAGGAAAATAATCAACTCCAGGATCGTTCACTCAGAGCCGACGTGAAGTGGGATTATGGTTACAACTCTTCAGAGTTGATTATTTTCCAAGAACAGCGTCTCTCAAAAGTGTTTAATTCACATGGTACCTTGGTGTCTTGTGTTTTAAGGCAAATTGGCAAGGATGTGTTTGTGGAACTGGACGTGGGCTCGGAAGACAACTTTAATGAAGCCCAGATTCGAGCCGTGCTTTACTCCGTGGTTAGCAATGGATCCATTGCGTCCTACGTGACCTCTGTCAGGGGCTTCGAGTTTAGACGCCTCGGAGAACGTAAGGACCCTGAGTACCACATCAAAGCACTTATATATCCTTGACATTTAGTATACTTACTAGGGGTTGCATGACTACTAATGTTTTTTTTAAGTAGTCGGATAGTTGTCTTTTCAGTTGTTAAAGCGAAAACGTCGCTATTTTTAGGCTGTATTATTTGTGCAGCAAAGACAGGGTTGATTACAAATTAAATTCCAGCTTCAGAGCATTTATAGGCTACTCTGTTAATGACAAAATAAATCATTTGGTGCAATAAATGTGCAAAATAATAAATCAGTGTATCATATTTCACTTAAGGATGTTCAGATACGTATGGACAAACTGGTGGTCCAACTGAAATCATAGATTCTGAAACTGAGAGCATGCAGCACTACGCTGAAACTCTTTCTAGTTTAAAGGTGGATGGAGGATGTGAGGAGCATCTGCGAGGTTTTAACGCCATGTTCATGTCATGTCTTTGTGATCTGACTTTAAACCGGCTGAGTGGGATTAGATAGCGATGCGCAACCCGCGGCTCCGGAAGCACTCTCTCACACAGCATTGGTCAGAATGGAATTCACTACGCCACAGTGCGTTTTATTTGAAATATATTTAGCTTTAAAGGACAACAGAAATAACTGTGTTAACGGTCCATTAAAGCAAAAGAATGTCAGCTTGTGCAGTTGACTGTAGAATCGGCTTCATCCGGTCTGAAATATTTTCAGAAAGCACTTTTGGCTTACTGTTTTGTTCCACCACGTTGACTAGTTGACTAGTGAACGTATTAGTCAACTAGGTGACTAATCTGTGCAACCCTTAGGATGCTCTACTTCCATGTTGTTCACAACAAATCTCACATCTGTGCTCCAACACTCCTGATTCAACTGTTTGGTCATTATATGGTGACCTGAAGTAGGTTTGTTGGTGCTTGGAGCCTTCTCGGACACGAGCCTGTTTTTCACCTTCCGATATTTGTACATGTCAATGTGGCTATGGGCGACAACCAAAGTGCGATGCTAAAGATAATTTTCGTCTGGTTTGCAGCTGATACCACCCTCCAAGTTGAGCCTCTAGCTTCTCCAGGTTTGTACTGTGCCACGCCTGCTGCACAGCGACTGTAGAGTGCAGCCATTTTCACTTGTGAGAATTGTATATTGGCAAAGAATGGACCTTCTCATGCATGGATGTACATAACTTAGATTCGAGGAGAAGAATGAGATGCTTTGCATGTGGCTCATGATGAATGCAGCACTTATACAGTATCATTCTCGAGGGTGACAGTGGGTAATTGCTGTGCATATTTGTCCAATGAAGTATCACTTCTCGTGCGTGATGTGCTTGGTAAAATATCAAAATAGACTGCATGTGTTTTGATCAAGGGTCTTCGAATCAACAGAGTTTAAAAATATTAGAGGATGCTAGAAATAAATACTGCATATCTGCCATGGTGTGTTGCCAGTTTGATTCGAATATCTATCTTCCTTCAGAAAACATTTGAGAGATTGCTGTGTGTTTGCATGACAACATTGATTCAAATTGCGTACCGGGTCTGGTCCACTGTCACTGACTGTCGCTGTTCTTGTTAGTGAAGACCGGTCCACCTGTGCCCTGTACCACAGACGAGTTCAGCTGTAGAAGTGGACTGTGTATACCTCTGAATTTTGTCTGTGACAACAGACCAGACTGTCCAGACATGAGCGATGAGATTAATTGTGGTGAGTAAGAACATGCTCTCTTGGGATTGTACATTAAATGTTAGGCATGTAACGATATATCGTGCGACAGTAAATGGCGATACAAATTTGACAATTCAAATCGATGAAATAAAAAATGAATTGCTATTATTATTATTATTATTATTATTATTATTATTATCAGGCTACGTAACCTCTTAGTTTTTCTAAGTTTCTTTTTACAAATTGATGAAAGATCAAGAAAAGAGAAGCAAATGGAGGTAGTACAAATGTTCATAAACGTTTATTACGAAAAGGCCTATTTGTTATTAACTTTTTCCTTTTTTTAATAAAAGAAATATTTTAGTTAATAGGCTATTATATTTTACTCCAACCTT
>JAOTRR010000020.1:21222628-21238648 GCA_028570945.1 Gogo arcuatus
CGCTCAGATCCTTACGCTTGCCCATTTTTCCTGCTTCCAACACATCAACTTCGAGGACTGACTGTTCTCTTGCTGCCTAATATATCCCACCCACTGCCATGTACCATTGTAACAACATAATGTTATTCACTTCACCTGTCCGTGTTTTTAATTGTATGGCTGATCGGTGTATTGTAGTAGCTAATACAAACCTCCCTACATTACGACTACAGGGAACAGCGCATATAAAATATTTTTCAGCCTGTGTGATATTTAACATATGCATCTTCCTACCAATAATTATATGTCTCTTCTCCCTGCAGAACAAAATGAGCATGTAGATAAACACATATGTGCACGTTTGTAAATTTTTTTAAAAAATGGTAAAGTCAAGGTAAATGTCAGAGAAATCATTGCCCATGATTTGTTTTGGGCTGGTGGTGTATTGAAAAACCCCATCTCAGACACTTCTGCTTAAGAAGCACATGTACTACACACAGGTAATTTGCATAATATGAAAGAGGTGCCAGAAATTCGACTACAGCTCTAAATACGTATTACTTTCCCATCTACGTACGGACATCATGTTTGTATTTAAGTCGCTAACTGTGAATGCAGCCCATAGTCATAGAGGTAACACAATCTGTACGAGAGCCAGTGAGATCCATCAAAACGCACATCGCATTTCTGCCCAATCAAGAAACTTCTACATCTGCAAGCAATTTGGTTGGATTAAAAAATACTGCATTGTGAAAACACCCGAACCAAAAAAACAAACTGTGTTGTGTGGATTAGATAAGAAAACAGCTGGGAGTCAGTTCGCTCTGAAGAAGAGCTAATCCAACAAGAGCGTATTTTTTGTATGTGGACAATACACTGGAAGTTATGTTGCTGAATGGAATCCTCAATATATTTTAATATGTATATTATGACTATATAGAAAGTGCACAATCATAACCTTCAAAATCAGTTTGAAAAATAATGCAGTACGGTTGAGATTTTGCTGGTGAGCAGGACAGTTTGGTTCAAAGCTCTTGGATGGATTAGGACGACACTCGAGACCCTTTTTTTTTTTTTCCTTCTTTGTTCTTGCTTTGGAGACTTACCTCTCGGTGTTTACGTGTCCACCATTTACAGACGGAACTAAGGCTGAGATGTATTACACAGCCTATGAAATGTTTGAAGGACATAGACAGCGTAAGTCCACATGCTGATCTCCAGCCCAGTGGTGGGCTTTCTCTCTGTCTCTCTATATCTCTACTGCATGTAACAATCATTAGCATGAATTGACTAGCTCAAGTAATACCAACGCAAGCTCAGTCCACTATAAAGTCCATGTAAATGAGTTATTACTATAGAAACAATAATATAATAGAACCTACACATAAATATTATATAAACCTGTGATTTGCCTTGCAGCCTGAACTAGTGTCAGAACTGCTGTTATAGAAAATTGATTAATCAACACCTTATGACCAATCAGATTTAAGAATTCACCAGCACTGTGGTATTTAAACAATACTTTAGCATCTAGTTTTATCTAATTCCCCATGATGACGGACTTGTTGACTTGCAGATGTTGTAATTACTTGACCTTATTAAGCTTTTGGCTGTTATTGGTCCAATACGTTTGCATGATTCTGCCACTGGGAGATTCCTCTCTATTGTTTACCCATATGTAGAGCTTTTAACACAAGTTTGAATATTGCAACATTTTAAGCAGATAGTCTTTGATGTCAAATCTTGGAAGACCTTGTAGATCATTAAAAGTAGTAGTAATGGGTTGTTTTAGGTAATAAATATTCATAATATTCACTACCTTCCGTTTGTTTCACAAAGGTTCATTGGATAGTTGAGTTGTTAGCTTTTAATGGGTTCTACTTGGAATAAGTTGTCAATGCTACACTTGTAGGAACTATCAATGTGCCTTGACTAGTTAAAAAAAAAAAGGAGAGGAGTCTCTCATGTACTTTGCACTTGCCTGACAATGCTTCACACATACAGGACGCTAAAATGGTACATCAACCATCATAAGTTTCACCACCATCTCCATCCACGGTTCACCATCATCTCCAAAGACTTTATGTACACAGACAGCACTCTGAGCTTGGCTGAAACACACTGAATACTATGTTAAAGCTGTTAATCTTTTTTTTGTGACAAAAGATTGGAATTCAGCTTCATCAGTGATCAGAGTAAGCACATTAGGATAGATTTTTCAAATGTATTGAACTGGTATATGGTGAGTACATGTATACTAGTCACAGACAAACTGGTTTATCCCACAATAAATGTAAAAGGGCAACGTGCAGTTTGCACATTAAATGTACGTTTAAAAAATAAATAAATAAATAAATAATCCTGTTCCAAAGTCAGCATCAGTAAGAAGCACTGCAGCATAAGTGTCCTAAACAACCTACTAGCTGTCACAGAGCTTACACAGGCCCACAGTCCTACACCTTCTGTAAAAGGTTTACCTCTTTAGCTATGCCGTGTCAGAATCCCAGCAGATGGAGTCTGGGGCCCAATGCCCAGCTGTCCTGGCACAAATGGGAGTCTGGCAGTATGGCCTTCACCCTGCCTGTTGCTTCTCCTCTGGGTCATCTTCATTCAGCCTTGTTGGTCAACCAGAAGTACACAAACCATCTGTTGACACAATTATCTACCAATTATGGAAATAGTCACCATGTGAGGCATGGAAATAGCAAAGATTTATACTGTTTTATATTGATACCTATTTATACCCACATTTATACTTTTTTAATTTTTTAAGTCTTTGTCACATGTACATTAGAGCACAGTGAAATTCCTTCTCTGCATTTAATCCATCTGGGGATGTGAGCACACATACCCAGAGCAGTGGGCAGCTGTGCTGCAGCACCCAGGTAGCAGTTTAGGGTTAGCCATTCCTGCTGGTCCAGGGAATCAAACCAGTGACCTTTTGGTCCTAAAAGCTGATTCGCTAACCTTTATGCCATGGCTTCCCCCAGACTTAGATAATGCTTGCAGTTAGGCATCTTGTAGGCATTACAAAGATCAGAGTAAGTACAACATTTGGAACCGCAAGAGAATTACCACCTGCCAAAGCTTTCAAACAGTCCTAGGGTCAGTTGCGACTCCTAGCTCATCACCTCTGATCATACTGACTGGGTATGGCATCTCTACCTTTCTTATATGAGATTAACTGGTCTTTGCTCGCTGTAGCTGGCGAAGTAACGAAGCCCATGGTCACGATCCACCCAGCAGTCCTCACCATCCCACAGGGTCAACGCGCTGAGTTCCGCTGCACCGCCATTGGCAGCCCAGCACCTTCAGTTGAGTGGACAGGTAAGGTGGAACCTACTGTTGACAATCTTCTAATATAATAAATATTAGAAGGGCAACTAAAGAAAGGCCTAGACATCTTCAATTTTTATAACCTGAAAGACCAGAGACTAATGCTCATCTGAACAAGTGCAAGAGTGGAATAGGATTACCCAAGATATTGTCTGAAGGGGTGTGTGGGGGTGATTTCTTTGAGGAAGGAATGGAGGAGCAGGGTAAACAACTCCTACTACAGTCCCCAGGACGCTGAAGCAAGGATATCTCACCTTATAAGTATTTTTAAATCTCAGAGAAGGACATGCCAGGTGCTTTGAAGTTGAAGACCTTAGTTGGTGTGCAAGTGTCTAGTTCTGAACCAGCATACATAGATAATGTAGTGCAGAACCCACTGAGACCTGTAAGATGAAAGATTTTTGCTGCAACAGGAAGCCAGTGGCGTGACCTCAGTAGTGAGGGTCACCTGAGAGAACAGTCATCAAAAGAATTCTGAAGGCTCTGTGTTGGAGAAATAGTATAACGGAGATCAGCAGGTAAATAGTTGTAGCAGTCAAGACTGGAAATAACTAGGGCTTATAAAAGAAAAAGGCCATTTCTGTAATCAAGAATGGTTGCTTACTTCTAATGTTGTGAAAAAGAAATCTGTAGGACCTGATGGTCAGTGAAATGTTGAGCCCATCATTTAAAATTACACCAAGATTCTTAGTTGTGTGGGTAATCATTGGGATTGAAAGGTCCAGCAAAGATGGGTTCTTAGGCAGTAGGTACAACCTCAGTTCCAAAAAAGTTGGGACGCTGTGTAAAACGTAAATAAAATCAGAATGCAATGACTTGCAAATCCTTTTCAACCTATATTCAATTGAATACAATACAAAGACAAGATAGTTAATGTTCAAAGTGATGAACTGTATTGTTTTTTGTAAATATACACTCATTTTGAATTTGATGCCTGCAACACGTTCCAAAAAACTTGGGAGAGGGGCATGTTGACCACTGTGTTACATCACCTTTTTTTTAACAACACTCTGTAAGCATTTGGGAACTGAGGACACTCACTTTTGCAGATCATTGCATTCTGCTTTTATTTATGTTTTACACAGCGTCCCATCTTTTTTGGAATCGGGGTTGTAGATTAAGTTAAGTTTTTTTTTTTGTCAAGGTTGAGGTTCACATGGTCTCCACCTTGGGCCAAATTCTCATGTCTTCTGGGAAGGTTGATGGAGAAAAGTGTGTTGCCAGTGTAGTAGTGATAAGAGAAGCTATGAGATCTGATCACACAGCCCAGAATTTACTATATTGGAACAAAAGTGGACCAAAAACTGCCCCCTGGTGACTTCCCATCGCAAGACTGTTAGTGGGTGAACTGAAACCTCTCCATGGCACATGGACCGATTCTGTAGACAAGATGTAGGGCAGATCAGAGTGCAGCTCTTAAAGTGTAGGCCAGCAATAGTGGAGTTGAGGAGCTGGTGATTCACAGAATCAATGCTACTGATGGGTTGGGACCAATGAGGACTGAGGACGTAGTTTTCTCTTTGTTTTTTCAGAGGAGAGATTCCCAACCCTGTTCCTGGAGTACCCCCTTGTCCTACATGTTTTAATGTATTTCTTAATATAACACAACTCAGGAAGGGCTGTTAATTAGTTGATTCATGTGTAATAGGAGCAGGAAAAACACTAAAATATACAGAGAATGGGGTTCTCCAGGACCAGGGTTGATAATCTGTGCTGTAGAACATTAGTGACTGTAAGAAGAGGTGTTTTTCTATAGAATGCCTGGCCTGGCATCCAACGGTTATAAAGTTGGAGATGGTGAAGATAGATGCGTGAGAAGCATCAAGTTCCAAGGTTTTGGACAAGAATGGAAGGAGGGAATCAAGACACTGGATGGGATGGAACTTGAGAGTAATGCATTGATTATACACTGTTACAACCAACCATTTATAATTATGTGGGTGACTGAAAAACTTCGTAGACAGTTGCTCAAGGAGAACCTTGCTTCACATGGAGTTGTTCGGAAATTGCGAAAGCATGAACTTGATATGCAGGAGACATATTAGCTGTGTTTTATATTTACTTACATTGCTTACATTTTGGGTATGCATTGAGGGCAAGGCTTCAGCCCCCAAAGTGTCAAGTTACGAAATTGTCAGAAACTGAAGGAAAATAAAAACGTTATGTTGGTTTTATATGGTCACACAAAACTAAATTCAAGACAAAATATTTAAAATGGTTTGGTGTATGCAGTCTAAAGTATGGATCACTAAGAAGTGATAATTCGGATTGTAACTTTCAGGAGGTCCAGACAACCGTATCAGCAGCAGGGCCATCATCAGAGGTGGAGTTCTCACCTTCCCTTCTGTGCAGCGCTCGGACGAGGGCGACTACACCTGCAGAGCCCTCAACACCCATGGAGAACATACAGCCCGGGCGGTCCTCTACGTCTACAGTTCACCTGGTACAAAATTACTCTAGCTCTATGTCACATGCGTTCGTATCTTGACAAGAACAGTCTAGTTATTTGGACCTCAAAATTAAACCCAGTAACTAAATGTCAACTAGTAATAGGAGTCAGAAAACAAATTAAGAAACACAGCTCAGAATATTTTTGCTGTGTGTAATTAAACGCACTTTTGTCTTGTAGTTGGTGAGGTGGTAAAGCCCACAGTCACAATTCATCCATCTGTACTCAGAGTCCAACAGGGCGCACGCGTTGAATTCCACTGCAGTGCTACTGGCAACCCGGCTCCTTCCATTGAATGGACAGGTAAGGTGTTTGAGAAACTAACACTGAAAATCTGGGAACTTTTAAAGAAATTTGCATTTTATGTGGTGAAGAAATAGTATCAACAAGTCTCTGTAAAGTGACAATGGACATTGAATTGTAACTCACAGGAGGCCCAGGAAACCGTATCAGTGGAAGCACCATCATCAGAGGTGGGATTCTCATCTTCCCATCTGTTGAGCGCTCTGACGAGGGCGACTACACCTGCAGGGCCCTCAACATACACGGAGAACATGCAGCCCGGGCGCTCCTCTACGTCCAGAGTTCACCTGGTACGAATCACAACTAGATCTCCAGCAATGGTTGAAAAACATAGACCATCTAGCTTGTTTCTGAAGTCTCAGTCCTCTCCAATAGTCAACCAATTTGTCCTATTCCAGCTAAACCACAGAATGTATATATGGTAGACACTGTATATACATTCCACTGATTCTTACCGTGCTCATATGAAGCCAAAAGCCTTGCTTGCATTTGTGTGGTTGATTAAACCTGAAGCCAGAGCACATTACCTTAGAGATTGGTGTTGGGATTCGCCAATATTCTTTAGGGATACACTTTCTCCTTATGCCAGAAGACCACATGGAGACCAACTTTATTTAAACTTACTACTAGAGAAGAAGAAGCACCTTGTGCAGGATCAAGCAGCGTGCAATTTTTCCAAATGAAGTAAATACTTTTAGGTTAATTATGCTTCAACCAGCATGAAATTGTCCTCTTTACGGTTTTTGGTAAAGTTTGGCACCAGATATTTTACTGCACTAGCAAATGGAAACACATGATTCAAGCAAGCTACAGTACATTAGAAGTGGACAAATGATAAATTCATTAGCTAGCCCACCAGGAAACTCTAGCTCTGGTGTGCTTGCCCAGTCCAGTTAACTAGGATAAAAACATTCCTTTTTGTCCTGCATGTTACTAACTGCTTTTTGCTCGCTGTAGGTGTCAAGGTGATGAAGCCTACAGTGACGATCCCCTCGCCCGTGCTCACCGTCCAACAGGGCCAACGAGCTGAGTTACGCTGCACTGCCACTGGCAACCCAGCGCCCTCTATCGAGTGGACAGGTGAAGTGTTGGAAAAACAAGCAGTTAATTGGTGATAAAATCTAAATTTATATCTCTACAATAAGATCATATTATTTTCATTTATGTAAGTCAGAAGGTTTGTTCTTTTATTGGCCAAAACCATTACAGACAATATCTCATTTTAGGATAAGATGTTACCATTTAAAATCTGATATCTACAGATAAAACTAATAATAACTAATTTGTGCCATGAGTTGTGATTTGACATCATCAACTTCAATTTCAAATCCCAGGAGGTCCAGGCAACCGTATCAGCAGCAGCGCCATCATCCGAGATGGAGTTCTCATTTTCTCCTCTGTGGAGCGCTCTGACGAGGGCGAATACACATGTAGAGCCTTCAACACACAAGGAGAGCATGCAGCCCGGCTGGTCCTCTATGTCCAAAGTTCATCTGGTACAAGTCCCAACAAGATCATCAGCATTAATTATATAGAGCTCAAAATTAATAGCTCATTGTTTGTCAATCTGAGGTCGTGTATGTTATCATTTTGGAGCGTTCCTCACACTGTTCTTTGCCTGCTGTAGCTGGCGTCGTGACGAAGCCCACAGTGACCATCCACCCGCCTGTGATTACCATCCAGCAGGGCCAACGTGCTGAGTTCCGCTGCACTGCTACTGGCAACCCAGCTCCTTCAGTCGAGTGGACAGGTAAGGTGTTGGAGAAACTAACACTGAAAATCCTTAAAGACATAATTATTGTCAGTTTTACAAAATAGTATCAAGTAAAAAAAATATCAAGTAAATTCAAAATTTATATCACTTTTATTAGTAGTAGATCAAAGAGGAAAAACAGTTCTTGCTTGTAGACTTCTGGATCCTTCTGGACTTGTGCCATGATTGCCATAATGTAATAAACTAATAAAGTTTGTACTCTCAGGGGGTCCAGGTGACCGTATCAGCAGCAGCGCCATCATCCAAGGCGGAGTTCTCACCTTCCCTTCTGTGCAACGCTCTGACGAGGGCGACTACACCTGCAGGGCTGTCAACACACGCGGAGAACATACAGCCCGGGCGGTCCTCTACGTCCACAGTGTGTTTATTACAAATAAATCATGTGCATTGAATTGACTATTGAAGTATTTTTTTAGATGTTATGAAGTGAATAAAACACCTGGGGGGTATGCTGTTATAGGAAAATAATCAACTATGTGAAGCAGAGTTCCTGTAGTATTAGTTTGTATTAACTAAAGTATATTAATCCTGTTCAGTATGTATACATGGAAAAACAATCACACTGACTTGATTGTAGGTGCCAGTCTACCACACGTGCAGGTGAGCCCCCAGCGGGTGGAGATTCATGAGGGTGAGACTTTACGCCTGTACTGCAGAGCTGGAGGCTCGCCCAGCCCAGGTCTGACCTGGAAAAAGAGAGGTGGAACTCTCCCTCCTCAGGTTAGACATTTATTTCCTTCACAGTAGCTCCTGTTCTCTTTTTTTCTCCTTTTTCTAGCATCTGCATCAACTGTTTGTTCGGTTATGCTGTTGGTCATGCTTGGATTTTGACAGTCTCATTTCTTTTCCTGTTTGTTTGTGGATTTCTTTGTTTTGTTTTGTTCCATTCCGTGTCTTGACGTCTGTTCAGGCCATTCCCTCTCACGGTTTCCATCAGTTTAAGTCCAACAGTCTCAATGCATTGCAGAGACGTATTGACGAGATGCAGGTCTGTCCATCTGTCTGCTGTCTCTCTCACACCCATCCATCCTCCATATCTCACTTTGCTCACCTAGCTTGCTGTTTACTAAGTGCATGCTTTAACAAATAGTCCAGAAATTTGTCACTGATTTATGTATCATCTACTAACCAGAAGCTAATATGTAGGTACATGTACAGTCCCTTACATAAGTATTCACCCTTCCCCCCCCTTGAACCTTTCCACATTTAGTAGTAGTGTTACAACCTGGAAATGAAAATGGGATTATATTCTATGGATCTACACAAAATATCCCATAATACGACCCATAATTCTCTGAATAATTTCCTCTTTATCTGCTCCCTGACTTTTGTTGGACGACCTTCTCTAGGCCATGGTTGCATCATATTCTTTCCATTTTTAATAATGGATTTAAGATCCCAAGGATCTTAATTGCTCCACACTTGGGGGAGATGAGCCTGTGGCTGAAGGTGCTCCCCATCTGCCACAACTCGGGGGATGGGAGGGGTTGTCTAGGATGGTCCTGATTTTATCCCTCATCCTCCTCTCCACCATTGCCTCCAGACTGTCCAGTTTTAGTCCATCAACGGAGCTGGTCTTCCTCACTAGCTTGTTAAGTCTGTTGGTCTCCCCAGCACACCACAGCAAAGAATAGTGTGCTGGCTACCACAGACTGGTAGAACATCTGCAGTAGTCTGTTGCACACGTCGAAGGATCTGAGCCTCCTGAGAAAGAACAGTCTGCTCTGCTCTGCTCCTTTACTATAGAGGGCCTCAGTGTTGTTCGTCCAGTCCAGTTTAATGGCTAGGTGCACTCCCAGGAACCTGTACAAGTCTACTATCTCTATTTCCTCCCCCTGGATGGTAATAGGGGTTGGGGGATTCTCGCTCCGTCTGAAGTCCGCCACCAGCTACTTGGTCTTGCCGATGTTGAGCTGGAGGTGTTTCTCCCCACACCATCTGGTGAAGCTCTCTACCACCCCTCTGTACTCCTCCTCCTCGTCCTCACTGATGCAACCCAAGATGGTGGAATCATTGGAGAACATTTGGAAGTGGCACGTTCCCAAGCTGAAGTTGGCGGTATAGATAGTGAAAAGAAATGGTGAAAGTACAGTTCCTTGTGGTGCACCAGCGTTGCACATCACCACATCTGACAGGCTGGCCTGCTGGAATGAACTGTGGCCTGTTGGTGAGGTAGTCTGTAATCCAGGCCACCATGTCATGTTCTACCTGCATGGCTGAAAGCTTCTCCGCAAGCAGGAGGAGCCAGATGGTGTTGAATGCACTGGAAAAATCAAAGGGCATGACTCTCACTGTGCTTCCTGGCCTCTCCAGAGGTGACTAAGCCCTGTATAGCCGGTAGATGATGGCTTCATCCACGCTGATTTGGGCCTGGTACACAAACTGCAGAGGGTCCAGGGAGTCACTCACCAGGGGCCTAAGATTCCTCAGAACCAGTCTCTTGAAGGTCTTCATGACATGTGAATGGTGCTCTGCAGGAAGTTTTTACATTACCAAACCCTGATTGACGCATTTCCAGAACTTTGTCCCAGATTGGTCTTAATGATACTGTTTGTTTAACTCAATGTGCATTTTTATACAGGATTGTACGGATATCCATAGTACACAGCTAAAGTGACTGAGTGCTGATGTCAGATTGTTTAGGTATGTTTAGCTAACAAATTCTAGGCCCTTCCAGGAACAGTTATTTATGTTGAGACACTTTAATTGAACATAGGTGGACTCTATTTAAGTAATTATGTGACTTCTAATGTTAACCAGTTGCTCCAGAACTAATCTTGGGCTATTTTGTAGATTCATGACGTACTGTGTAATCACAATTAAGTCTTGTTTAGTTCCAGGTCATAAAACTAGGTTGTGCCTTGGGGGCTATAGCAAGGGTTGGGGGTGAATACTTATCCAAGGCTGTATGAGTGAAAGCAGTGTTTGCTCCCTTTAGGATAAAACACTCTATTATGATACAGGAAGTATTTTTTGCAGCTATATAGTGTATTTCTTTTGCCTTTGTGTTATGCCCACTGCACAGTGTTAGCTTTTCCTAGGGTTTGGGTGGAACTGCTGTGTGATCAAGTTGCTTTGAGAAGCTTTGAATGCATCCAGATGCTCATTAAGTTGAGCATCTGCACCTCATGCTTTATTACACCTCACGCAAATCACACTGAAAACTGTGGCCATTAGCTGAAGCAGGAGAAATCTGATAGCTTGGTTATACAGGAATGAACACTGTTATGACAGTGTTGTAGAATTACAGGTGTGACGTGTTCATCTGTCTTATAAATGCATTGTCCTTTGTGGCGAACTAATTTGTCAATTCGAGGTATAATCTAGACCAGGGGTCATCAACTAGTGGTCTGGATCCAGGCACAGGCACATTGTTTTCTGTAGAAAATTCTCTGTTGCAGTTCATCAAATCACATGCACTTGAATGTAAATTATAAAGCTGAAGGCAGCTCATCAAAGAAAGAGAAGAGTTTTCATTTTATTTATGACAAAACCAGAATGTTTAAAGATAATCAGGCAGAAAAGTATATGTTAATGACGCTAGTCAAAAGTGGTAACGTGAAGCGCCAGTGCGAAACAAATCATAACTTCAAATTGTCTTTATAGCCGTGAAATAAACAAGTGACAGTTGTCAGTCATGTTAGGTGCTCATCTGGATCTTTGTAAGCAAGTAATTTTATGTAGCTAGACCTTTGCGGATTTTAGTTTAGGCTAAAATGCTTGAATGCTAGTGCAAGAGGCGGGGCTTTCTGAATTGACAGGCAAGTAGAGATGCCTTCTTGTCCTGATTGGTTGAAAGTTGGTGCCACAGAGAAATACTTCATTGATTGCTGCCAGACGAGAATCACGCCAAATATTACAAAAATGGTTCATCATACCTTTACCTTTAATGTGCTATTTACAGCTAAGAATATTTGTCTTTGGGAGAATAATGTTAAAGGTGGTGCTGTTTAAGGGATTAAGTGGATTACAATAGAATTAAGTAGAAAGTTGAATGGAAAGATAAATAGAAAGGAAAGGAAGATGTAGGATTTCTTCTAGTAGCTCTAATCACACGCAGCTCTAATTATCACTTCACTTTGTGAAATGTCTAACCAACCTTATTAATAATGCTATTAATAATTGCAATTAGTTATATTTACTGTTTAGTCAAGAACTAAAGCTTAATATTTATGTCTTATGTAGTACATGAGACATGGTAAGTGAAACCATCATACAAATAATAATGTAGGTGCTTCTACAGCTATCACACTAATCACTTTATTAAACGAGTACATACCGTAATGTCTTGTGAAAGTGTGTATTCCTGATCAGGTGATACAAGGTAAGAATCAGAACAAATGTTGTAAATTGTTCACAGTAGAAAATGGATAAATCTGTTTAATGTGAAATGAGATAAATTGAAAGTTTCTTGTGTTGTAATGACTTAATTTCCTCCTAAACCTGACTAGGCTCGAATGGAGCGCACTGACTACGGCACTCTGCTCATCCCCGACATGAAGGTTTCTGACGCCGGCACGTATCTGTGCATCGGCACGAACGCCGTCGGTTCCTCCGAGGCTGTTATTGACGTCACTGTGGTTAAAGGTAAAACCAAAAACCATGACATATTCAGCAATATGACAATTCACTGAGCAAAATGCAATGCCATTCAGAATTATTGGTAAAGATGAATATAGAAGAAAAATATATAACATGCAATGGGTGATATTTCAAGCTGCAAAATGGTGGTTTCAAAGTTATTGGCACCCCCACCATCTCTCATTGTGTGGGCAGCCTATATGCTCATGTGACCTCATCCTGGCAAGTTTTTATGAGAATTGTTTGTTTGTTTGTTTAGTCTTCCTTTTCTATTTATTCCCATCTCACTCATAGTGCTCCCTGGATAACCTCCAGATCCACCATGACCCTGATCAAAGACAAGTGAATTTTGAATAATCATTTGAAAGGGTGCCAATATTTCTGGAGCACTGTATTGCTACTAATGTAATTCTGATATCAGAAGGACCCTAAATATTCCTAAATGCATTTTAAAAATGGTTATTCAAGTCTTTTTTGCTTGAAATATACAAATTTGGTTCTGTAATTTAGAGTTGTGCAACGTAGCATAAATTAGACCTGCTGTTGTAGATAAATAAAGCCAGGCCTGCTTGTACGTGCCTAATTTACTCAGTATGATGCAGATGGTCCAAATTAAAATGATATTTAGCGGCTGTTTGTAGATTTTGCCACATATGCTGGTAATTAGTTTGCCACCGGTGTGAAGGTGAGAGTTTATTAGGCATGTTTTCAGCTTGTGTAGCAAAATAAGTAAACTAACATGGCTGAAAATTAGAGGCTTGTTAGTTCATAGTGGTATTTCTCAATTTAATGTGTTTTGCATGGTTACAACCAGAGCTGCAACTGAATCAGGACAGTAATGTGTTTGTAATCTACGGTAATCTCAGAATTGTCTCAGCTGAATGAATGGTGCATTAGTTCCAACTCGATACACCAATAAACACCAGCTTCGGTGTTACATACAACGCAAAGTAAATCTCAAAGGATGAATTATTTGCTTCTAGGTGAGACCGTCCCCTCTGATGTCACCATCCAAAGTACAACTAGCACTGTGGTGCAGGGAGAGATGCTGGAACTGAACTGCGTCGTCCAAGGAGACCCTCCACCTTCTGTCATATGGAGCAGAGCCAATGGCTTAGGCCTCTCCTCTAACCACCAGGTTTGTTTTGACCACTGATTTCTGATTATCATTTCTGGTTTATTTAGTTTAAGATACTGTATGACTATTAATTAGTATAAATGTGAACAATAGCAACAGCAGAAGAGCAATAATATCATATCACAGCAGCATGAAAATTAATAAGAAATAATCAGAAATTCTGTCTCTGTTTTGTTTTGGTTGTGTTTTCACCAAGCTTTTATTCAGACTTGAGCATATGTCTTAGGTTATCGGATCGAAGCTGCGTATTCTTCAGGCGTCCCCGGACGACTCTGGAGAGTACATCTGCAGGGTGTATGGAGGCCCAAACACTCGCCAAGCAACCATCTACGTCTCCGTTACCTCCGAGGCAGTCCGTAAGCACCTCGCTCATACAAGAGCTCTCTATTTTAAGACCAGTTCTCGAGTCTGAGGATTTTTACACAGGCAACCTTTTAATGTTTTCCAGCTCACATCCAGGCTCATAAAATACTTATTTTCTCCAAAGACAACGCCTCAGTGAAGGTTCTCTGCTAGTAACCGGAATGCTATGAACGTCCAGACAGCTACTGTTTTGTTCATGAGAAAGGCCACTTAATCCCTGAACTGTTCTAGGAGAGCCATACAAGGCATCATTATTCAAGTACTTTTTTTTTTACACAGCTATTTTTAGTTTCTAAAGGCATTTAGAAGGCATTTTGGGGGAAGCAATGATGATAGGATGATGTGCTTTCTCACTGATGAGGATGTGTAAGTAACATATGCTGGAAAATGAATTCTATAAGCTGCTTGCATTTATAGTCTGGGCTAGAAGGAGATGATCCCCATCACTTCTTATGCACTACTGTGTCAAGAGAAAAGAGCAAATTTTGGTCAATAAAGTAAAAGACCATTTTTCACATAAAAACCTAATGCAGGCTGCCTGGTGTTACTTGCAGGAACTGAAAGAACTATGGAAGGTTCTCCAAGATGCAGGGAGAAACAAGCAAAGAGTGGTCCTACCAAATATTGATTTGGTTTAGTTTAGTACTGTTTACCATCGCACACTTTGTAGAAATGTTTCATTTCATTACTTTTGAAGGCACTTGGGATTTATGGAATTTCTTTACATGTGCTTAAACCTTGCACAGTACTGTATATCATATTATATCATGGGCAGTTGTGTAATGATTATTGTGCTCTGCCTGTGGAAAAGGTCACCAGAGCCCAATCATCTCCATCGAGCCCCACAGCATAATAGTGAAGAAGGGCGAATCAGCCAGCTTCAGGTGCCGATTACACACCGGAGCGCAGCCTGTCCGCCTGGAGTGGAAACACTCTACTAATGAGCCTTTACAAGGTAAACATGCACCTTTTGTTTAAGGAATAAAACACGTTGGTGCGTAGTGTTTATCGGAAAATAATCAATGATGGGGTATGATGCAATAACAGAGTTACTGTTACCAACACAAAGTTGATTATTTTACAATAACAGCTTGCCATGAGGTATTTTATTCCTATTATACCACAGCGATTTGCAAAAGATTGCAAGTTTTATATTAATTGAAAAATGACACATTATACTTTTTATCCGTTTATGGATAAGTGACTAAAAAAAATAATTTTAGTCAGACCTTTGGACCTCACTGTATATGCCCTAATACCTTGTGTGTATTCAGTTATAAATGTTGATAGTTAAATGTCATTGTTTTATTGTAGATAATGTGAAGGTCAGTCCAGATGGTTCAATGCTCACCATTTCCAATGCTCAGCTAGTAAACCAGGGTGCATACCGCTGTGTGGCCAGCAACCCATACGGAGTCACGCACAGCATTGCGTCTCTGATTGTCAGAGGTATGATTGGTGTAACAAAATAACATTACTAATCTGTATATTTGATATAATCCTGTGTTTTATTTTATTTCATTTTACAACTGCATTTATTATATTTAATATTTATTTCTTTTGTGATATCTGTATTTCTTTCTTCCACTGTGCTGTTTTATTGTTTTAATAATTTCCTGTATGGGCTTAATAGAGTCTGGCTGTCATCCATCCAACCATCCTACCAACCCAACTATCCATCCACACATCCATACATCTAGCCAGCCACCTGACTATCCACACAGCCATCTACCAGCCATCAATCCCTCCGTTCAACCATCCATCAATACAATCATCCATCCATCCATGCAACTATCCACCTAGCCATCCATCCATCCATCCATCCATCCATCCATGCATTTATCTAGCCAGCCATCTACCTGACTGACCATCCATCCATACATTCATACATATATCCATCCTTCCACCCACCCACCCATCCATCCATCCATGCATCTATCCACCCAGTCATCTACCTGATCGACCATCCATTCATCCATCCATATGTATATCCATCCTTCCACCCACCCATGCATCTATACACCCACCCATGCATCTATACACCCACCCATCTACCTGATCGACCATCCATCCATTCATTCATTCATCCATCTATAT
>JAOTRR010000020.1:21270828-21288790 GCA_028570945.1 Gogo arcuatus
TTCCTCTCAAGGTTTCTTCCTCATGGCGTCTGAGGGAGTTTTTCCTTGCCACCGTTGCCACAGGCTTGCTCATCAGGGATAAATAAATTTATTAGTGATAAAATTAATTCATATGTTTAAAGTCTTTATTTTTCTGTAAAGCTGCTTTTGTCTGTTGGGGATTAGGTGCTAAGTGGTTGGCTTGGCTTGTTGACAGCTTGCTAATTTTGTCTAGCTAATACATGAGACAGACATTGAGTACTTCGGCCAGACAGGTTCAAGCTCACAGGAAGGCTACGGTACCTCAAACAACCACTCTTTACAATCATGGTGAGCAGAAAAGCATCTCAGAATGCACAGCACAGCAAACCTTGAGGTGGATGGGCTACAACAGCAGAAGGCCACATTGGGTTCCGTATATACATATATGGACCTTAATATACAATATATGGTTAATTTGTGCTGGAACAGGATCCAGTGCCTCTCAGACTTGAAGTGCCTGCATTCTGGAAGTTATTTATATGGATCAGGCATCTCTGCAGTTTATTTTCTTTTAATAAAATTAGAAGTAAATAAAGTCATCATAATAAAATAATTTCAGTGAATGATCTTTTTTTAGTGCTACACCTCCCTTCCAAAAATACAATTAACTCATTTTCATTATGACTAATTTGTAATTAGTAATCATAGCATACTCATGTTATTAGTCACTTCTAAGCACGTACCATGAATATGGTGAAGCTGAAAAGGCAGGAAAGGCAGCTGACCTGTGTTGTCATTTCTTAAAGAACTAAGCAAAAGTGATGGGACAGAACATGATGCTTTAAAAGGGAAGGGATGTATTGTTTTTTGTGATCTGGATGATCATGGCATGGTTGTTGGTGACAGATGGGCTGGTTTGAGCATCTCAGAAACTGATGATCTCTGGAATTGTCATGCATAACGGTCTCTAGAGTTTCCACAGAATGGTGCGAAAAAACATCAATTGAGTAGCAGTTTTGTGGGCAGAAGGAGTATGGTTAGACTGGGTTGAGCTGACAGGAAGGCTAAGGTAAATCAAACAACTACTCTTTACAGCCATGGCAAACAGAAAAGCATCTCAGAATGTACAACATGGTGAACCTTGGGTTGGATGGGCTACAAGAGCAAAAGACCACATCGGATTCCACTTTGGTCAGCCAAGAACAGGAATCTGAGGCTCTAGTAGGCACCGAAACTGGCCAGTTGAAGATGGGAAATGTCACCTGGTCTGATTAAACTTGATTTCTGCCACAACATGCAGATGATGGGTCATAAATCCATGGACCCAACAGCATGATTCTATGGACCCAGCCTGCCTTGTCAACAGTTCAGGCTGCTGGTGGTGGTTTAATGCTGTGGGGAATGTTTTCTTACCCTTAATACCAATCAAACATCACTTGAATGCCACAGCCTATATGAGTATTGTTGCTGACCAAATTCCACCATTTAACCGTATTATAATGGCTACTTCCAGCATGAAAATGCGCAATGTCGTCTCAAATATGAACATGACAATGAATTCAGCATGCTTTAGTGAATGATGAGTTCAGTGTACTTTAGTTTAGAAATAGACAGCAGAGTGATATGATGCAGGCCATATCATCAAATGAACACTGCAGACAGTATATGCACTTTGACCTGGCCTGTAACCTGTGTTGAAACTAGTTGCTCAGATAAAAGTAGCTTCTAGCTCTTAAGAACCACCTTTCATCTGTCTCTTTAATGGCAAGGTTTTAACATAAGGGAGAAATAAATGACTTGGAAATGCAGGACTACACTGGACGTTTCTGCTTGGTTCACATAACATATACATGCATGCTATACGTATCACATCTACCAGATCTAGAGATGACAATCCTGTAAAAACAGTTGTTGTATGGTCTTTTTCAGGTGCTGTGCTGTGCATAGAGACTGAAAAGACCACCATGATCCTGCTAACTCCATCCTCTGGTATGATTTCCACAAATGCTCTAATCTCAAAGATTAGATAACATGTTTATTTCCATGTTGAATACAGTAGCAGTGGGAGCTGTTCTGTGGTTTGTATGTCATTTACTGCTGTCAATGGCTCAGTATGGGAAATCTATTGGGGGGAGGGGGGAGTGGGTATGTGAAGCCATGTGCTGTGGACAGCTCCATCACACCTTTATGCTGTCAGTGTGTACAGTGGGGTTAAAGCCATTTTGTGGATATTTTAACCATGTTATCTGTACATTATTGCTATTTTGTTTTCAGTGTTTTCCAGAATATGTCAATAACAGGATTGTGGTTCCAGGATGATGGTGGAACTAGTGGTCAGTAAATTAGTTCCAATTCAGAAAGTCGTTACCAGGAAACCGTATCAGGCAGCCTTCCAGAAATGCACATAAAGCTTAATCCACCCAACCTGAGTGTAACAGGCCAGACTTGAAGAGAGAGTGAGGATGGATCATGGATGTGCAGAGGCGCTTTATTAGAAAGTCACAGTGAAATCACAAACCAATTCAATGTCATTAACCAGTAGCTAGAGTATGAGTAGTCACAGTACAATCAGGTCAAGTAGGATAACAAGGCTTAAATTCACACAACCTCAGTGTTTGGCAAGATTTTGCAAAGAATGAATGATCTTGGAGTGTTTATATACGTGGGAGTCAGGAAGTGAACCAGAAATGTTTGACATACATAGGTCGTGTTAAAACACTGGGGACTGTGACCTCTGCTGGTTGGCTGGGCTTGGGTTAAAGGACATTACTCCTGATGCTCCTGAAGCCAAACCACCTCTCCTACCCCTGGGCCTTGGATCGGGTTGGTCTGGATGTTCATGATGGAAATCTGTGATGAGAGCTGGGTCTGAAATGTCATCTGCCCTGACCCAGGAGCGTTCTTTGGGCCAGTGCACCTCCCAATCCACAAGGCATAGCATGCAACGGCCCTGTCACTTGTAGTTGAGTAACCTCCTTGCAAGGTAAGCCAGACCACTCTCTCCTTGTCCACCCCCTGACTTAGTTCCAGATGAATGCCCATGAGCAAAAGAAGACACAACAGGTTTGATTAATGATACATGAAAATTGCATGCAATTATGTGTGATTGTGACAACTTCTAATGATGAGACTGGATTAATTTTTTTTCTTTTTGAAAAACCCATTTTCCCCCTAATCTAGTCTTGGCCAATTCCCATCCACTAGCCAGCAATCCTCTATCATACGACAGCTACAAACCAGGGATGGCAAAGGCTAATACAAGCTTCCTCTGAGACATGTGAAGTCAGCCATGTACATGTTTTACGAACTGCTTCTCATGGTGTGTCACAGGGCAGCATGTCATTCTCGGAGGAAATCGTTATCCAGCTTCGTATGAGCTCACAGATGCCCATGATTGGCTAGTATGATTGGATATTGTGATTGACTCAATGCGATTGACAGGGGAGATAATCTGTCACAACTCCTACCCAGAACACACAGTCAGTTTTACTCCCTTGGACCTGGCCACGGATGGCTGTGGTTTTGTTGGGATTCAAACTTGTGATCTCTGAATAATAGGGCAAGTGCTTTTCTGTTGCGTTAATTTCTTTAAATCTTGAATCTAGAAAGGACCAATGAATCTGGAACTTCCAAAAGGGAAATCTCAGGCAGAGATCGCTGGTGGACAACCAGACCATTTGCACCAGGCATAGTTGTGGAAGCAGCCTTTGTCTCTTTTCAGCTTGAGACTGTCTTTGGGTTGCCTAATGTAGATGAACATATACTGCTTCCCAGGTCTGTTCACGCCTTCTCATCAATTCATCAGGACTTCTGACAGAATTTAGGTTTGGTTCACCAGACCATAGAACTATTGCAGGTTGGTATCCTACTGGAAATGTGTGAGGTCAGTGGAGAGGTGGATGAAGCATTTCTGCAGTGGTGCTGAATACTGGAAAAGAGTGATCTGCCACTTTCTTGATTCATGCATTCAACATTTTTTGACCATTTGTTTGCGGATGATAGCTGGATGAACAACTGACATTGATGGTAAGTTGTTGAGAGAAGGTTCTCAAGATGTGTGATGTGAGTTGCACTCCCCTGTCAGAAACAGTGTCCTCTGGAATCCCATAACATCTACTAATTTGCCTGAACATAATCTCTGCTGTTTCTAAGGCAGTGCGGAGTTTGGGCAGAGGTACCAGATTACATGTTTCAGAGAAACAGATGATAATGAGTATGGTGTTGCCTGCTTGTAATATTAGCAGATCAGTTATACCAGTGACATTGTGCTATAAGGGTGGTTCTTGTTTATTCACAGACTGAGTATAATGTGATGTAATTAGGTGACCAAGGAGAACAACAAGGGAGATGGCCATCTGTATTCCAGGACACCTGAAGGCAGAGATCTGCTAGAACTGTTGAGCATACCCAACTAGTAGTTGGCCTTGAGAAACGATGGCTGAACTCAGATCCCAAATTTCTACTTAATCCATGGTGTTAGTCTTCTGTATCAGATCAAGCTCAGAGAGCATGATGATCTATGGGCAGAGGTGCTTAAATACAAATTCCAAACATATGCATTGAAATCACAAATTCAATTAACATTAATGTTTATGTACAATGAGACCAAAGGACCAAAGGAGTAAACCACAAGAGCAGGCAGAGGGTCAAACTTAGCATAAATGATCAGTCAGACAACAGTGCTGAAAACTTACACAACTGCAGTGTTTGGCAAGACTTCACAATGAATGAATGATCTTGATATGTTTATGTACTGGGGAGTCAGAAAGTGAACCATAAGGGATGAAGTATACTTCCATGGACGCGGACATGCGCAACGCGGACATGGACACACACATGGGTTTCTCCAAAGTATAATCGATTTTCTGCTGTTACAGACGCGTCTCAGCGCACAAGCTGAGCGCATGCGCACTACCACTGCTGGATCGGTATATTACTGCACACTCAATTTTGCACATGCACAGTCAACGCAATACAAAACTTGGGTGCTGCGCAGACCGTACGTGGACCATGCACACACCGTAAGTGGAAGTACTTTGGCCTAAAAAGTTTGGGTTAGAACTCTGGGGACTCTGACCTCTGCTGGTGAGGAGGGGTAATGTCCTTGGCTGGTGTTACACTGAGCCTCTGCCTCCTGAATTTAGCAGAAATTTGGTAATTGGACATGTCTTATTGTTTGTATGGATCAGCATCAGCATGTAAATAATGATGTTCTGTCTGTGCATATGTCTTTTTTGCTCATTTGGATATAAAAAAAATATCATGAAGTAGTTACACTGTATTGCCTTTTTAAAGCCCCAATCAGGAATGTCTGGTTGTTGAGCCTCCAATAAGTCTGCAACAAGACAGAACCCAGTAGGACTTATCAAATTAGTAGAACAGTCTTTCGCAAGTATAACATGAGTATATCTAGAACTAGTTTGGTGATCTTCCTTATTGGGGCTTTGAAGATTCCTAAAATGTTAAAATTTCTAAAACAGCTACTCGATATGATAAACATGATTTAACAGGCATCTCTGACACTGGCTTTACACACTCAAACGAAGAGAGGTAAAACCAATACCAGCATCATCTGTTTCACTGTCACCTTTTTTAAGCGGTGAGCCACCGAACATTTCCTTCTATACGTAATAATAATGTGGCTGCATGTTATAATTTTTTCTTTGTTTTGCCATCAATACAATGCATAAGCAATTCATTATTTACTCTTTTCTAACTAAATTGTATTAATCTAGGGATCTCAGTTTATTACATGAATTCCCAATTTATCTTTAAATTTATTCAAGCAACTGAATACACCAGCCAGTACTGGTATTAAATAATAGCTGCACATGATGTAGTTGTTTAAAAACAACAGGCCATGCAGACTGGCTAACATTTGTCCTATGTCTCATTAGGCCTCTTAGAATGACTTCAGTATTCACCAGCTCCACAGACAAAATGTGTTGTAAGTTTTAGCTGTACTTTCAAATCACATGTCTCGTGAGGTCCGATCAAACTTAAAAAAAAAAAAAAACTATAACAGTTTAAATTAAAATCGTTACATGCAGATTTTTGGTGAATGATTTGCTGTTGGCTTGTGCTGTGTCTGATTGGTTGTTTTCTTTCAGATGAAGAGTCGCTTGCAATCGGCTGGCTTTGGAATCACGTCAAGTTCAGGTTGCAAAACACAATAGTAGGAACCCTGCATTAAACTTTTTTGATGTCTGTATAGCTGTTAGGTATATATTTTAAAAACCAGATTTTAGATGATATTGTGTCACTTAGCTTACATGTTCTCTATACTCACACTTCAATAATTCACATTTTATTGAACGAAAGCCATTTCTGCAAGTGTCCTTGCATGCTCCATTCTACCCCCATCTGATAAAAATGACGTTATTGATAAGGAATAAAGGTGTGCTTCTTTTTCTTTTTACTGTTTTGTGTTGAAGGAAAATGCCAGATCTACTGTGCATATGGATTTCTGTAATAATGTGATAACAGTTGAGTCAGTTACTATCAATAATCTCCAGACAGAATATAGATGATGGAGCTCTCCTTGAGCAGGTGTACTTTATTTTAATATAACCATTATTTCTATGTTTCGATGCTTGTGAGAGATTTGGACACATTTTCACAAGTCCTGGAAGTGCAGACAAAGTAGTGGCATTTTGATCAAGAAAACTGCCATCTATATTTTTGTCTGGGGATTAAGTTACTGTTTCTGATGTTTTAGGGTAAAATATCACTAACGTAAGTGACTGCATTTGAAGTTTCATGCTAAACTGTGAATAGATTATGTCTGCAGTTTTTCGATTGTCCAGCCTATGAACAACTCCATTTATATTTTGTACCCACTCATTTACTTAAGGACAAAGAACTCTTTGTATATCTTCATTAAAAATCTTTGCAGCGTTTCAGTGGCACAAAGTCAGAGAGCAGTTTTAAGATGCCAAGAAGAACCCTGTTGTGTGTAATCTTTTTTTTTCCCCCCTTAAACCATTTACAGTTAAGATCCACCTTTGTTTTCACTGCGAAAAGGACAGTGGTCATTCAACGCTCTCAACTGTGCAATTTCTGGATAAATCACACAACATGAGTCTCGTAGATTTTCTTTGATAATTATTAAGATTGCTGGAATAAATTGCTCTTAAGAGAAGGCTGTGTGACCCAGATCAGTGGCTGTGCATAATTTATATCCATGAGTGGTGATAATGTATTATTTACATTAGCTATCTATCTAATGGGAACTGATCATGATTTGACCTCTGAAATTTAAGCAAACAATTCAGACGGGCCTTGTACTTTTAAAAATTTGAAGGCCTTGTACTCATCTTGAAAAGATTTATTCATATTGCATTGTCATGGTATCATCAATTTTGAGTCTTAAAACATCTGGTTTCTGTAATCATCTAAGAAGTATATACAGTGAGAGGAAATAAGTATTTGGACATGTTTGGTTTTGTTATTTAATATATTTCCACTTCAAATTTACACGTCTTTTTACTGAGTTTATACGGAAAAATATTCAGACATTATATTTGTAAAAAATTGCACATGGTGTCATTATAAAAGAGAGAGCCATTGTTTGGGAAGATTCTGAAAAAGCTACAGAGCCATTGCAAAGACATTCAACATCCCTGTTAGTATAATTGGTTCAGGTGGAAAGTTCATGGAACCGCAACTAATCGCCTCAGAACATGTGAGCCACAATACGCTCTCATGATAAGGAAGGTAAGAGGGAAGCCAGCAGGCACTCGAAAAGAGTTGCAGGATGACCTGAAAGCAGCATGGATAGTCATCTCTGTTCCTACACCCCACTCAAATCTCCTCTGCAAAAAAAGCTTTTAGACAAATCAGAATGTCTTTTTTGAACATTATACTCTGCTCAAATGAAACAAAAATAGAACTCTTAACAGTAATTCAGCTCATCATGTTTGGAGAAAGAAGGATACGGAGGTGGGAGCATCAATGTATGGGACTGCTTCTCCATAAATGGTACTGGGGCATTACACATCATCGAAGGAAACATGAATGGAGCGATGTACTGGGATATATTAGAGCAGAATGTAATCTCATCAGCCAAGAAACTGAATTTGTGGAGAAGATGGATTTTTAAACAAGACAATGACCCTAAATGTACAGCCAAAGTAACTTTTGAAGGCCTTGTATGGCCTAGCCAATCTCCTGACTTTAATCCCAATGAAAATTTTTAGAGGAGTTTGAAATTGTGAGTCCATTGTGAGTCCTCGTAGATGATTTGCCAAGATGAATGAACCAAAATTGAGCCACAATTCTGCAAAAAGCTAAAGACTTCTTATTATAGATGTCTCAAAGCTGTAATGGCCAACAGCAGCTTTACAATAAACAAAAAATGTTAGTCATTTTTGGTGTCTTATGAATACATACATCGATACACTCTTTACATTATATGTGTAAATTGGAAGTGCATATGTGCACTGGAAGTATATTAAATAGCAAAAAAACAAAAGTATCTTACTAATTTCCTCTCACTGTAGTCTGAGCAGTTTTTATTGACTGAGAGTGTTACTGGTACTTGGTTGTGACAAGAATCCATCATAACTAATTCATACATTTTCAGTGTGTGTACAGCTTAGAATTTGGCATTTGATATTCTGATTGTGGGATTAATTGTGTGGAGAAGATCAACATTTAATATTTTAAATGTGTATTACAGCACAGCGCTGTTAAAATCTGACATCTGATTGGTTGATTACTTTTCTATAACAGCGTGGCTTAGGCAGTAGTGCTGACTGTATTTCAAATCATAGGTGTATATTAATGCAGTTCTAATAGTCAGTTGTTTCTATAGTTTAAAAATGTCATCAAAGGAATAAAACAAATCATGACGTGCTGTTATTGGAGAATAATCAACTTTGTGGTTGAACTGTTTTGTCATACAGAGCCATATGATTCCAAGATGTTAGACCAGATGCTCAAGAGATCAATTTGGGATGGCTTATTCTAGCACTGTTTTTCCTTTACATAAAATATTTGTTTTCTGTTCTCATTTGGTTTCGTGGTTTGTGATTTTTTTTTTTCTTTTTTTTTTTACACCTACCCTGGTCTTTAAACAGCTTTTTTTTTCTTAAATATGATTCGTTAATGCAATAAGCTTTGCAAGAACATTTCAAGTACCTTCATATTTTTCTCATGTAAGCTAACCTTGCTTTGTGCATGACTGCAAAATAAGGAAAGATGCACTTGTTTTTATTTCTATGCAGCTAATATGTTTTTTTATTATTGTATGTAAATGCCACGTTATGACTGATAATTTTCTGCTTTTTTCTGTATATGACAGAAGCTCTACTTCTTGGCAGGAGAAGAAAGAAAGAAAGGAAGAAAGAATACACACCTCGTTTTTGCAATAATAATAAATGTACCTTTGTTTTCCTTGGGGAAAATATTTGTGGAGAATGCTGTAGGGATGTGCAAATATGTCAAAGCATTAGATAGATAAATGTAACTATTTCTTGGCATGTTATGTACATATTGTTTAAATGGCATCCAGTGATGACCTGAGATCAGCTTAGCGCCTGACTTCACACCTTTGTACCTTAAGCTCATCTCATAGCAGTGTCAAAACAACAGCCGCTGTGTAATCATTACCCTTGTTTGGTCTCAGGCTTTTTCCAGCGCACCAGCAAACTGTTCCTAAGTGAACGGGCCAGTTGGGTCCAGCTCAAAGACTTTGCCCGGAGAAATGCCGCCAATGCCTTGTCTGTTGCCAACATGATCATGGGGATGGCCTCCATTCTCAGCAGTCTCAATGGGTGAGGTGAAAACTGATGTCAAGTAATGTTTTTGTGCATTAATAATGCTTTAGTAAATAATAAACCTTTTTCTTTGTGTATAGTGAGTTAGAATATAAGTGGACTAGTTTTCCTGATAGTTGACTTTGCTGTCCTCTGCTGTCACTCATCCAAAGGTTAATTATTTTGAAAAAGCTGTTGTGTCCTGACACAATCTGTGCTGCGTTTTCCCTTCTAAACCCTTCTCTTCCACAGGCACAATTATGCTGCGTGTTGGCTGGTGCTGGTTGGTTACCTGCTGGATTTGGCAGATGGCGCGGTTGCCAGGCAACTGAACGCTTGCTCGGCATTGGGTGAGTGGACTGTGCTCCTAAGACTGGCTACAAAGTTGTAGAATAAAATCAACGTGAGGCAGAGATTAGTTTCCTTCTTCTACTTTCTAATACATGCTGGATTTTTAGTCATCATTTGTCTCAAATTTGTCCGTCAACCCATGTTTATATCTAAATTTTGGTTTTTTTAAAAATTGAATTCCTCCTATAAAACAACCGTTTTTATACTTTTTGTTTGGTCATACATATTGTCTTACTTTGTGAGCCTAAACAAATAAAGCAAATCCCCACCCATTGTAATTGTGTCACGTCTGCATGGATGCCTGAGATAGCTCGCTGCTTCTCTCACAGTGCTCGCCCTTTTTGGTTGCTTTGTGATCTGTGTTTGGTTTTTATGTGTGACATTGCTGTGAGATGTTGCATTGCCCTCTTCCAACATCCTTTTTTTGCCAATTGAACAATCACTTACCTATTAGGGTGCCTAATTCAGCAGGCTCTGGCTCCAATTGTCTCCTTGATCCCAGCGCTTTGGGCTCCCAGCATAACTAACATTGCTGAAATGGTTGACCTTGAGATTGAAATCCCAATGTACTCACATGACAGTTACCAAAACATGCCCTTCCCCAAATAGCACAAAGTGGTATGAGTTGGACGTGGAAATTTCCTGGAACCTGGTGCAGACAAAGAGGCTTCAATCTCAGAGGTGCTGAAGTGGAATGACACCTTTAAAGATTACATTGAGAGGATTAATCCTTGATGAAACACCTGTTATTATTTTCATTTTTTAACTTTTTTATCATAGGAATTAAAATAGTCATCCTAGCACAGTGAGTAATGAAGATTGCTATGCAGTACAAGTCATCTGTGGCCTCTGTTTTCTCTGTTTTAGGAGCCAAACTGGACGATTTTGCCGATTTCACAACATTTGGAATAGCAACGTCGCTGCTCTTAAGGACTCCCAACATCCTGGATAACATCCTCTGCATGTGCTACATGCTGTCTGTGTTTATTCGGCTTTGTTTCTTCCACAGCGGTGAGGAACCTTGATGTTTCCTGCCGTTTCTTAGCAAATTGTTTCTGTATTTGAATGAATAGCAGCACAGGACCTCATTCCCCAGCACCTCCCCAACATGCTGATTGTCTTCATACTTATGTACATATGCTGATAATTTATGGGTGACTGGTATTTACCAAGTGCATTCAAGGCACTGATTTACAGTTAGTGACAGCCACAAAACTCCATGAAGGGCAAAACTCACAGAGAGCTGAAAAGATGACTAAACTGTGAAAGTGTAGTGTGTGTTAATTTTCCAATAATGCAGTTCAGCCATTGCAGTGCATCAACTACCATAGACACAAACTCGTCCTTCTTTTATAGGGTACCATTACTTTTGCCCTGTGTAATCTGTATGTAAAAGTGCAGTAACTCATTGAATATTATACAATTCGAAGCTGATTGATCAATTTCCACAAACTCAGGAATTCTCGTTGGATACAAAGGTTTTTCCAAACTAACTAGTTTTTCATGAATTTGACAATTAATGTGTAAATTCATGTGAATTACTTCCACTATCATTTGCAGGCATTCCTTTCATGTATCGTGGCCTACCGTGCATCTACTCGTCTGCCATTCTCGCCTGCCTATCTCTCCTCACTGGAGGGAACATGGCCGTGCTCCGGCTCATTGCCGTGGCCATGATCCTCTTCATGGTCAGCCAGACCCTTTACCCTCATGACCGGGTGTTGGAGTCACAGGCCTGGAAAAAGGTGGTCTATGCTGGAGGTACATGTTTTTAAATAAAAAATTCTCAAATTCAAATTACACTTACGTATGAGGAGAGATTTCTTACATGAAGTATTGACTTGATGCAACATTCTCAGAACTATAAAAATATACACTATACTTTAAGATTTATCTACAGTTTCATGTACTATATATATCAGTGGTTCTCAAAGTGGGGTCTGGGGACCTTAAGGGCCAGTGATTTTTTTTTTTAAAGTTACATTGGGGGAAATCGAGCCACTGTTATCAAAGTTACCATATTTATTATTGAACTCTTTCCCTGAATTCACACTGGATGTATCACTAAGCATTGCATCAATGGTTTCTTCAAGTGTTATGAACAAAGCCCTCAGTTTCTTTTGAAGGAGGAATTAACTGTTTAATGTTTAATGGAACAATGGAATAACTCTAGTTCAAGAGATCCTGGAAACCCAGCTTTGCTAGTGTCCTATATAAATGCCCCTCACTTTGTAACTTATATTGCTAACAGGATATAAGAACACAATAAGGAAATCTGCTTCCGAGCTAAATGTTTTTTTGCCAAATAGTCCTGAAGAAGGCACTAATAGAATGACCAATGGCTGTATATATGGGTGAAAAATTGAACCCAAAACGTCTCTGAGGCCCTCTAGTGGCTGGCTGGAGTGCAATTTCTAACCCCGCCCATTCACATGGAAGTGAATGGAAATCAAGCCAAACTTACATTTTAAGTTACATCTTCACAAATTGTTTTTGGGAATACTGTTCTGGTATTTTTCACAAGTTATTGACCTTGCTATCTCCCACAAAATATTTCATTACAATAAATGCATTTTATAAAGCGTGTGGTTAATGAGGTGATGAACCAATGTCATGTCTTGGTCTGCTGTAAACTGGTCTAACTGGTCTAGTGGAGAGAAAAAAAAAAATGCTTCCCCATTCAGATGATAAAGGTGATAAAGCTAGATGAAAATGATGGAAAACAGCAAATTTTCCTTAAAAAAATAGGTCATGTTGAATGTAAATGTTGACTGCTGTTTACCAGTGTATTTTCACATTACATTAGCTACTTATACTTACAATACTTTGTCTACCAAGATGGATTAGCTAATGTCAGCTAGCTAGCAAATGGTAGCTCAGTTAGGCATGACTCAGAGCTCTAAAATCTTTTCCTGACAATAGTAAAATGAATATACTTGTGCAAATTATGCAACTACAATTTTGCATATTAATTAATAATGCTGGGGTTGGCACGGTGGTTATCACTGTCACTTTACAGCAAGAAGGTTTTGGGTTCGAATCTGGCGGTTGATCAGGGCCTTTCTGTGTGAATTTTGCATGTTCTCCCTGTGCCTGCATGGGTTTCCTCCAGGTGCTCCGGTTTCCTCCTACAGTCTAAAGACATGCAGATTCGGTCAACCATTGGTGTGAATGTGAGTGTGAATGTTTGTTCATTTCTGTGTTAGCCCTTTGATAGATTGGCAACCTGCCCAGGATGTTACCCCACTTCTGCCCAAAGTCAGTTGGGATTGGCTCCAGCTTCCCCTACGACCCTGACGGATAAGCGGTATAGATAGATAATGGATGGACTCTGTGTTGTCCATTCATATATACAGCCATGTAAATCACCCAAAAATGAAAGGATTTGGATTGGGTTTCTGTGGAGTTTCTGCTTCGCTTACATGTTTGAATGGAAAAAAAAAATACTTGGAGCATAAAATACCCTTGGTATTTCACCAAGGGCTACATGCGATGCTTGATGCTATGCGCCTGTTGTGAATTGGCCCTTAGCCTGTTTGCCTGGTCTCTTGAATTGAATGGGAATTGAACCTAAACCTCTATAACTCAAAAGCAAGGAGGTCTATAAATTGTCACCTTGGACCTAACTAATAAGTTCTGTTGGTGGAAAGTTCAGGAATAAATCCTCTATAGCTCTAATCAATAGACAAAATATTATTTAAATACAGTTCATGAAATAAATGTGTACTGAGGGGATCCATGGAAAGCCTGATACACTGTACATAACTATATCCAGCTAAAAACAGCCACATTTTTTAATAAAATGTCATTTTTCCTCCAGGTATTATTATGGTCTTCTGCTCTTCATTTCCTCCTGTGTGTCTGTACTATCTGCTATGGTCAGTTTCCTACATTTTGTTCCCAATGTCCCTATGGAGCTACAAAGTGTAACGGACTACGATATAGTGTCCAAACTACCACACTCCAGGCTTGAAGAAAGCCCATGTGGCCCAACAGAAGCGTCTACTCTTTTTGCTGCTTTGGAGTATCAAACCCTGCTCAATCCCAGAAACTCTGGACATTGTATGCTGTATTTTTATTTATTTATTGAGGTGATGAACGTTGGGTTGCAGTGATGAAATCTGCCTGATCTAGAGGACTGATGGCGAAATTGTTTCATTCAGATCAGTTTGTAAAAAGGCTGACTACAAAACACTTTTCTATTTGGGTGAAGTGTGAACTGTGTGGTGCATTCAAGATCACTCTTGAAATGCAACAAGGATTCCATCACAACTGCTGTGGGGTGATACTGTTTTGGTGAATTTTATTCATTGGGAAAATAGATGACAACCATTTGATGAGAATAATGTCTTGTAGATATGTACCATAATTGGGATTTTCATAGTGGCAGATCAGATATTTCATTAAAAGGGAAATAAAAGCAGACTTTGCTTTAGCATGAGAAAATGCTCAAGTATTCATTATAGGAAAAACTAAAACTAAAATGGATAAAGTGTCTTCTTATTAGTCCACTGACATTTTTAAAATATGATCAGTTAAAAATGATGTATTTTATTATTCAGGAGGATCAAACTGGCATTTGATTCAAATTATTTTTTACAGCCAGTGCCTCTTAATGTGCTTTGTGACATGTAAGCAGTGAAACATAATAAAAGCCACTACAATATGATCAAGGTTAATGCTTGAATAACTTTCATTCATCTAATTTCTGAATTGAAATGGATTTTGATTTTTTAAAAATGCACATCCTCCAAACATGACAGGGGCCAAGTTTGCACAGAAATGTTCATTTGAGACTGTGGACCTGTGTAGTGAGGATTTATTACTGAAATTGTGCGCATCGGTATTCAGACCTTTACACACTTAAACGCTACTCAGAGAGTTGCGCAAGAACTACACATGTGGGGCGGGGTTTGCCTAAAACACAGCCCATTTTTCTTGTGTGATATCAGCGTAACTGAGGAGAAGTATTAAGTCCAGCGCTACTGTCTGACAGTTTGATGTAACTACAATACACAGGTCACACTGATTTTCATGTTCTGGGCTGCAAATACACACACACACACACACACACACACACACACACACACACACACAACAAATCTTATATCCTTGATATGAGAAATACTTAACTTTAGTAGAAAATCTCTCTATCTCTCTTAGGTCTTCCTAGTGAAAGCTAGCATAAGTGAAACGAATAATAAAATAGAATAGAATAAGTGAACAGAATAAATACTAAAAATCTTCTCTCATCCATTTCTTGTGCAAAATATTTTGTTCCAACTTGTTTGCTTGTTATTGAGTGAAATCCAACCTTTTTTAAAGGAAAAATCACTTAAATTAAAGCTGATATTCGGCACTTTAACATCATAGTTACTCTTTCATTTCAAATCCAATGTGCTGGGGATCAGCGTCAAAAGAACAACATTTTGTCACTGTCCAATTTACAGAATCCAGCATAGGCTAGTAAATGGAGCTATAACAATGATAGAATACTCAAACAAATACATAAGCAGATGGATAGATCGATGGATGGAAGCACATAATTTCTCATCACTGACTTCCCAATCTCTTTGTGTTGAACTGACTGATTATGGATGTCATAGCTGGCTTCCTTTGCAGACACACGGACGACACTCTCCAGTGTCTCTGCTCCGAACTACAGCCCGCTGAGGAGGAAATTAGACTCGACGCTCCGTTAATGGTACGGGAGAGGGCACAGTGATGACGGTGGACGTATTAAGCCACTTGATTGCATCCCAAAACCCTTGAAGCTTATGTAAGCACCATTTATCTGTGGTGCAATTTGGCTGGAAAGCTCCTGATGAAAGACAAATGGTCAAAGCGAGGCTGTGGCAAACCAGGGATGAAGAAGTAAAAAAAAAAAGTTGTTGCGATAAATCCTTCTTTTTTTTCTTTTGTTAAAATGTCAATGTGTAATATAGGGAAATACTGTATGCTAGGAGACACACCTGCAGCCTTCTGGACTATACATTACTGCACTGTACTCTATCAGTATGATAATTTATTAAGTTGTTAGCGTACATGTTGACAGATGGCAGCATACATTTGGGAGTAGAGAGAGGCAGTACTGTTTGGACAACATGACTGAGTGTGCTTTTCTGCTCCCAGTGGAAGCAATGTTTGTGTGTATGTTTAGTGACCTGGCTGTACAGTAGTTGGCTACATGTCACAGACAGTACCTGACAAGTTGAATGGCCATTCAGGCATTTCGTTTTCATTTGTCATAGCTCTTAAGTGGCCCTCAATCTCTCAGTTAGTCAGCTTTGCTGCCAGATGACTTGTAGGGCTCTAAAATAATGTTGGAATGACCTGGAAAACATATGCTTCTTGTCTATAGTCACACCTGTGACCTTACAATTACAGGATACTTCACTCATTACATTTGTCCCCTTTGACATAACAGTATATTTTACCACGACTGCCTAATAAGTACCCACTACGTACTTAACTACTGCCATGACTGTTTAGTCATAATGTGTTCATATTATTATATAATAAGAAAAGATGGGAAGATGATTTTTATAAACATGAACAAAAAAAGATGAAATTTATAAACAAAAAAATACTCATGTATCCATAAGTGGTACTTATTTTATGTGTCCATATTCTCTCTGTGTGTTATTCATGCACATAGTACATAATTTATTGTTTTAAGATGTCTAATACAGTATTATCCATTGTTAAAAGCGCTATACAGAGAAAACTGAATTGAATTGAATCATATTGACAATTGCATTGTGTACAGTGAACCTTTAGAGAAAAGTCCTGTGAAATTAACATTTGTGGTTTTTTAGACGTTTTAGCTATGTTATGTTTCACACATTTTTCATATGTAGTGGATATACGGAGCATATGTTTTTATTTTCACGTGATTTATTTTTCACAGGAATCATTGATTTTCGTGTTTTAAATTTTCACATATTGAGCATGTGGCTTCACTTTTCATTAATTGTTTATTACACTGTTCACATGATGTCATGTTTTCTCACTTAAATTCTCATTTCCGGGCATAACATAATCATTACTCACATGTGAAAAACTTGTGATTACATGTGAAATGTATGTGATTTATTTGGGAGATATAAAATTTGTAGAAGTTCAAGGCCTTAATTAGGCTATAAAGCAGCTCTATTTATCACTGGAAATGGTATAAAATTGCCAACAGCAGAAAACACCTTAATCCTTAATCTGCTTCAGAGAAATAACCTGTCAGTGTGCTAATCCTCATCAACCCTTTGTCGGGTGGGGGGACTCTCAACGATGTAGCATGGTAAAAGAACACTTCAAATGCGGCTGCTTTCTCAATCAGTCAGAGCAGGTGTGGTAGGCGAGTATGGGTGGGGTGAGAGAACAAGCTCTTTTGCACTTGATTCGGGCATGACGGGATTGTAGGTTCTGTTTGAAAGACAGCAAGTGTCCGACACAACTGACAAAGCCCAAACAACCTGTCCCACCACATGGCACGACTGGTCTAAATTAGAAAGTGTGTCTGCATCCCTTTTACTGGAAAGCTGTCGAGTGGGTGTCAACATCAAAAGCCCAGGAACAACTGCACAGTGTAAATACTGTAAGAGATGTTAGAAGAGAAGATGAAAGTGGCTAGGGGATTAAAATCTTGAGAGATTCTTCCCACTGTGGCTTCATGCACGAAGATTAATGAAAGCTTTAAGGAGCATCAACTGCTTCAGTGTAGAATGGCACAATTAAAAATCTGGAAATTTCTAAACACAGACCAGGAGTTCTATAAAGGAAATTCTTTATACAGTATTTACCTCTGCCAACTTTGTTGGAGGGGGTTATGTTTTTTGCCTCCGTTTGTTTGCTTTTCCCAATGTAACTCAAAAAGTAGTGAACGGATTTTGATGAAA
>JAOTRR010000020.1:21387307-21400203 GCA_028570945.1 Gogo arcuatus
TACAGTCAATCGCACAACAGCTCTTTCCCATTTTAGATCTGTTTTTGTGTTTTCAAACATCAGTAGAGCTGTGTTACTTCCACCTATGATGAAGTCACGTGCGTTTCCTCTATTGTACGTTATGGCACCCTCTGCTGTCTAAACAGTGCAATTACAGCTATGAAAAATTAAGAGATTACACAGCCTGATAACAATCACGGTTCATTTTTTATTTCCATGGTTCGGATTGTCATAAATTTGATTTAGCGTCGCGCGATATATCGTTACATGCCTAGAATTTAGACCTCACTACTTAAAGAGCAGTACAGCGGCGCTTTAGTTTTGTAGTCAGTTTAGCTGTTTGTGATTGTTAAATTTTTTTTTTAAAACAGACTAATAACCGCTAGCTTCTCATAGCAACAATAAAAATGCAGTTCCAACCAAATTGCTAACCACATTAGAAACATTTCAATATAACCAAAGTGTTTCAGGGTGGAGTCTTCCTTTAAAGCACCAACTTCTGAAGCTGTTTCACTCCCTGGTGTATGTGCAGCCCATAATGCTGCAGTACAGAAGTGTAAATCTTTGCGACGTCTCTTGCATACTGCTAGGCCTCTTTAATCCGCAGCCTTGCTGCCTGTTCAAAACCAGCTCCTGGGGAAGGAGATTGATGCCATCGCCGCTACACTTCACCTCCTTTTTCACTCTCACTCACTCTCTTTCTCACTGTCTGGCTAAGATGAACTTTGTCATTTTTCATTTCTAGAACTTTTCCATTTTTGGCGTAGCTTTGTACTATGAGGAGATGAATCCCTGTTTCACAAGAAACCTAAATTAAAATCACTGGCAAATGATTTGCAAGAATTTTTAATTTGTCATTTATTTCTGTCGGTACTGAAAACCATATTTTTCAGTTAATGGAGTTACTACTAAAGCAGTGACCCATTCGTAAATAAGTGAGTGATTCATTTTTTCTGGTGATTTAAGTTCATGTTAACTGCTTTGTTGCAGTGATTATTACATTCTGCTCTTTTAAATTAATGATCATTGATGAGGGTTGCAATGTGTGACCTCAGTATAACGATCATCTGTCAGCGTAATGTGTCTAGTCTGTCATATTTGTGGATCCTTTGAGCTCCTTCCATCCTGGGCAATTGAAAAGGCCCATTTGTTCGCCCATTACAGTGAGGACCTGTAATGCCATTTCAGCCTGGTCCTGAGTCAGCTGCCCGTTAAACTGGCTGTATTTAGGTACAAAAGCCGAAACCTGATCGGAAATACTTCAGTCCATTCTGTCTCTGTAGAGTAGAGTATCCATATGGATATGCTATAGATTTGTACTTCCCCAAAACACCCAAATTTATGTCCAAGTCTTACCTTTGGTGAGACTTCACTGGATAGTCTCATCTGGATGCTGTAGATTTGTACTATAGAAGGCTGCTGTAATCATAAAGCCTGTCCTGTGTTCATCTCAGGACTCGTGTTTACAGTATGCTCATACTGAACACTTAGTACTGTTTGACTTTCTAGTTAAAGTGATTTTGTAATCCGGAGTCACCAGAAAAGGATGGGTTCCCATTTGTCTAGTCTGGTTCCTTATGTTCCTCATGTCATCTCAGGGAGCTTTTCCTTTCCACTGTTCCCTCTGTCTTGTTCATTAGGAATCTAATGCTGCATTCGAGATAAAGCTGCAACTCGTAATTCCCCATCTATAACCGGTAAAAGCCACTGATGAAAACGCCCTCTTTCAACTCACCAATTTGGTAGCCTTCTCAGGTACCAGTGATGCCAACTCAACATGGCCGCTCACAATGTAAACACTCAATTGTTCCTTCTCTACTTTCAAAGTTGTTTATTACAGTATTGGCTTTAGATCAGTTAATATACAGATAAAGTACTTGGGTAAAACTGTAACAGTGACCATACTAATCGCTGTTTTGAGAAAATAATCAACATTAGCGTTATCACAAATGTTGGCTAGCTAGCTTGTTGCTAGCACTGCTTGCTGTTGCCCACTGGCTAGGTTGTTGCTATAGTCCACTGTTGTTGCTGTGCTGTAATTTCAGCCCAGAATGTTACATGAATGTTTGAAGTTCACTATAGTAGAACAGCACTCAGAGCTCTAGCTGTAAAATGCGGTTAAAGTAGTTCTTATGATCTTTACGTGCTCTGACGGAGCAAACAAACGGCACTCTTTTGTCGAGGCGATCATGTTTTATTTGATTTTTCCCCCCCTCCTACTGTGCCGAGGTGGGAAATGACGTTATTACAACTTGCAGAAGCCACCATGAATGAAGCAAAAATCTACATCCAGGTTTCTATTAAGCTTCTTTAGACAGTGTCTGTTGAATTGAATTGAATGTTACTTGGTCCCTGTATGGGCAAATTCCCAATGCCATGCTCACGCTGCTTTATTGTGACTCACGGATGACTCAACTTTTCAATTCAACAGGTCCTCCTTCGTATTGCGACACACATCTGACTTGACATTGCAACATAACATTGAGGTCCTATCAGTTCTCTTACAAACTGGTGCTTGTGTGTCTGTTTGCAAGCAAGTCAGCTTTTTATGGCATTTATGAGGTTTCAGTGGGCGCTCGGGTAACTTTGTGCACAAACATTGAGTTATGTAATAGTTTGTTTTTGTTTTTTTTAAACGATTGTAGTGTATTGATTACAGCAAAATATTATGTGACTTAGATATCTAAAGAATAGTGATTCCCTGAAGGCCAAAAAATCTGGACCCTGAGGCCACAAATTTGGAATTTGTGTTCCATGGGTAACATCTTCATACTTGCAGAACAAGGATCAGTTTGTTCATTTTAGAAATGTAACTGATATGAAGACACAAATAGAAGCCACACTATTGGACATCTGGTTGAGATTAGATGTACGGAACGGGATCCTGCTGGATGTACAGAAAACAAGGGAAAATCATTTATTAACATAAATATACAGTATTCGTTCGTGGGCACACCTTTAGGCCACACTCATTTTGGGCTTAAATACAGATACAGATATTTCAGTAATTAATGATAAACAAGGCATTATTGGGTCTTAGATTAAGGGTCAGCACGGATATCTCTATCTGAATCTCTGTCTCTAGCTGAATTGAGACTCCACTGGATCAGGTTGGTGGTGTTCACTCATCATGAATCTTCCAGAACAACCTGTAATAACCACACTAACAACCCCTCATGAGGCCTCTCCTACCCAAGGCTGATCTAGTTCACTTATTCCCTCTCACTCACCGCTCCATCATAACACCTCCGCAGCAGACGTGGTACATGAAGACTGTCCCCCCCTGCAGACAGCAGGTCAGGGAAGTCATTAAAGTCCCAGGAAAAGAAGCGAGAGGAGAGATCAAGCGCATTCCCATTCGGCACGTAATCCTCGCTGCTCGGGCCATCTTCGCTCTCCCAGAGGCATTAATATCCTTTATAGCGTGGCGGTAATCTACCCCCGTCTCATCCGCTGATAAAAAAGAAGGATGGCAGAAACGAGGGAGTAGCGGGGCTACGATGCCCAAGTGTTTAATCTTTGCCAATTGCTTTTTCTTGAAAAGGTTTAAGGATCTCCTTTTTAAGCTTTGCCCTGATCTGTGTAATGAGCTGTCAGCGAAACTTGGTGCTCCTTTGGTGCCACAAATGAAATATTCCACTCCCTATTAGAACTCTGGTTGAGGTAATAACAGCACCCTGTATACAACTGCGCTGAATAACAGGGTGTCAAAACCTTTGTCATACAGGCCTCCAGTTCAATATTTCCTCCATCTTCTAAATGGGTCCTTTACATCTCAAAAGATTTTTCATTACAGGCATTTTGCAGACAGCCAATTTTAGATTGTAATCAACAAACTGCTTTACCAGAGACCTTGTAAAGGCACATGGGCATTAGGACTCGTCACATTGTAACCTTGGGAAAGCAGGTCCGATGAAATCTCAGGAGCTGTGCATTAGTAGACACCAAGGGCACACTTTCTGTACTTACATGCAAAGATTTTTGTCAAGCAGAATAAATTCTTGCCAGTTCAGAATGAGCTGTTTGCACCTACTAGACTCTGAACTCCACTACACACTTCTGTTTACATGCATTGTTACATGTAATATGGACCAAATTCATGTGAATGTAAGGAGTGGCATTTAGGCTGAACCTCAGATGTTCCGCCCACTGCTCACAGAGAGTCTGATATTAAGCTCCAGGCACTAATGAATGAATGAATGAATGAATAACACCTTGGCCAATCTGAATTAAATGAATGAAGTCATGGGCACTTTGAATTGAAAATCTTGACGTGCACGATAATTAAGGCTTACATCTTCACTTCATTTGATGTTAGACATATTATACCCCTTTTCAATCATTTTATATTATTCCCTGAGATACTTTTGTAAAGTTTGAGGTTTTGTTTTTTTTTTTTTTTTTAATTAAAAAAAAAAACGCCCTGGTTCTTTCTTTTTTTCATGATGTTTTAGCATGGTGTGAAAACCCTATAGAATAAAACAGGCTGATTTTGGGGGTGTGCCTTTTTAAATTTAAATATGTAAATAGCTTCGTTCTGATTGGCTAACATCCAACTCTGTCATGCACACTCACATATTCTGCCAATCAGAGCGAAGCTACGTACTTATTTAAATTTAAAGGCACACCCCTAAAATTAGCATGTTTTATCCGTATCATGCTAAACCAGCAGTAGAAAAAAGAGCCAAGGCGTTTTTTCAATTTAAAAAAAAACTGTCAAATTTTTAAAAAAGCATGGAATTTCATTGCCAGTCCGGCGTTTTACTGGCCCAGGATGTGAAAGCAGTCACACGCAAAGTGGTTAGCATACACAAAGAAGTTTTTGGTGACTACAGCTACGTTGGACGTTGCTGTCAAAAATAAATTCAGTCCTCTGAACACTTCTGTCTTCTGAGGCTGGGGGTTGAGGAAACGATGTATGCTGGTCTGTGCAGCCAAGAACAGAGTGGTTCCTGTGCTTAGGTCGCGTCGACATGACGTAATACTAGCCAGAAAGGCGCTTGCGAGGGGAAAAAAAACCAAAACGCATTCTTTGCAAAGGCAGGTTGTACACTGGCCTGTTTTTATTTAGTTTTTAGAAACGTTAGTAGCTAAGCTAGCTAGCTAGCTAAACACAAATTAAATAACGCACTGATCAGCGTGAAAATTGGTTGCTGGATTTGCATGTAATGCGCTAGGTTTTGAACTAGTGTTCTTGGCAGATTAGCAAAGCAAGCTATCTGTGTACTATCTGTGTACGCTCACCAGATTCACCCCTAATCTTCACTACTTCTTTCCAAGCTTTACTTTTCTTCGTAATGTCTCCATACACATTTAATGACGGGATAAGATGAAATCCTGCTTATGAGTTTTTAAACTCCTTTTTTTTTTTTTTTGGCAAAACAGTAAATGGGATATAATTGCAAGTAGGAACTAAAGTTGTGAATGGGGAACGGAAGAAAGGCTGGACCATGCGCCAGGGTTGGTCTGAGGAATCATTCAGGTCAACCATAATTTGCATAGACAGAAAATCTTCCACTTGCCAATGTTGCTGAAATCATGAGTCTGTGTCACTAGTGTAGGCTTGATGAGCATGTTTGTGTCAGATAAGCCAGATGTGTTGTACCAGCATGGGAATGAAATAAGCTCCGTCCCCAGGATGACCTGTTGGTCCTTGACTCGTTATTTCCTTCTCTCATTTTTTCGTGCTTCTGTTTGAACTTGTTGCGCTAGACCCTATTGAAAATCCCTGTCATAATCGTTTCTACTTAGGAAAACTTGGGAAACCCTGGAGGTCTGAAGTACATGCATGTAATTTGCATAATCTTGATGTGGAGCCCAGAAAATCGTCTTAAGCACATGCGTGGAACATCTCTGAATTTGTGCAAATTTGCTTGTGTAAATGCAGTATTAATGTAGCTTTTTTTTTTGTGTGTGTGTGTGTGCTTGAGTTGCTCTTGAAGTAGTATTATTGACACGTCAGCTCATACTGTGGCTGTTTTAATGGTTACACAGGAAAAAAATAATCAGTTTATAACGTAGCTGGAATGGGGCATGTTTAACCATTAACAAGCATGTGAAGATAAGCATGTCACAGAATCCTGGAAAAACAGTGAGGAAGGACACGTTATTGCAACAACCCTATTCCATAACACTGATTATTCAGTACCTTTTCAAGTTGAAGTAGTGCAGTGTTTTTTGAACAGGCAGTGTCTTGCATAAGTATTCGCCCCCCTTCAATGTTTTGAAGTGCTACCGGGACTTGAAATGGAGTTAAGTTGAGCAGTTAAATAGAGGTGCTGTGTTTTAAACAACACTGACATCTGAGGGAAGCGTCACACAAGGAAAAGCAGGCCGATATCTATCTGAGATTTGGGACATGATGCAGGCTGTAAAATCAACAGAGAAGATGAAAGGATTTTGACTATCAGTATAGATTTTTATATCTTTTTTGAAACTGAGAGGTATGTTTTTAACTTTTATTCAGAAGAGTTGCATTCTTTCATCTTCCCTTTTCATCCACAGTCTAACAACACAGCATGACCCTTTGTTCTGTGTTTATTTTTCTGGCAGGTACCACAAGACAGCCGCGGGAGGGGGAGGTTCCCGGCGTGGACTATAACTTCATCAGTGTGGAGGAGTTTCGTGTTCTGGAGGAAAGCGGGCTGCTACTGGAGAGCGGAACATACGATGGTGCGTAAGAGTGTGTGGGAACGCAGCAGGGCCAAAGTTCAACGCTGTGGGCTAGTTCCTGAGTTGCTTCTTGCTGAGCACAAAGACTTGCACAGCCCTCAGTCCATCTTAAGTGCATCTCGAGAGCTTGATCTCAGTGGTGTGATTCCTTAGAAACGTTCTAAATCCTAGTGCTAACCAAAGACTTTTTTTTTTTTGTTTTTAGTTTTCTTCTGATCCATTGTCTAGTTTGCTAGCGTATGTTACTACATGCTACGTCGTGACATGACGCAGGGTGATGTTTGTAAATGGATGAACAGTAACATGATACCGTGATATTTCCACAATAGGTTATAATACCGTAAAAACTCCTAGTCGTGAGCTCCAGAGCGTACACTCACATACGCTGACTATTTTCACTCCTTTCTTTTAATGGGTCACTTTTTCATTCACACAGTGTCAGTTGTGTGACCCTCCAGCTCGACTCGTCAAGATTGATGTTAATCATTCCATAGTTTTTTAGTCTCATGGGAAGTTTCTGTGTCCCTGCATCACCGCTAAACTACTGGTGGGTAAAACAGCACTTCTCAGGAGCCCCATTGTTTCCCTTCAGCTGTCTCAGGCGGATGGGTTAATGATCTTCCCCTGAATCATGGGACTTTTTTTTTTTTTTCTGTACAGGAAGCATAGTTTAAACTTCAGAGAGAAAAGTAAATCAGGTACTCACGGTGAAGTCACAGGGGCTGCTTTTGGACGTGATCCGTCCATCTCCGTGACGGATGTGTTTTGCTTTTTAGTCTCTTGGCATTTCAGACTGAAGGATAATTTCACAGCGGCTAATTCTGATCAATGATACCTTGTCTTTCCCCGATGTCTGGTGTAAAAGTCAGTGCATGTAAATTAGCTCGGACTCCTTCACTGCTACATCATTCTGTCTTCTGCTTTTTCTGCTTGGGAGGCTCTTTAAGCTTGAATGGCTCAAGTGTTCATTCGGATGTGTGTTAAGTAATGTTTCCGAAGGACGTCTGTAGTAATTATCGTTGAATCGCACGGGATAAGCGACGCATAGTATGTCACTAAACATTCTGTGTACTACATGCACCTCATTAAGACAAACTGATTGTTTTTCATGGTTTTTTACTTTTATTATAACTGCTTGATTGTTAGTAGGTCACATGAACATACAGTCATATGTACAGTATGCAGGCTGTAGCTGAGTTAGGATCTTAATAATGTGGCTAAAATCTCCAGAAGTTATGAAAAACTTAGTGTTGGTTTCAGCAGATTAAATAATCAGAGTGCGCTTCTTGGAGTGTCTCATACATGTCTTTGGAAGGGATATACATCACTTATCTCTCGTTATCTCTACTGCTCATTTTGCGGAACTCCATACTTAATAGAATATAGTAATGCATCGACCTGATTTTTGATGGCTTTTGCGACCGTACGGCGTCCGTACGAATGACGTACGTGTACCACCACAGGGAACCCGCTCGTAAGTGCAAGGCAACGTATCTCATAAACGCTTGACCACCGGACAACGAAATTTGTATTTTATTTACATAAGATAGATGGGTTTTTATCCAGCGCTTATTTTTAATTTGCTTGTTAAAAAAATAACGTGGGATTATTTACTAACACTGTAGCAGCCCTTGGCATTTGGAAGAACAGCAGAGAGTCTCTGACGGGTACATATGCATTTTATTCCTCTTGAACATGAGTATAGCATCGAACGCCGGACATCGAACACCATAAATCGTACACCGAGCACCGTGAAAACTAAAGAAAACAAAAATAATTAACGCAACATGGTTGTAAACAAATACACAATTTTGCAGAGGAATGTTTACAGACTATGCTTTGAGCGTTACACACCTCGCTCCGCTCAACCAAGGATACAAACCTCTACAAGTTAGCCAAATGTGCACCATTAGCCTCTGTGCTCAAAGTCTCGTGCTAAACCACAGTTCAACCAATGCACCGAACACAAACAAAACGCACTCAATAAACAGCGCACACAAACATTCATTGTGCATGAATGACACATCAGGATGACAGACAGAAAAGCTTTATAACATACCGCTCTAAACCTCTGACGGAGGCACATGGTAAATATAACATATATATATATATATATATGAGAAGGTGAAATAAAGCATCATTCCTTATTCGTGCATGCTAGAGTCCCCACCTTCCACTTTACATTCCAAAGTAAAACCATTCCAGTCCAGATATGGACTCAAAATTTGACTGTGTATCTTTTTAACACTCCAAGCTGAAATTGTTAAGCGCTTAAAACCTCATTAATGTAATGTTTATTTTATTGCACTTGTGCCTTATATGTGGATTATGATCCCACAGGCATTGGAATGTAACCTCGCTGACCCATGCACTCACTTTTTCATCTTTACTTCAGTCTGGGGCTTGCGGTTACTCAATATTACATCAGAGTTGTGGGCAAGAGCTCATATGGATGGATGTCCTCAATTCTCCTCTAACTCCTCCATTCCCCCAGTGACTAAAGCCTGCGCTGTGGGAGTGTTCAAAACCAGTGGATTATTTGTGCAGGAGAAAGAGAGAGAGAGAGAGAGAGATACAGCAGAGAATCTCTCTCTCTCTCTCGATACAGCAGAGAATCAGGGCCAAGTTGGGCTGTATGGGTTAGAATGTGGGGAAAAAAGTCCTGCGTGTTTGACAGGACGAGGGAATGGAAAGAGCTTTTGACCTTCTTCGCTTTGACTTTTATGTGAGTATTAACTCATTACACTGACTGTGTATTTGGATGGAATATCCAATCACTACGCTCTCTGCCAAAGCTGCTATTTAATCTGTGCTGCACTGTCGAGCTCTGTAGCATCTTGTACTGCTGTTCTATGCTCCGCATGAGAATAAGGGTCAAGACAAAGTGATAAAAAAAAAAGAAGAGATGTAGTGCACCTTCACACCCATTAGTCAAAGTGCAGAGTCTCAATCAGACCAAAATTAATTAACAATTAACTTGTTTCAAACTGGACATATAGTAATTGAACAACGAATTAAAAAAGTCCTCAGAAGTGTGTAGGAATCTTGTGAAACACTTTCATTGATCAGAATTAAAACAAACAAACCTTTCCCAAGCATGTGGAGAAATCATAATCGCTCAAGCATGCAGAATACAAAGCAGGCGCTCAATCAAGTATGAGATGATTCAGTAAATAACAGGTTTAAAATGTTTTGTCTATGCATCCAGTGTTTTTTGTTTGACGTCAGTCCAAGTATCCTGCGCATTTTTGCAGCACTTCAGCGCCATCCTTTGACTCGATTCACTTTAGCAGCTCACACGTGTTAAAAATAAATGCTGCAAGCCAAATACACGGCATGTCTGAGTCACTTCCTGGAGTCGAATCGATTCCGAGTCGACTCACGTTCTCGGAGAGAGGAGGTTTCGATTCAAATTCAAGCACCGCATATGTGACAGCGAGCTAAAATGGTGACATTTAGTCTCTAGAATAAGGTTATTTCGCCCCCCCCCCCCTTGTTGTGTCTTCATAAAGGTGCTGTAATAGCTGCTGATATTTCTCACTGGTAACTCTTTCGCATTATAATGTGTTTCTCAGTGAGGGGAAAGGTTACAGCTGACTCACACTGATAGAACACTCTGACCCTCGAGATTTATATTCAAATTCTAGCGTAGTCAGTGTTTATTCACTGGCTGCTCTGTTTACTATGTAAAGTAGCTTGAGTGTGTTTGTGAGAGAGAAAACGTTCATGTGCCCCTTATTTAGTGAATGTCTGCCAGAATTAGTCATAGTCCTTGTTCAAGGTCTGAATTATTTATGGTGTATTTATGTTATAAATCTGTTCATTTGCAAGGTTGAAGGAGAAACGCAAACAAACAAGACTTTTCTGAGCAAGTGTCCTCCTTCTGCTTAGTTGTTACTTACAGGTCACAGTGTATTCATTTCAATGCTGCTCTTTCTGACACTCAGTATGTCCTTGTATATATGCTGTGAAGGCCATATTGAGATAACGAATATAACACTTGACTATATGATTGGATACCCTGCAGGCTACAGCATGTAAATATAACTTGGAAAGGGTATTCTTTTTCCCAGAGCTCCAGGCTGATTTTTTTTCTTTTTTCCCAGAGCTTTGTGTCAGCTGTCCCAGAATAGATATGGAAATCATACTTTTTTTTTGTTTACTTCGAGAACACCAACTGATTTTTGGCTATCTTGACTGTGTGTTATATAGATATGACCAGAGCTGCAACAACTGGTCAATAAAATTCAGTAATAAAAGTAGTTGGTATTTTTGGCACTGTTTTTCTTATTGATCACATCATGCCTCAAGTAGCGAAACTTTTTATATCAATTAGCTTATAAATAGTTAAAGTAGTACCATCGGTCGCCCGGTCAGCTTCCGATCTTTTCTTATCAGCTGTCCAGTTTTGGTGATCCTCCACCCAGTGTAGCCTCAGATTCCTGTTCCTCGCTGATAGGAGCAGAACCCGATGTGGTCTTTTGTTGTTGTTGTTGTAGCCGATCTGCCTTGAGGTTCGACATTGTGTATTCTGTGATGCTTTTCTGCTCACCACGGCTGTAAAGAGTGATTATTGAAGTTTTTTGAAGGACCAGTCTGGCCTCTGATCTCTCTCAACAACAAGACATTCCTTCACACATGCAATAAAAACAAATATTCATGCCTCCCTTAGAAGCAGCCACCTCCATTAGTGCCTGCGGCTTGCTGTCACTTCATATGAGCCTGTCTTTGTAGTTCTTGCCAAATCAAAAAAATGTAATTTCACTCACTAGACAACAAATACACAGCACCGGTTAGAATTGTTCATTACCTCTGCAAAGGAAGTTATGTTTTCGGTGCGGTTTGTTTGTTTGTCTGACGGTAAGCAGGATTGCGCAAAACCTACTGAGTTTCATTTCCATGAAACTTGGTGGAAGGGTGTAGCATGGGCCAAGGAAGAAGCTGTTAAATTTTAGAGCAGATCCAAGTCACAAGGCGGAGTTACTAATTTATTTTATCTTTTGCTAACGTTGGCAAATACAGCATTTGCCATACATCTTATAATCCAGTAGGTGGCAAAACATAGCCAATGTAGAAATATGATGACTCCATATCACAATCCACATTCACGGTTACCAGTAATCCTCTAGGATACACATGTAGGCACATAATTCTAATAGTTTTGGAAATATATCCAGACATATAAAGTGGTTACGGTTGCAGATTTGCTTATCATAGTAGAGTCGACTATTGTCCTTGGCGAAGGTCTGTGCTCTCTGAGTGCACTTCTAATGTATGAGGTGATTTCTGTTGAATTGCTATTGATATGGACAAATATCTCACTTGTAGTGTAGATCCCATTTTAGCCTAAACCCATGCATGGTTAATAAACACTTGTGATAGATGGGATTGAGGGCATTTAGTGTTGTTTCTCATGTTGACATGTAAGTACTACAATCTGATAATTATTCTGAAATTTTTTTTGGCCTCCTTGCTAATTATATTTAAATAAGTTGGCCCTCATAAGAAATTAGTTGAAGAGCCCCAACAGCCATGCCATGGTCTCAAGTATCTGAGACCACATTGTTTTCCCCATTTCAACATTAACTGAAGCTCTTGACCGGTATGTGCAATGTTTTTTATTCACCGCCACATGATTGGCTGAATAATAGCATCAGTATATAGGTGTAAAATTGAAGAGTTTGGTTCCAAAATGCAATAAGTGCCATTTTCCAAAAAAATCAAGTTCGTGCCATAAGAAGTTTGGAATTTGATCGCTATTCAAAGTTCCAAAATCAATTTCATGCAAAACGCGATATCCGCCACGTTTCTGTGCATTGTATATCCCCTTTCTTTCCAAAACGTGACAAGCGCCACTACTGATTTTCCATAAAATGCGTTATCTCTGCTCGACAAATCACAGCACACCATTCAAATATGGAAACAGTAATGCAGCTCCCACTGACTGTCAACATCGCAGAGAATCCTTGTCTTTTATTAAAATTAAAAATAAGTGCTGGATAAAAACCCATCTATTTTATGTAAATAAAAATACAAATTTCGTTGTCCGGTGGTCAAGTGTTCGAGATACGTTGCCTTTGCACTTACGATCGGGTTCCCTGTGGTCGCAAAAGCCATGAGAAATCGATGCATTACCATATTCTCTAAAGTATGGAGCTGCGCTTCGCTATGAATTTAACTGTACATGCTGTACAAGGTGTCCAAACTTCTACATTTATTGTTCA
>JAOTRR010000020.1:21400303-21411280 GCA_028570945.1 Gogo arcuatus
GTCGCAAAAGCCATCAAAAATCAGGTTGATGCATTACCATATTCTCTTAAGTATGAAGCTCCGCTATAATCAGCTATTAAAACTATATCTATGTTCAAGCATGCATTTAAACACGTGTGGAGAGAAAAAGATAACTAGTCAGACTCAGATAGCATGTTTTACATACAGTACTCATAGCCCAAATGTTAGCTATGGACTTTTGTGAAGAAAAGTGGCAAGGAAAAACTCCCTGAAAACACATGAGAAAGGAACCAGACTCGTAAGGGAACCTATTCTGGGTGATGGTGGATAGTGGGATTATTAATCATTATACAGGGGTAGAAGAGTAAAGACAAACAGTACTAAATGTGTTGAAAGGATGTTCAGTATGAGGATATTGTAAATAAGAATCCTGGGATGATTGCAAGATTGTCTTTATGATCTTTACAGCAGCAGTTCTTAGGTAAAAGTGTACAGTATACAGAGGTGCGGTCGGACCAAACGGTTCTAGGGAGGTACTGAGAGGAGATGCCCACTGAGGAGCTCCTTGAGAACTACACATCTTCAAGGGCTTTTTTTTCTGTTTGCATTCACGCCACCAGAAGTGATGTAAGCTGGCTTGCTAGCGTGACGTTAGCAGGAAATGCTAGCGAAGATTTTTATGTTTCACTTAGATGCATCAAATTTGCGCTGTATTTCCTCCATCGCATGTAGGATCAAGAAAGCCAGGACTTCGCTGTTGCTCTGTTTGTCTGTGGGGTTTTTTCCCCACATTTTAATGCTAGCATTTATTGCTGATGTTTACATGGCTAACGTTTGACATGGATTTTTAAAAATGCAGGTTGCCAGTGCTGCATTGGCTCATGTACAACTAATCAATGTACATTTACATCTGGACCAATCACCGTACACTTACAATACTCATGGTTCCTCTTGTGCTGGGATAGTACCTACCCTGGAGTAAGAGCTGAAAAAGTCCCTCAAAACAGCATTCTAAGAACTATAATCATTAGCAGTTCAAAAAGGGGGAACTTCCTCCAGCAGTCGTAACAGCTATGAAAAAGTTCCTCCGGTCCAAAAGCACCTCAGGTGAGATTATTCACTGAGGAAAGGATGAGACTTGGGCAAAGACAGTTTTTGGGAAGTGTAAGCTTTAGGGTGTCTAAAAATAGGAAAGAAGAATTAGAAATCGATCAGATTTGCATTCCTGTATGAACAGCACCAACACTACATTACAATAACATGCTTCCATCATGTTAAGTGTGATCAGTAATCTGCAATAAAAAATGAAATGGAATTCTCTGCAGCTAATTCGCTTCTGGAAATGACTCATTCAATCACCGAACAAAGCTCTCTGCTCAGATCCCCAACCAAGGAACGTGCAGGCATTGATTAATAGATCTAAAAGGACAAATCCCCTTTTGACATCTCCTGATATTATTACCATTGAATAAATGGTCAAAGCATTAAAGGGTGTGAGTAATACAAATTTGGAGTGTCAATTAGAAAAATATTAAAGCTAGTTCTGCTACGTAATGCCTAAAAACACCACTAATGTTTGGGTCTGACATCAACACTAGATGGAATTTGTAACCAGCCAAATGAGAGCGTAATGATGTCACGATGCAGCGTAATTAACATTTTAATGTGCACTGCAAGCAGCTAAGGCAGCTCTGAAAGTACTTCCATGTCTTATGAAGACATGGAAGATAGATATAGATGTTTTTTTATTGTTTGGAGACAACAAAAAAAGTCCCCGTCACACTTGTTCTTCACTTTTGCACTCTGTCTTTTGCATGCTCTGTCTTGTGTGATAACATTACTGTGTAATTTAATGCCACGTCTCCTGACGCTTCCAAGCAACACTTAGAAAATGCAGCACTGTTCCAGCTAGGGTAGTGCCAAGAGCACAGCGCTTGGTCTCCTCCTATTGCAAAGGAGAGCACAAAAAAAAAGAAAAGACATTTACCCAGAATGCTTTTGCAGGTTCAACCATTTCCCCAAGCAGAATGAACTTCAGGGAGCCTCCCACATGATTCTGTAAATACAGACAATAATAAAGCGTGGAGCGCTGGCTTAGCGCCAAGCAAGCAGTAGTGACAGACATCAAGCCCACACACACAGCAGTTACATACAGGGATGCTCTGAAATTTTGACCACCAAAAGGTCTTGGCTGAAAAAAATTTCAAAAACAGCAAAAGAGGATAAAAGGCAGAAATGTTTGAAAAAAAAAAAAGTGTCAAATTTTATCGGATTTTAATGGTAATTAAAATTAGAAAGTGATTAAAAATGATGCTTGTTTACTTTCGTAAGTAAATACGAGAGGAGCTCGGCAATGAAAATGGTGTAAAAAAAGTAGTTCCCTACTTTATGATGTGGTGAATCTTGCTATCAGTCTCAGCATCTCCTGAACCAAGCAGTGAAACGTCCCACGATCTCGTCTACTTCTCAGGGTAGGCTGAACCCAAAACTCACTCCCCCCCCCCCTTTTTTTGTAAAAGAATAAGCAGAAGCTCATTATCACTTGTCGACTCCATCGTCACGCGATTGTTTTTGTGGAAAGCTCACATAATCGCATTGCGTTTAATGTGAATATTAATGTTGCGTTCAATTCGTCAACGATTTTTTTCGCACTGTATGTGTAGACCTTCAGCTTGTAAAAACTGATCATATAGCGCAGTCACGAGGCACACAATCTGTTCTTGTATTCAGGTAATTATTACGGCACCCCCAAACCTCCGGCCGAGCCTAGCCCTGTGCAGCCTGACCTGGTGGACCAGGTGTTGTTTGACGAGGAGTTTGAAACCGAGGTGCAGCGCAAACGGACCACCTCCGTCAGCAAGATGGAGAGGAAGGACAGCGCGGCGCCTGAGGAAGAGGAGGAGGAGGAGAGGCCGGCACTGGTGAACGGACTTACAGGTGAGATTGTTGTTGCTATATTTTCAATATTCAGGTGTCTGGCCTCAGTGGAACCCGATGTGGATGCGGTTTTGTGCTGTTGTGGCCTGTTTGCCTCCTTCAGGGTTCGACATTGTGTGTTCTGAGATGCTTTTCTGCTCATCTCGGTTGTAAAGAGTGGTTATTTGAGTTACTGTAGTCTTCCTGTCAGCTTGAACCTGAATCTGGCCTCTGAAATCTGTTGTGCGTGAAAATCCCAGGAGATCATCAGTTTCTGAAATGCTCAAAGCAGCCCCTCTGGCACCAACAACCACGCCATGGTGAGATCACATGATGTTCACATGATGTTCTGATGTTTAATGTGAACATTAACGGAAGCTCTTGATTTGTATCTGCTTGACTTTATGCCTTGTACATGATTGGCTGAGACTGTAGACTGCACTCCAAGCAGCTTGGAGTGAGTATAGGGCTCTGAGAACATGTTTTCTGTCATACTGGGTGATAAAGAATTGCAGTGGGTTAAACTGAGCTATATCAATTGCCTCAAGATAACAAAAAATTTCATTTGCTTACATGCTTATCTCTTACATGCCTGTCCACTCCTAGTCTCCAAGGAGATACACACTTATCTATTCTTTAAGGACAACTCTAAATAACACCATCTATCTTGCGAGGTAAATATTTAGCAGATTATTTGCTTTGTGATGTTGTCTGATGGATATTATGCACCTGATCTCAGACAGGGCTTAAGCTCGTGTGGATTGAGTGCATCAGGCAGCCAGGCCGGTGATTTACCCTGTCAAGCTTGGGTACTGAGCAAACCTCCAATGGAGCTTGTTAAGAGTTTTGCTGTGTCATGCTGGACGAAAGAAAGATTTAGGGATGAACAGTAAAGCCAAGAACGCTGTTTACTTTCACTTAGATCAGATGGAGGAACGAGGAATGAATACAGTTCAAATGGGATTTCGGTGTACTGTGAACTGTGGAGTGGAAAGCGGCCTCTTACGGAAATGTTCACGTGTCAGAACAGTGCAGCCTTGAATCTGAATACATATTGTATTTATATAGCATAGGTGTAGGTTGGTGATTTGGTCCTGTCCTTTAGTGTTATGGACAGCAATATGATCTAGAAAATAATCATTTTTCATTTTGTGGTTTGTCACTACCAGGAAACCCAAACATTTTTGATGACTTGTCCTGTACTAGTCTTCTGTTCGTCCAACATGAAAATGAAATGTCCTCTAGAACATATAGAGTAGGTTCCACCCCCTGGGGATACATGTTGCTCTACAGTAGCAGCTCGTTACCAGTAAATATGGTTTGTCAGAATAAGCATGTCTTGTTGGTAGTCATGTGACAGGAACCTTTTTCAGAGGAGCGTTTGAGGTTGAAGTTCTTCACTGCTTTAATGTGTTGCTGCCTCACATTGATCAAAAACATGATTCTGTCATTATACACTGTCAGGGATTCTACCGAGTTGTCATCTTCACGTCTTTCCCCCAACTTCTGTGCGGATAGGTTGAGCTGATAGGGTTAAGGGCCTTGCCCAAGGGCCCAATAGTGGCAGCTTGGCAGTGCTGGGGCTTGAACCCCCAACCCTCTGATCAGTAACCCAGAGCCTTAACCCGTTGAGCCACCTTCAAAAGATAACCCTGGAGCACCTACCAATGGGTTGACCTTGGCTTACAAATGTGTGGCATAACTCCAAAAATACACAGCATCTCATCATGTAGGATATCATACAGGCATGGCTGAAATCCTCCACAGTTGTCAAACTCTTCACGGTTCTCCACATTTGTTGGATCCTGAGAACACTGGGTTTGAGGTAGGAATGCATGTTGGATGGGACGCCAGTTCATCTGAGCATTCATTCACACCTAGGGGCAATTTGGTGTCACTGATCCACCTACCAGCATGTTTTTGGGCAGTGGAAACCCACATGCAGAACTTCAGACAGACAGTAACCCAAGCTCCGGGTCAAACAGGAGACCCATGACCTGGTGCACAACTAATTTTTTTTTTTTTTTTGCATGAAAAATGAAGACCCAGCAACTCCAGATATAAACTACAGTCCGAATCTTTCCTAATTACTCTAATGATACCGACATTAAAATCACATTAGCTTCATGCTCAGGATATTGTTATGAAATTATATCACGATTGTCAGCCTCAGTGCTGATCGATCACTTAAATCTTTGGGCTTGGTGGAGTGAAAGTAGAAATCAAAACGTCTTAGGATTTCACCGTCACCTTTGGGCAGCTCCTATCACATTTCAGCTTCGTGATGCGTTATGGTTTTGCAGGAAAAGTGGAGCGAGTTGCTCAGTGGGCTCAATGGATTTGGATGCTCACTTTTGGACCTAGTAGTGGGTCATATTGAATCAGTCTTCTACATGTAAGGAATGGTGAATGATGAATAGCTGCATTGCTTATTGAAGTCCTTAGACAGGTATGAAGAGGAATCTTTGATGAGGACAGCATGTTCTGGAGCTCCTCTGAGCATTACTAAAGCTTTGTCTTTGTCTTGCGGTCTTTGAACAGACGAGTCACTGACTGTCTGCAAAAGAAGACTTACCTTTTCACCAAGAACTTAAATCAGCAGTAATTTAAAAAAAACAACAACAACAAAACCTCAGCTCGCGTCTCAGGCTGGTGACGGTTAACTGAGTTACCATGGTAACAGCTCCGGGGAAGATAAAAGCTCATTTAGTGACACTTATTTTATTTTTTATTTTTTTGTGTGCAAATGAAGACACTGGTTTAACCACATGTGAAAATAATTGAACTTTTAAACATGTTGGGTGATATCCTAGATTAATATTATGTTTAACACCCAGTATAGCTGAGATTGGTCTAGAAACACGGCACTGTGTATCGGGTTTAACTTGATTGTATTATTAAACCCTGACTTATTGAATTAGCATGAGGAGATGTTTGTTGTTTATGGAGAATACAAAACACTTCTGTAAATGGCTCTGGATTAGAGTGGCAGAAGCTGTAACTGCATGTAAATGTCTGTAAATGTCTGCGTATGTTCTTGTGTGTACAAACTCTCTGGCTACAAAGGCTGTGTGGGCGGTGGTTCTAAAGTTTTTATTGTAAAGTTGTACCTATAACACCACGATAGTATCAAGACCAGTCTGTACTGCGCCAGTTCAGTGTGTCACCGCAGTAGATGTTTCTCTTGTTATAAAACTCTGTGTATTGTGTTGTTATTTTTGTACAGGTTTTGAGGGGCAGGGTAGCGTTGTAAGCCCACCCATTTCTCATTATCTCCTATGTTGTTGCAAGAGTTTATCAAGTTAGGCGTTTTTGCTTTTGGTTCTTTGCTGCTGTTGTACACTTTTGATACTCGGGTCATGTGTAAGTGGGAGATTTGCATCCAGAGGAACTGCCCACAAGGCCTCTGCTCTTACTTGGAACGCCTCCTGAAATGCAAATCTCCCCCATCTCTCTCTCTCTCTCTTTCTCTCTCTCTCTCTCACACTTTATACGAGAGAGTGTTGCTCAGCATAGAGATGCATTGTTTACCTGCATCTTCTCATCCATCCAAACTTTCCCTCTCCCTCTTTTCCTGTTATACCTCCGGTTACAGAGCATAAGGAAGGCACCGATTGGAGGAAGACCGTACCAAGCTACACGCAGCCCGGCAGTGCCGTGGACCTCGGGGCCTGGAGCATGCTACCCGGAGACGAGAACCAAGAGACGCTGCCCAAGAATTGGGAGGTGGCCTACACCGAGACTGGCATGGTCTACTTTATAGAGTGAGTGTGCCATATCAGTATGCATGTTTGAAAAGTTCTTTACTTGGGAAGTCTTTGGAGGTCTGTTGGGTGAGCCATTGGCACCTTAAAATGGGACCACGTTTTGAATTCAGAGCAACTTTAAAAAGCAACGTGACAGTCTATATGCGTTTCGTTGAAGGTTTTTGATGCAGCAAATGTAGACATTCTGCTTATATGTTATACATGCAGCCAGTTCCATACATATTAATAGTTATACTTTTCAATTAATTGTAATCACTTGCTCCATGTTCCAATAATCATACTGATGAAAAGCACACCTATTTTTGTCTCGTATTGCCGTAATACAACGATTAAGCTTTTCGTAGGTGTCGAAACTCAGCTTCCTTCTAATTTGCAAAGTGTAAATAAACAGGCGTGCTTCAGTGAACAAGTTTCACGTCCGTACTGCTCAGTTGCACAGCTTATTTCACTTACCTGTGCTGCGCTAAATGTGGACACAGCCATAAATATCTGCTTTATAAATAGGGCAGGGTATGTAGAGCCGAACTGCAGTAGACGTATGGCAGCATGCAGTAGAGAAATGTTTTACATGATACCTGGGGCTAATGCAAATGATGGATAATACAGAGGCAGCATGGAAAGATTGTGCTGGCTGCCAAAAACATGCTTTATATATTATGGATTTTTTTATAATTTTTTTCCAAAAGGTTAAGAAATGAGAGTAAATAGCTGAATCTGTGTTGCTTCATAGACATTGACAGTGATTGGCATATGAAGTATACAACACCACCTGCCCATGTGTTGAAACAGTGAATGTTTAAAAGTAAAATATACTGTATAACAAATATATTCCACTGAACCTGACTGTCTTTAACAAGCCGCTGTGGATTTTTTTTTTTTAATTTTTAATTTTAATTTTTTGCACAGTTCAGACTACACTACTCTTTGTGTTTTGCATTTGTTATATAAGGAATAAAACATGACTTAGCATGCTGTTATAGGATAATAATTAGTGACTGTAACTAGTCATGTGGTAAGGACCGACAGGAAGTTGATTATTTTTCTGTAATAGCACTGAGTATTTTTTCCCCCTCTTATACAAAAGCAATTTGTCTACAGCTACATTTTTTTAACTAATTAAAATTATGAAACACCCGCAAGACAAGTTAGTTCCCGTTATGCCTTGCATTATAGCAAGTATAAAGAATTGTTCCTTCACCAGCCTCTTTCTTTTCTCACTTTAATTTAATAAGACAAAATAATTCGGCTTGATATGTTAACAAGAATCCACAAAGCGCAACGGAGGAAAATGTAGTTTGTTGATAAAGTGCTGACATTGGAGACTGCTTACAGAAATCTTAAATAAAGGTCTCTTTACAAAAAAACTTCACCATATGAATGATTATTTCATAATCATTTGTCTTGTTTAAATTACAGTACGTGCTCTCAGAGGTTGCAAAATTCATTACTTAAGTAGAAGTACAGATACTTGTGTAAAAAAAATACTCTGGTAAAAGTAGAAGTACTCATTCAACTTCTTTACTCAAGTAAAAGTACAAACGTATCGGCTCTGAAATGTACTTAAAGTAAAAAGTAGCCCTTTGAAGGACATTTCTATCACCTCTGTCTATGCAAAGCTAACTGAACCTCACGTAATATAATATATCCTAGGGGTCGGGGTGTGTGCACGTGGAAGAAGGCAAACCCACGCTTTCTTAAATGAATTATTAAATAAGACCATATATAAGGTGCTACACTGCAAATATTTTAATTGCCAAGCACTTTGTGACAAATAAATAATCCACTTACACGTGTAGACAATTGACTAGCAGCTACAGTGTGCTAACCTCGACAACCTAGCTGTATATAACGGTAACTTATAGCTGTTCTTACCTTAGTAGGCTCCTTACATGCTTGCTAATAACTTATTTGAAAAGTTTGAAGAGCACACATCACATACAGCTAAAGCGTAAGGTATTTAAATCGAACAATTTGGTATGTTTTTATACAAAATCATTCGAATTTAAAAGTTCAAACAAAACCCGTTTGCCGAACTTGAAGGCAGTTCATGTTTTGATTTAGAGTCAGGGCTGCCAGATTGGGTTTGTGTAATCAGTGTCGGCTTTTCTGTGTTGTTGTCCCATCCACTTAGGTTGAAATTGGTCTTGATGTTGGGAAGGCAGTTGATAATTTCCCCTCAAATGCATTAAAACTAAAGTAACGAGCCTGATTTGAAAATGTAACGAGTAGAAACTACAGATATTTGTGTTAAAATGTCGGAAGTAAAAAGTCTCTGTGTAACTTGTTACTGTAGAAACGCTCACTTATTCAAGCTAATGGTTTGAATTACAGCCAGTACCACTGTCAGAGCTGCTGTTATAGAAAAGTAATCAACACCTTCTGACCAATCAGAATCGAGAATTCAACAGCGCTGTGGATTACACGCTTTTCTAATCTGGCCTACATCAGTATTGTGCACTTTTTTTTTTCTTTCTTTTTTTAAAATATAACTCTTAACCCTTCTTTTAACCCATATTTCCTTGTTTCTCCGGAGTCCTCGTTTTTGCCTGCATATTAAGAATTTATGACAATTAATTATGGCCACATTAAGTCTGGCATGACGCATCAGAACACCAGCTCTTCCTAATGTATATATTTAAAGCATATTGCAGCTACAATATGTAGTGGAGTCATTGCTGTATGCTAATTTTTTGTTCGTATCATTATCATGCAGCACTAATCTTGCCAGCTGTTGGGAAAACAATCTGAAGCAGACTGTAAACCTGCAGGACTCTCTGTATTAAAAAAAAAAAAAAAAAATTTAAATAAATCAAACCCCGGGATGGAAAGGCTGTATATCACCCAGCAGTGCTACTCAAACCTCTGCCTCTCTCTCTCTCTCCATGGTAGAGGGGATTAATATTCTGTTCTCCTTTCCCATTGGGCCTTAAAGGCTGAACCTTTTGCTGCTCAGTAGTGAAGAAAGGTCTACACCGGTCACGCTCAGTTGATATTTTAAAGTCCTTTCTTTCTAATCAGACACTTTCTCCTTGGGGAGCGTTGTTTGAAACGCTGCCTCTTTAAACAAGTGCTTTGAGGGGAATTTTTTAATACATCTGGGGAGTCTGGATGGATGATAGACAATCCCAGCTTTGACCACTGAGAGTTGATGGTTCCTATTGTTTTTTGTGGATGTGAAGCCAGAGGTAACATATTAACATTTTCAAGCAAGTAAGCTTGAACACAATGCTAAAGCTGGATTTGTTCTTTTAGAATTTTGACGATTTTTCCCTCCACTTTTCCCCCTTGTATAGTCATAACACAAAGACTACAACCTGGCTGGACCCACGGCTGGCAAAGAAAGCTAAACCCCCTGAGAAGTGTGATGAGGGAGGTGAGATGATTTGCTTTCTATTACACACATACAGTACACTCTCTCTCTCACTCACTCACTCACTCACTCACTCACTCACTCACTCACTCACTCACACCAGGGACACTATCAACGTTCATTAGTTGGCCAGGAATTAAAAAAAAAAAAAAAAAAAGTAGTCAACTAGACATATTTTCCATAGTTATAGCAAGAAAACTGATTCAGGACACCACGATTGTAGGCAGTTTTATTAGTGCACTTGCTGATCAACAACAGAATGCGTCAAACCACACTGTACACTTTATTTTTTATAAAGTAATAAAGATGTGCAGCATATTACACTGTTTATGGATGGAAATGCATTCATGTAGACGAGTTGGCGGATGCAGCTCAGGTGAAATTGTTGATTCTGAAACTGAGAGCACGCAGCATGGAAGCTGGTGTCCATCGACAGAGCCCTTATTATAGCTCAGTGACTGGGCTTGCTTGAATGTAAGATGCTTCATCTACAGCAGTTTTTCCAAGCTGATAATGACCAAGGAGTTGGGATATCCAAAAAGTCTTTTCACACTTCTCTACACTTCCTACAAAGTGAGCTGAAAACTACATCAATCTGTTAAAGTGAAAAAAAAAGACTTTTCCCAGCATAGAATTATAGAACTGACTCCATCCAGTCTGAAATATTTACATATTAACAAAGCACGTTTAGTCTGCTTTTTTTTTTTCTTCCTTTTTTGTAAAGAACACCATCTGCCTCACTGTTTTTTCCACCATCTCAACTAGTCAACATTCTCACGGCGGCGACTAGTGAATGTGATATAGGTACTTAGTCACTGCCTAAAAGCGGAGCTCCTGATGAGTGTATGAGTAAAATATTTGCAAGGGCACAAAATCAACCTGAATAGAATAATAATATTATAGAATATGAACCATCGAATTGTGTAGTGTAGTGTATTTCACGTCAGTAAATTGCTGCATTGT
>JAOTRR010000020.1:21453032-21466131 GCA_028570945.1 Gogo arcuatus
TACAAATCATTGTTTTCAGTTTTAATTTCAATTTCAACATACCATCCCAATTTTTTCTGATTTGGGGTTGTAGTTAGTTGGTATTGCATAGTAGCAGCTGGTGTAGTAGTATAGTAGTATCTGGTGTGGAATAGTAGTTAATGATGGTGTAGTGTACTAGTAAATGTATAACATTTGTAATTATGTAATGTAACTATTATAGTATTGTAATCAGTGATGCTATGGTGTACAATAGTTGCAGTAATGTCATGATGATGTAGTTCTTTGGGACAGTCTTGTAGTTAGTTGGTAGGGCTTAGTAGTATCTGGTGTGGTACTGCAGTGAAGGATGGAATGGTGTAGTATAATAGTGATGCTATAATATAGTAGTTAATGATGTTATAATATTTAGTTGGGCTGGTGGAGTAGTATCTGGTAGGCACTGCAGTTAATAACAGTATAATAGTAATGCTATGATACAGTTAGTTGTCATGGTTTAGTAACAGCATCAAAGTATCTGTCATAGTTAACAATATTGTGATATTGTAGATACTGATTGTATAGTGTACTAGTTGTAGATGGTATAGTATAATGACTCTTGACCCCTTAACACTGTTCGTTCATGCCCGCAGCTACCAACACCAAGGAACTGGATGTGTTTATTAAAAGGAACCAGGAGTCCGGCTTTGGCTTCAGAGTGCTGGGTGGGGAAGGAACAGATCAGCCTGTGAGTGCTGCCTTCATCCAGCATATTTCTTAACATGCAAAATAGACCTTTTTAGAATTTGTTTTTGATAATAAATATTGTTAGAATGTAGAAGCTAAGCAGAATTAATGTTCTGCCAATTAAGATGGCACAACTACTCACTCTCTCTCTCTCTCTCTCTCTCTCTCTCTCTCTCTCTCTCTCTCTCTGTAGGTGTACATTGGTGCTATCGTTCCGCTGGGTGCAGCAGAGAAGGATGGGCGCCTGCGGGCAGGTGATGAGCTCCTGTGTATTGATGGTGTTCCTGTGAAAGGAAAATCCCACAAGCAGGTCCTGGAGCTGATGACCAACGCTGCACGCAACGGCCAGGTCATGCTCACTGTGCGCAGGAAGCTCATCTACACAGGTGTGTGTTCAGTGTACGCACTTGTGTATTTATATACCCACTGAACTAAAACTGTCTGGTACCAAGAAAACTAGCACTGCATTACTTTAAATAGTGTCCTTGGTCTCAACACTGTTGATAAGAAAACCGATCCAGAACGCTGAATGAGCCAGAAGAATGTCATGGCATGAGGCTCATGAATGAAGGCAGCTCATAAATATATAAGCAAAAAAAAAAAAAAAAAGATCAGATTTTTATAACTGAAAAGATCTCAAAGCTGTCCACATACACACGTAATAATGAAGCAACATCTGTAAAATAAATTTTGATGTACATTTTGTCCTAAAATTATACAAACTTGTACACTCTTGTGTATAACTTGTATGTTGTGTGTGTGTGTGTGTGTGTGTGTGTGTGTGTGTGAGAGAGAGAGAGAGAGAGACTGCATAAAACTGTCACCTTTCCAAATACATTGAAAGATAAAGATCTCTACCACTATTCCTTCCTTCTTTAATTGTTTTTACCAGAGCCCGACCGATAAATCAGCATGCCGATATTATCAGCCGATATGAGCTAATTGCAGATAAATCGGTATGATGACAATTAAAAAAGAAACAGAGAGTCGGAAGATGGATCCTTTAAAGGTTATGAGTGTTGTCGTTGTGTAGTTTGTCCACCAGAGGGCACACTGTGATTCCACTGATGTTAACACACGTTTGGAACGTGTAACGGATCTGATATTTTTTAAAAACGTCTTTGTATTTTTATATATTTGACTCTTATTTATCAAAACTTTAATATATTTTGTTGTACTTTTATTTAAAGTACTATTTGACAGTAAAACGAGTTTATTTTTAAACTGCATTATGTCATGATATCTTGGTGAGGACTCTTAAATAACTACACGTAACAAATGTTAGGGGAAATCTTTGTTTCTGAAAAATAAATAAAGAATATCGGCCGATATATCATTATCGGATTTTTCGAAATGGGTATCGGTCTTAAAAATCCTATATCGGTCGGAGTCTAATCTTTACTACTTCCTACCATCCTTCTTTCTTTATTTCTTTAATTCCTTACATACTTGCTTATTTCTTTCATTTCTTCCTTCCTTCCTTCTTTCCTTTAATTCCTTCCTTTTTTTCTTTGCTGGTTTACTTCCTGCTACATGTTGCAGTAGCAAATTTGACCAAACAGGGGGAAAAAAGAAATAATAATAAAAAAGAAATTTAAAAATCCCAGGAAACAAATGTAAAGTCAAATAAGTTTTGGTGTATGCATTAAAAGTGTTTTTTTAAGGTTTAAAGTGTTGTTAAAAAACACAAATGTATAATAGTTGTATTTAATAATAATAATAATAATAATAATAATAATAATAATAGGCTACCATTAGCATATGTGTCTGTAGGACTCACAAGCTGAAGTTTTTGCATGTTTTTGTTTTAACTAAACAAATGTACTGTCCAAGTGACGACTCCTGGTAAAGTTGCAAAAGCTAACAGCAGTCAGTAGGAACGACTTCCTGTACGGCTCCATGTTTAACATATGGAGTTAACATAACCTGTGAATGAGTTAGAGTAATAATGGGTTTGACATGATGCTCTGCACCCAGATGATGGATGTGTTTTTCCTGATGCAGAAGGAAGAGAGGATGATGGTGGACAGTCCCAGACGACTCCCCCTCAGGTTAACGGCTCTCCCAGACATCCTCATGCAGACGCTCCCGTTCTGTCCCAGCCCGAGCCGTATGACGTCACGCTGCAGCGCAAAGACAACGAGGGCTTTGGCTTCGTCATCCTCACTTCAAAGAACAAACCACCACCAGGAGGTCAGAGGCACACCACAACCTTCAGGATGTCTTGTTTACTATCTTTCTTTTAAAGAATGATATACTTTTTATCCATTTATAGTTACATTTATTGTTGTGTAGCTGTAAACAGTCATTCCTTCTCGTTCTCGTGGGGGAAAAAAATAATGCAGATCGCAACATTCTCCGTCTTTAGACTTTCCCATGGAGGAAAAATGTAAAATTACAGCCAGAGTGTTGACACTGGAGACTCCTTCTGTAACTGCTAAACAAACGTGTTCATACAGAAAACTTCACCATATCAGCAGTTAGTTTTTCTTTCTTAAATAACATGTTTTTTTTTGTTTGTTTTTTGTTAGTCATTTGTGGAGTCCTTTTTGTGAGACCTTGTGGAGCGTCCAAGCTACAAGTCAAGAATACAAGAATCAACACTTTCTGACGAATCAAATTCAAGAACAGCTTTGTGTTATAAAGTTGATGATGATGCGAAACAATTAAATGAACGTTTAATGTCAGTTCATTGCTACATTCTGTATAGAACTGTAGACATCAGTGATATAATGTAATATTCCACTGGAACTGTGAAGAAATCGATTCCTCATGGAAAAGACAACGCACTTTACAGGCATTTAAGCGTCAACGTCAAGCTCAGCAGTGAAAGATAGCGTGGCTGACGAGCCAATCAGGGCCATGATGTGTGCGGACTACCGATTTATTCGGAGTGAATGAAAAACACTGTTCTACATTGCAATTATGACAGCAAAGTGACATCTGTGTAAATATTAGCTGGAGGGAAGCTGCAGGAAAGATCATAGGGAGTTACTTATACATGCATGGATATGTTTCATATTGACATTTTAGAGTTCCAAACCCAATACTGTGATCTTCTGTAGATCTTTATATATAAATTGCTGGACGTGGTGTGAGAACTGTATACATTGTGGTGCATGAAGCTGAATTCATTTGTAGTCTTTTTCATCTTCAGTAATTCCTCATAAGATTGGACGGATCATCAAGGGAAGCCCTACAGAACGCTCCGGAAAGCTTCAAGTGGGTGATCGAATCTCAGCCGTCAACGGCCAGCGCATCGTGGATCTCTCACACAACGACATAGTGCAGCTGATCAAGCAGGCTGGCAATACTGTCACCCTCACTGTGCTTTCTGAAGAAGGTGAGGAATTCTGAGAATTTCCGTTATTGCGCTGCCTGGGGGTGTATTGATATTTCTGGGGGTTTTTTTTCTCTGCATTGCACAGTTTGCTGTGAAGACCTGCTTCAAATTTGTGTGTGTGAGAGTGTGATGCCACCAACAATCCTGTTTATTTTTCAGAGCACAGCGGCCCTCCGTCAGCCACCAGTTCAGCCAAGCAAAGCCCAGTGGCTCAGCACAAAGCCATGGGACAGCAGCCTGCCAGCCGTGACGACGGGTACAAGGCCAATGCACACTGTTCACACACTAACACACACTCCTGTCTGACAGCATGGAAAGAGTGTCCTGACTAATGCGTTTTCGTGCCTCTTTTTTTTTTTTTAAGCACATATTCACCATCTTTTCATAGTAGACTCCAAAAGTCCTCTTTTTTTTTTTTGGAGGCTTTTGCTCCACTCATGGCCATACACACGCACACATGTTCAGCTCACTGCTCTGGGAGAAAGAGATCGAGATCACATAAATATACATGAGACAACAGGACCAGGGTGTGCCTTGTTCATCTTTATGTCTTTAGCTCATCCCCAAACACCTCCCTCCCAATGTAGACCCAAGCTAAGCCACACCCACATCTTTAACAATAAGGTCTACGTAAGCATCAAAAGCAGAAACCCATATGCAAACGGTTCTACTTATGAGTAAGGATTCACTAATGGAACAATAACGGCTGTCAAAACAGGACAACTACGGAAGCCCGGTTTTGACAAGCTATCGAAATACTTTCCCTTCATCCTATAACAAACTACTGCTGCGAATCGGTTTTTCATAACTTATAACCAATACTGCCAATAACCATAACTTTTTATTTTTTGTTACAAGTGCTTTAAATAGTGATATTAGGATGAGAAATGACAGGGAATTGTGTGTTTCACTTGATGTCTGTTCAACTACGACCTAAAAATCAGCATTCACGGGGATTCCCCGTGAAGTTCATTTAAATTGTTTTTGTTTTGTTTCTTAAGCCAGTAAAGCATTCGTCATTTTGAACTATGATAAATATAATTTAAACATGTGATAAAATGTTAAAGGCGATATTTGACGCAACTTACTATTTGTCTTCCAGAGCTGAAAGCAATTATTACTTTAAAAAAAAAATATACGAAATTAACAACCATGAGACGTGGTGGGATCTGAGGCTATAATTTCAATACTCTCAAAACCATGCTTCAGTGCAGTTCTTAGACCATGCTTACGTCATTTCTCGCGCTTTCACTGGTCCCGGTCAAACAAAACGAACAATTTTATGTGGAGATCTTTGCTGGCGTTAGTGTAGATAGGTCAGTAACAGCTATATCTACATAATGAATTAGTGTTTTGTTTTGTTTTTTTTTTAATCTAGATCGATAATTATTCTTATACTTGGAACTCAGTTTATACAAAATCCTCGTTTGTCATTGTTGAAATTAATGATGAAAGTGTTTAATTAATGGTCGTGTTTGATGCACACGCCTTTAAAATTGCACCACAATGCATGGAACATGTGCCTCTAATGCACAAAAACAAACAAACAAACAAAAAACACACCACCAAACCCTGAGACTCATCACTCTTACAAAACACTATGCACATTTCATTGCCATTTCTACAAGTGTAAAATAAATAAATAAATACATAAAGTGTGCTGTGTGAGCTTTCGGAGTGATGTGACACAGTTCAGTCCCACATCACATTGTCACAGTCATGACATTAAAAACATCCTGAAAGTGGCCTCTCAAATAAAATAATAATAATTATAATAGTGCAGGCTTCAGCAGTTCAGTTGCTTTTTTTTTTTTAAACAAAAGTGTTACTCTTACCTTGATAAAGGTCAATCAAGCGAAATAGTGACTGGTGACAATTTTAAAAGGTGGTAAAAGTTTTAGAAACCTTTAAAAAGTTGAATTTTTTTTAAATAAAAGTTGAAAAAATAAACTTTAGGTGACATCACTTTTGCTAAACCTGCCATTTTCTTTGTGTGCATTATTAAGATGCCAAACTTCATCTGTCTTATAGAGGGATGTTCTTGGCCAACTAGCATCATCATTTACATCTTCCTACATGAAAGTTCAAAATTCAATCCTAGTGTCCCACTTTGTGGTTCCATTCGCAAATCTGTGCTCTTATAGTCACTTAATGTAACACGTTTCTTAAACCTTTTGGCTAAATGTTCCTTGTATACTCTATGTAGTGAGCATATAGAGGGAATAAGAAACAATTTTGGGTAGTGTAAAGGAGGTGTGTGTGGGGCCGTTTTTCATCTGAGAAATGCAACGTCTAGCTAAATATAAGCAACAAAGGAAGATGACTTTGGGAAGATAAAGTTTATGATTAAAAATGATCATATTGCCTGCTTTTTTTTTTTTCTTAACAGAGCAACACTTTTTACTTTCCGAAACTAATAACCATTTGTTATGCAAACACAGTGTGAATACCAAAATTAGTGTTGCCATAAAGTCCAGTATTACAAAACGGGTTCCGGTGTTACATTTTAAACGTCGCCATGCTGTTATTGGTGTATGTGTGACGACCTGTGTGCTAAGTGCTAATGTGGAAAAGCTAATGAAAATCTACACCTTATTTTTAATATGAACTCCGGGGATGATACTAATGCGATATTCTCCGAGCTGCCGAATTTTAGACTGATGGTTTCTTTAACTTTTCATAGCAATGGCCCCGATACGGAGGAGAGAGAAGAGGGTGTGGCCTGGGGGAACTACAAATCCCTCCCTAAGAACGAGACGGGCGTCATGATCACCTCAAGCCCCAAGCAGGTAACACACAACCGGATGCTAAAAATTGGGTCAGCTCTGAGTAAATTAGCTACATCTACTTAACGATGATTTTCATCTGCTTTTTTTCCCCCCACTGCATGGAACTTTGGAAATTGAAATGAGTTTTGCATGTCATGTCTTTTTAATGATTAAAAAACCTTAGCCATTATCAACCAGTCAGATACCAGAAGGCATTTAACAAGCACAGTTTGGAACTCTTAATTGGGCGTGGCTCAAAAAGTCTCTTCACCACAGGCCAAATATGAGCTTCAAACACAAATATGGGATCAATTGTAGAGGAAGTGAAGAATTTTCGCTCCTTCTGGCATCGTGGTGGACCATAGGGACGGTATTATTTATGTTGTATATGCATAATGCGGCAGGGCTGTTTCCCCGTGGAGCTGGAGAGAGGGCCACGTGGCTTTGGCTTTAGTTTACGGGGAGGGAAGGAGTACAACATGGGCCTGTTCATCCTGAGACTGGCTGAGGACGGTCCAGCGCTGAAGGACGGCAGAATACATGTAAGTTAACCACTGGTGACTGTGACTGCACAGCACTATGACCATATACACAAAATATCAGTATCTTGAATCAAGCAGGATGGTTATCTCCATTTGTATTGGCGCACTGGATATTACAGGGAAGACTAACAGCGTGTTTGTGCTGACAGGTGGGAGATCAGATAGTGGAGATCAATGGCGAGCCAACCCAAGGCATCACACACACGCGGGCTATCGAGCTCATCCAAGCAGGGGGCACGAAGGTGCTGCTGTTACTGCGACCAGGCCAGGGCCTGATTCCTGACCACAGTAAGTTATCACAGTAATCTACAAGTACTGCTAGTTAAAAGAGGCTCAGAATTAATTAGTGCCCTCAAATAATTCATCACGTAGCAGGACTGTGGCTGCTTGTGAAATTGATTCATTTCAGACACACATTTTTTTTCCCTCTAGAGTGCTTAGTGCTTTTGTTTGTGCAGAAACAATAACGTTGCTTCGATTTTCATGCATTTGTCTTTCTCAGTCTGTCATTTTCTGACTTCCTGTCTCTGTCTCACTCTTGCCTTCTGGTCTCTGCTTCTCTGTCTGTCTCTGTCTCCTCTTTAGGTCTGAACTCTTCTTCCACCCTGTGCTTCTACATGAAACCAGAGCATCACTAAAGACTCTACTTTTCTTGGTCTGTCCTTATTAATCTTGGTAAACCTTGCTGCTCATCTTCTAATCCTCATTGTGGAACTTTTGTTTCTCATTACCCTTTATCATAATCAGAAGTCATCCTTTCACTGTTAAAGGCTATATATGTATTGAAAGTAATATTCTCGCACTGCAGCGACTAAGCGAAGTACACTAATTGAGTGAGTTGTCAACATCAATTTCCTCAAAACATGATTTTTAAAGACATAAACAACCAAAAAATCCCCAAAGACCTACTTTGCTTCACGGTGGTCAACTTATTCTTGTTGTGATTCGATCTGTTCTCTTCGTTGTGGTTCGTTGTGGTCCGGAAAGTGTGTCAGTGGAACGCGCTTGAAGCCGATTTTGTTTTTGCTACGGTAGCTGGTTATCTCACTTAGTAACAGCAACATGAGGTGCTTTGTTGTAGGCTGTGGAAATGCTCCATGGAGAGCATGAATCATTGAAATGGCACATTCATTCGTTCATTCATTCATTTTCTATGACACTTATCCATTGCGGGTCGTGGGTGAGCTGGAGCGGACATTGGGCGAGAGGCGGGGTTCACCCTGGACAGATTGGCAGTCTATCACGAGGCTAACACAGAGAGACAGACATCCACTAACATTCACACCTATGGGCAATTTAGAGTAGCCAGTTGACCTAATCCGCATGTCTTTGGACTGCGGGAGGAAACCGGAGCACCTGGAGAAAACCCACACAGGCACGAGGAGAACATGCAAACTCCACAGAGAAAGGCCTCAATCGACCGTCGGGACCTAGAACCTGCTTGCTGTGAGGCGACAGTGATAACCACTGCACCACCGTGCTGCCCTGATATGTCACAATGACCCTCTATTCAAAGGGACCTGTATTAGTCTTCGTCCTCCCATTCATACTCTTTGGCAGACATATTTATGTGAATTTTGGCCGGTTATCAACTTAGCGCGTAGCAACACGGGCAAGAACACGGGTCCAGGAAGTGCCCCTGACACAGCGGATGAATACATTTGTATGCAAGCAGTCGATATAAAACTGCCTGAGGTGACTAAAAATCATCCTGCAAGTGTTTAGAAAGGATCAAATGTGAAAAAAAAGTGAACTCCCCCTTTAAGTCATTTAGAGATCTGCTTGGACTAAAAGTAAAAAATATTGAATGCTGTTGGCTCTCAGAAATCAAAGCCTCTTTTCCTGGTTTATTTTGACATGCTTGCCCCCTTTATCTCCGGTTGCATTCTTATCATCCTGACGGCAAATGAAAACTTCAGTGTTGTTTTAAGACCGTCTTTCATCAGCCAGATAGAAATCTCAGTTACTCGAGGCTAGAAGTCACAGAAAATGAATACTGTTGACTGGCAAACTGATGAAGTTTAAAAGAAAACTCCAGCCTGAAGCATATTAAATATGTTCATGTATAAATATTTATGATGTGCTTAGTGATTCTGGACCTACTCTGCTGCTTCATGCTGTAGGGACATCATTCCTGTGAGAAGTTAGTGGTGATGTGCGCTGACGTCACAGATGGACTTGGCTAGCTCAGTTACAATCGTGTTCAATAGGAGAAAATAATCTTAGGCCATGTTTCACTATAGCTCTGAAAAACAAAAGAGCAAGAGCTTCTTTATTCACTCACCTTTTTCCAGCGATGTTCAATGTCATATTCATGAGAAATCCAACGTACAGTTGGTGGAGAAGTTGGTGCAAATGCTGGACTCAAAGTTCCAGAATATAATGCAGCTATAAATGAAGCTTGTCAGTGGAGTGTACAGATGAGGAGGTGAGAGAGCAGGACGGACTAAAGGACTAAGGTGCTGCTGCATCAGTAACTTCAGACAGAAATTAAGCACAGCCTCAGGCTGTGTTCAAGACGACGGTAAAATCCGAAACTTCCGAGTGGGAACTTCCGACTTCTGCAAAAACGCGCGTTCACACGATCAAATCGGAAGACAATATGGATTCCCACAATAACATCTTCACACTTTGTTGTTGTCTTTGCAAGGAATGCACAAACAAGTTATTGCAGCTGCTTAGTAGTTGAGCAAGACGGGAAATGTCTAAGGTAAATGTAAGAATGCAAACATATACAATAGTAAATGATTTGTTAAAATGAATTAAACAGCGTTCGTAATATTACCGTCTTACCAGTCACAATGGAGGATGCCATGATTGTATTTATGATGTCAAGTCGGGGAAATCGGGGACCTGAATTTCCGCACGGGTTTCCGAGCAAAAAATCCGACCCGACCATGCGTTCACATTGGTTTTTCCGTGTCCAAGCTCGTAATTTCCGGATTTCCGATGCGTCATGAACGTAGCATAAATCCCATTAGCACCACTATCAGGGGGCAGTCAAACGGCATTGTGGAGAATGTAGGAAACCATTAATCAAAATGAAAACAGGCCAATATGTCAATGAAAGTTGTTCAATCTAAAAAAACAAATAAGAGCCTACGTAGAATTTTGTTAAAAAATAAAATTTGGACACTGAATATTAATATGCAAGTTGTTTAGGGTGGAATTTTTCCTTTAATAGACTAAGGTGTGTACCTTCATAATTAAGTTGAGGGAAATCTCTAGATACACTGTATGGCCAAACCTGTTCCAGCATGACGATGTTCACAAAGTGAGGTCCATGAAGACATGGTGTGATGAAGGTTGGAGTGGAAGAACTCGAGTGTCCTGTACAGAGCCCTGACCTCAACCCCACTGAACACCTTTGAGATCAGTTGTAACCCTAACTACCCTCAGGCTTCTTCACCCGACATCGGTGTCCGACCTCACTAATGCTCTTGTAGCTGAATGAACACACATTCCCACAGCCACTTTCCAAAATCTAGTGGAAAGCCTTCCCAGAAGAGTGGAGTTTATTGTAACAGCAAAGGGGGGACAAAATCTGGAATGGGTTGTTCAAAAAGCACATATGGGTGTGATGGTCATGTGTCCACAAACTTTTGGCCATATAGTGTATCTAGACAGAATGTGACATACAAAATTAATACATAATTATTGTTGGGTCTGGTTTCTGAATGTTCCTAGAGACGTATTATAACTTTAATACTCCACTTTCATTTCAGATGTTATGGAGATGGTGCCAACTCCACCTGCAAACTATCCAAAGTACCATGTACCTGATGAGCCATCAATGCTAAAAGCTTTGTCCTCCCCATCTCTCTTGCCCTCTGAGTGCATGTCAGCCCCTTCTCCTTCTCGCGGTCGCCATCATCAACCCCGAGATCCCAGAGAACCCATAACAAGCAATTCCAGCATGTCTGTCCGTGACAACACTCCTAGCCCCCAGAAACCGGACACTTCACGCACAGAGGTGAAAGAGCGTTCACGTAGCCCGAGGAAAATGGAAAAGAAGCCTTCTGTTTCTGTGAAAAACAAAAACGTCAATGCGAACACTCGGAGTCTGGATGTATACACGGACAGGAAAGCCAAGGGGCAAGGGGACAGAGGTGGACGCTCGGCAAGCCCTAGAAAGAGTCCCAGAAAAGAACAAGAGACGGGCACCAGACAGCCATCTAAGGGATATGAGGAACCACAGAGGTATTCTGAGGGGAAACATTTTAATTTTGGATCTGGAGGGAACCTATACAAGGAGATAGACGTCGACCTCCGACAGGACAAGGAGACAGGAGAGACGAGGCCTGAGATCGCAAGAGCAGATAACGAACGGCGTCACAGAAGGGAGAAGGGGGTTGAGAGGGAAGCAGTACCTCAGAGGTCCCAATCCCAGATCCTCAATGACATGCCAGAGCATCAGCCTACAACCCTGAACCGCAAAGGCCATCGAGAACCAAAAGAGGGCAGGTACAGAGGGGGAGCAGGCGAGGAGAGCAAAAGGGATATGAGGGGATCTAGCAGTGTTCCACCAGAGACTTCCTGGAATGGGAACTCCAGCAACAAGAAGGCTCCCATCACCCCTGGTCCGTGGAAGGTCCCCAGCTCTGCGAAGATGCCGTCTCAGGTGGAGGGGCTCTGATGCTTGGTGGAGTTCATCAGAAATGCCAGGACACTCACTGATGGTTACTCTGAATCACTGTGTAATTGATGCATATTTTTTACATGACTTGTACAGCATACCGTATCTCCACCGACTTTGAGACGATGCATTCGTGTTCACGGTATTCCGTGTTTTAAGTATCCATGTCCTCATGTCCGGGTTGGTGTGTTTGTCCCACCAGCAGTGACACCTGTCAGTCTTGTATCGTGCCAATCGGAGACTCCTGCTGGAAAGACTTGACACAAATCCTGTGAGGTGCGGCCATTGAATGCTCTGTTTTCCGGAAATGTGAAGGAGTGTTTTTATTTCTTTTGCTTTGGCTTTTTATTTCAGATTCACCGTGTACAGTCTTGTACCTTGTTTGAAATGCAGTGTGTCCTTAATGCATCTGTGCAGTTTGCTTTGTCCTTGCATGTATAATTCAACCAAACAATGCTAATCATGTACACGCTGAATGAAAGCCAGTTGTTGGCTTTGATTCGTTGTTAGCTGATTTATGCTTTAAGTCAATAAGTGTGATCAGAGTGCACATATATTATTTAAGCTTAACATTACAGTTATCAGCTTTGCAGTGTACTTTAGATCATTTTTAAAGATGGTTCCTACTTTAACTGACCTGATACTTGTGCTTAAGTATATTGTTTACTACATGTGAGCTTATGAAGAACACTATGTAATTTATTGAAATGAAAAAAGAAATTGCAAATATCTTAATATTTCTGTAATCATATCTAAACATTGTGCTCCAGAATCCTTAAAGAGCTTGATTCATCCCTCCCTGCTTTAGGGTTGCCGACTTGGTGCACAACATGCTTAAGGGTATGTATTTTTCACATTGCTGTAGCTTTTACTATTATGCATTGTGTATCATAGAGCAAGGTGTGTATATCGGGGTTAAAACTAAATAAATTAACTAAATGATTAAATGAAGGTAAAATGGGGATGAAGGTAAAATGTGGATGCCTGGGGTAAATCATATTTTTTCATACAAGCTAACATCTATTTTGTCTTATTTCTTTATATCTTCAAAAAACATATATGGATCAAATTTTTAGTAACCAGATATTATTATCGGAGAAGATCG
>JAOTRR010000020.1:21488232-21499546 GCA_028570945.1 Gogo arcuatus
GTCCCGGGAATCGAACCGGCGACCCTTCAGGCCCAAGGCTGCTTCTCTAACCTTCCATGGCTGCCCCCAGTTACCCCCTACTCTGCCCCCAGAGTAGGGATGCCTTCATACCGATACTGGTATGGTGGTCCAATTCCCTGCTCATTTACGCAATATCTGATGCTATACGTAATGTACGCTGTCACACTGATAAACAGCAATCTCGTCGTATTTCGCATCATAGCACTAAAGACAACCCAGACTGCAAACTCTGCTCATTGTAAACATAAAGATGAGCGACTACTGCGTTTTTCTACAATACAAGTAACCTGATTAAACATATTGCATTTAAACAGTACGTGTAACAGAGTGCGAGGGCGCAGAGCAGTATACACACACAGCTATCGGTGAATGTGGAGCAGAATGTAAACCAACTGTTACACTTATTTTTAAAGACCATGCTCGCTCTGCTATGTGCACTCAGGTTACTATCTTTATGCTCTCTATTAAAAATACTCTTGAAAACAAGAGGGGTTCGTTTACTAGCAGCACAGAACAGCAACCAACATAAACAGAGCTAAAAAAAATGCTTCATGCTAAGTATAGTTGCTCCTTTTGATTCAGTACTGAAGAGTACCAAAAAAAAAAACGGTCTTCATGCATCCCTAGTCTTGATAAATAAAGTTTGTACTGTAATTGTTGAGCAAAGCTGACTTCGCAAAATACTTCGATGTTACCAAAAACGACTAAATACGTTCCAGTGAGTGGATTTGCCTGTATAAGAGCAGACCATGATAATGTGCAATCACACCATTATTGATGATCGACATGCATTCGTATAGAATTATAGTGATTTTTAAAAATGAGAAAAAATAATTCCAGGCACGTCGTCTTGATATGATCCTTAAAACAGTAGCATACTTCTTAAAGGACAGACAAAACTGTATTTGTACATTGTAATTAATATAATAATTTAGCACTCCTGCTGCATTAAATTATTTAAATTATTCATTCCGCTCCACATCTACTTTTCATATACATATCAAAAAAAGACAGTTCTGTTATTTACATACAGAATGGATCAAATAAAGTGTATGCTTATACAGACATCAGCTGGAAGTTTGTCTTTCCAACTCGTACCAGTCTGGTTTTGCCCTGCGAGCTAGTAGTCACTGAGACAGTCCATACTGCTATAACCTTATCACATATAAATATACTGAAAAGTTATAGTGCAAAACAGTAGCATACATGTTACACAGCAATGCAGCAGTCCTTTGGTTGATCCTGATTGTCTAACAGAAGAGGGTCAATCAGTAGTAAAGCTAAAATCTCTCATTAACGTTTTTGACAAAGCAGTACCGTATAGATTAGATAGAAAAAGAACAAGACAGAAAACTTATTTGATACAACTGCAATCCAAAAATGCAAAAGAGTACAGATGAATGAATGGGTAACATAAAGACGAAAAAAAAAACCTAACTTCTATATGGTGTTACTCTGGTATGGAGCTGCTAAGGTGACGGTGGTTATTTTTTAAATAAGGTGTGGCAATGAATTCATATATTGAGGCTATAAGTTAAGATTCTCAAGATTTATTTCAATTCCACAAAGTGCTCGTGGCAACCATGGACCGCGGAACACATTTCGAATTGGTCGGGCCCATCAACCACCCGACCAACACGCAGACACGCACACAAACGTCGCCAGCCCCGGAATTTTTTTTTTGGCGTTTCATTAATCAGAAAAAGCTAAATAATTATGCTAACTAGACAGGCTAACCAAAGAATGAAGTGGTGCGTTAACGTTGCGTTAACTGTATAAAGGGAGCAACGTTGGTGTGTGAAAATTCCATTCATGTGACATGACACAAATAGCCAAGCAGAATTGGCTACTTTCTGATAGGCTGTGTGGGGGCACACAGTGAGGCAGTGTATGATATGTGGCTGCAGATGGATTTGAATTTTTTACATGTTCAAAAGAAATTAGGACCTGGGCACTACCGGTCCTGCGGTCCATGGTGGCAACTATTGAGGCACTGAGAATCTTTAAGTCTAAAATTTCACTTTAAAATGCTGCAACTTGTTTGAGATGCATGCAAAAGAGAAAAATATTTCAGTTCATGGAAGCCTTTAGTTTAGCTTTCAGTACTATTTATAGTAGAAAATGTCAAACTTTGCCACGATTTCACCTGAACCCAAAAAGACCACTCTATAAATACAGTGATTTCAAGACATTTTTCTTTCAGCAAGCGCCTGAGTTATTGACCAAAAAGCCAACTTAATTAACACTTATAGCGACTGAGCTCCAGTCATTAAGGAATCTCCTTCTTTCATTTGTCTTCTTGTAGAGCAGTCATTTTATTTCATCAAATGGGAACCTGATGTAGGCAGACAGTTCCTCCATCACCACGCACTCTGACCCCTGAGGCACTTCCTGTTCTGTCTAAATTACACCCATGTTTCTGGCTGACTCCTCGGTCCTTTGGGCTTCGCAAAACGTGTTCCAAAACCTGCAGAAACAGAGGGAAGGTTGCCAGACGTTTATATTTACATTTATCAGATGCTTTAATAAATAAATATAGTGATTTCTGAGGACCCAAGAGTAACCAGTTTATGACCAACTGACCAGAAACAGGAGCAAATAGTTGTCAGAAGAACAAGAGATGTCAGGAACACATAGAGGTTTATCATTGTTCTTTGGCTTTAAAATGCAACTCAATAAAATTTTATTTGTTTAGTACTTTTAACAGCTTACATTTAGATCCCTAAAGAGCAAAGCAGAGGCAACAATGTTGAGCAAAACTTCCTGAGATGACATGAGGAAGAAACCTTGAGAGGAACCTGACACCTCAGCAACACCAGATAGAGGGATTACAAATCATTACACTTCCCCAATTATACACCAGTCTTAGGTACAAATCTACAGTATCCAGTTGAGTTTAAACACTGAAGCAAAGGTGAGACTTGAGCATAAACAGTTTTTGGGAGGTGCAGTCCTCAGGGTGTCCATGCGGGACCATCCACAGCAGGTAAGTTTTTGAAGAGGTTATGACCAAGTTCCAAGGAAATGACAGCTAAAATCATGTAGGCTACTCATCTGAAACCGAACTTTCAAACAATTTAAAAAATGGCAGTTGAAAAATACACTGCATGGCCAAAGGTATGTGGACACCTGACTTTCACACCCATATGTGGTTCGTCCTCAAACTGTTGGCACAAAGTTGGAAGCACACAATTGTACAGAATGTCTTTGTATGCTGCAGCTTTATAATTTCCTTTCATGCAAACTGACAGGCATGAACCTGTTCCAGCATGACAATGCCCCTGTGCACAAAGCAAGGTCCTTGAAGGCATGGTTAGCTAAGGTTGGAGTGGAAGAACTTGAGTGTCCTGCACAAAGCCCTGACCTCAACCCCACTGAACACCTTTGAGATGAACTGGAACACCGACTGCACCCCAGGACTCCTCACCTGACATCAGTGCCTGACCGCACTAATGCTCTTATGGCTAAATGGACATAAATCCCCACAGCCACGTGCCAAAGTCTAATGGAAAGCCTTCCCAGAAGAGTGGAGGTTATTATTAACAGCAAAGGGGAAACTAAATCTGGAATGGGATGTTCAAAAAGCACGTATGGGTTTGATGGTCAGGTGTCCACAAACTTTTGGCCATGTTGTGTAGCGTCCAGTCCTGAAATCCAGACAAATGACAGGCCTCTGTGGTTTTAACTGTCACTATATTTACAAGAATATGGCTTCTCATGCTTTAATGCTTAACTCTAAACCATCAAGTGCCAAAGTGAGTCCCACAGACATTAACGTGATATAAATGGTTAGCAGAGTTTGGTAAGGTTCTGTACATGGTTCTGTACAAGCTGTGGATAGTGACCAAAAGAATCAGGTAAGGTAAGATAGGGTTTCTTGCAGGGTTGTTTGGTTTACTCTCCATGACAGGGTGAGGAGCTTGGCAATCCAGAGGACCTTACAAGGATGCACCTGTTCAGATTCCACTAGAGAAGTATCAGGTACATTCCACTAGATGGAGATCTTGAGCCAGATCTAAGACCCACTGGAGAGATTGTGCGTTTCTCAATGTCAAGGAAGGATCCTTAATGACTGCATTTCAAGGATGCCATGTCATCAAGTCCTGCCAAAGAACTGTTCCGATGCCTAGGATCCTTCGAATTCTACTAAGGACCGAGTCCTTTGTTCAGAGAATATTCAAGGACGCATGTGTGTATCCTCAGAGTTCTTAAAGCACTCACAATCCTATGTGCACATACAAGGCGGAACCTTTCCAATGACGTACACGTGTCTAGCCTCTGAAGGACCCGACTTGGCAGGACCTGTCCTAACAAGGAAGCGTCCTTGACATTGAGAAACACCCTATATCTCTCATTTAGCTTGGGAACATCTGGGAATCCCCAGGAGGAGCTGGAAGCTGTGGCTGGGGATAGAGACGTCTGGGTTGACCTTCTCAGTATGTTGCCACCGTGACTCAGACCAGGAAGCGGTAGGAAAATGAAGAGCTTGGGCAACTTTTGGCCCAAAACTGAAATGTTGCACTTGTGTTAGTTGTCTTTGGGCCATTTTTGGATCAGATTCCCAATACCATAAAAAACAGAAATATAGTTAATTATAACAGCACAACTTTTGGCCCACAAATACTTTTAATTCCCAAGACCTGCCCTCAACTAAACCATATTTGGGCTGAGCATTGGGACCAGAGAGCAAACTCCTCACCTCTCTGCTCAACTATATGCTTGGATTGTAACTTTGCAATTCAGCGTGAATCAAACCATCTGCCAAAAATACCTATAATGCAAGTTCTGGAATATGTTACCGGTCGACCTCCAAAATTCTGGGTTTTTAATGCGAAAGATCATTACATCACAAACATTCCAGTAATCTAAGACATACATTTTGTCAGTACATTGATTTTGGCAGTACAGACATGAGGAAAAAGTTCTTACTAAATAGGAATCCTGCAGTAGCACCATGGTTTGAAGGAACAGGAACAGACACAGGAGCCTCTTTCGCTGCAAACAATAATGATTTCTTTATTAATTAATATACAAACATTCTATAATGTTAGACCTGTAGATAAAATGCTCTTAGGAATACACATCAAAGTCTACCATTTTAATAGTAGAATAGAAATTTAATGATTTATTCTTACAATACTCACTTTTCTGTTTTCCTTTCCACAACCTCAAACTCTGTAAAGAACAGAGAGCGTCACAATGCTTTACAATCATCCCTATGCATAGTTTTGCTAATCTACAGCTTTTCATATGCTAATGGGTACATTTCTCAGACACACAACAAACAAAGGCCGTAACAAGAGAACCTTGGTCCTGGATTTTTTGGCTAGTGATGTCTTCTCAGGCTGCTCCAATGTAGGACATCTGCTGTCCACTGATGTCTGGTCCTCTGCTCTAGATACTACTACAGGAAAAACAAGAAAACCATAAAAGTATGGAGCTTTTAGAAGATCCAGGGAGAAAATATAACAGATTTTAGATTGAGAATTGAGGCTGGGATCAGTTACCAGACTCTGCTATAGCCCCACCATCTGGATCAGGCTGAGGAACCACAGATAAACGCTCTGCAGAAGGGAACAAAACACATACTTTAATGACTCAGGCACTAATAAAGAGGCAGAAAACATATAATCTCCTTTTCTAATGTTAAGATAAGGTTAAGTCTCAGGAATCTGAGTGGAATCTGTCTCAGCTGTAAGTTATGTTAGATATATGTAATGTTGCTAGGTGTAATGAGTCTAAAGAATAAGTAAACTCAGCGGTGTTGGATTCTCAATTCTGATTGGTCTGAAGGTGTTGATTAAATTTCTGACCATAGTTCCAGCTGTAAGGATTATATTAATGCGTTCATTCAAATAAGTTATTGTTTCTATAGTAACAATTTACACATGGACTTGTATAGAGGACACTCCACATAAACGGATAAAAAAATATCAACATTGATATGACGAGGTTTGCATTTGTGGAAGGAGTCTCCAGTGTCAGTGCTTTGGAACAGTCACAGATAAAGCTGTTCCTTTAAGTTTATTAACACGAGAAATTCTTCAGGACAGAGGGCTTTGGGCTTTGCGTTTTTGTTCGGTAACATGACAAGCTATATGTTTTTGTTTTATTAATTTGAACAGAGAGGCTGGTCAGGGAAATAATTGCTTATAGATGCTATAACATCGGTGACAACAGAAACTAACTTGTTTGGTGGACGTTCCATAACATTAAATGTAACTATAAATGGATAAATAGTATGATGTGTCATTCTTAATAAATAAATTATGGTAGTTACTGCCAAATCTCTGGGATATTAGACGAATAAAACACTTTAGAACATGCTGTTATAGGAAAATAATCAACTTCGGGATGGTAACAGTAACTCCACACCACCCCATCACTGATTATTTTTCCTAACTCCATCATGTTTTCTTCCTGATATCGCTATTCTGTTCGTGAAAACCGAGTATGTAATATGGAATGAGTATGAAACCACGCTATGAAACCAAGTTTTACAAATCAAGATATGACTCAGTAACAGTGACTCATGTATCATCTTGACTTGAAGTGAATCTTGTATTGTTTTGGCAGTTGTTTTACACTTAATATATTTTCTTTGCATCTTATCTTATAAAGAATAAAAGTGGTGTCGCAATTGAAGTTTAAAGATTTTAGACAGAGTTGTTTGAATACATTAATTCAGTTGCTTCAGTCATGAGGCACATGCTGCTTGGTGCTGTTTGACTAATTTCACATTACAGGAAATTGTGACTCAATGGAAATGCCTACCTTGTTTTGAACTTTTCACTTTAACACTCTATTGGAAAACAGAAGCACACACATATATATACGCTCAGAAAACATGAAGCAACAGACATATGTGAATCATTCACTGAATCATTCAGCACATTTAGAACAAGCTTGTTTTCTTCAAACTCCATTCACGGCTACATAGTTGGACATTCCATGAGCCAGTAGTGCCAGCTTAGTGCTTCGTTTCCCAAAAACAAGGAAGGGTTTATAGTTAAAGATCATACATGAGAGAGAGAGAGAGAGAGAGCAAGCATTCAAAATGAGGCTCACTTGATGCTGCTGCAATGCTTTTTGGATCAAAATACTGCATATTATTTTAATTCTTGCCACCATCATTAGCAACTTTTAGGAAGTAACTAGTGTTAAAGTTGCCGAGTGTGGAACATTTCCTTAGATGTAGCATCTCTGTATCTGCTATTTTCTACACACAATTGAATGTAATGGTAAAAATCCCTAAAAGACATATTAATCACCTTGCTTCTGGTCATCACCTCTAGAGATGTCCTGGGCTGGGAGCTTCCTGCCCACTCAGATGAGGTGCCCAATTTCTGACTTTGCTGGACTGTATCAGACTGAGAGAGGGCGCTGTTGCTCTGAGCTATAATAAAGGGGAGAGTCAGTTCATTAGGATCCTGCGAAAGCTTTTAAACTCCACAAGTTGATCAGAATTACACCCCAGACACGTTTTCTTCCACTTAGCTGTGTCTCTAATCTCTTTGGGTACAGGCAATTGTGTGGCCATACTATACTAAAGTGTCCATCAAAAGTTATAGATAAATAACTTAAAGCATTAATAAAATCCATCCACAGCACTTAGAAAACAACATTTTCCATGAGCCATCCATTAAAGGTTATGAAAAAATGTTAATTTTCATTCCACCACATTTACTCATCCCTGTTACCTGAACAAATTCACCCCTAGGAAATATTTGGTCACATGTTCAACAGGAAGTTGCATCATTCGAATTTCTCGAATATCACAAGAAGAAGAAAAATCTTCTCCTGTACTTTTTTTCTCTCTTTTCAATCATATTAATGAGGTCACACTTGGAAAGTACATCCCTGTTAATCATTTCTTTTATTATTAATAAAAAAAGTAAGTAAATCATTAGAATGTTAACATTTTGTGTGTATTTTATGCTAAAGATTCAACCCTGTTTCTCATTTAAGAGCAGCCACTGTCAGCAAAGATACCTAGTAAAAAAATAAATAAAAAAATAAAAAAGAAATATTGCTGTCTGACATGGGTTTATGTATTTTTTTTAATGGTTAAATTCAATGTTGAAAAATGATTAAAGTTATAAGACCGCTAAACACAGAATCACTCGTATGATCTCATCATACCTTCTTCTGTGACTACGAGGTAAGATTGTGGGGTTCTTATAGGGAGTGGAGGAGTAAGAGGAGCTGGTGTCTCTGAAGCAGAAAATGCAAAGAAGAACAAGAAGTTGAAGAAGAAACATGGATGCTGCATGTGTGAAACATCTTTCATTAAATAATGAAATGTGGATTGTGATGGAGGCAGATAAAAACACACGGTACCATCCATCAGGAACGAATCAGGTGTGCGATCAGGGAGAGGAGGAGTGAGACTCTTTGGAGGTTCTGGAGTCAAAAATGAGTGAGAGATAAATCAGTTATTAAGAATCAATTCCATTTTATTTGTATTGTGTATTTGTATTAATAGACATTGTCACAAAGCCAATTCTGGATGTATAAAGTATTTAGATGCCTAGGGACCTCAAAGGGAACCCATCATTTTCTGCATGATGGTGGATAGTGGGATTATAAATCATTACTTTGTACAGGTGTAGAGAGAAAATGTGGTACTAAATGTGTTGAAAGGATTGACATTACATTACATTCCTGGGTTTGGAAACTCTTAAAAAGCTTTAAAACCACACAAGCGAAAATTCCTCGATTTCATCAAAAGACACATGAAGAATCTTGCTCATGTTTTAGTATTTCTTACATTTCTGTTCTTTGCAACTTTCCCCATTTCCTTGGCCAAAATCTGACAGGTGAAGAAGGTAGAAAGAAAACTTGCCCCCCCCCCCCCCAACATCTGGGGAAGTATATTTTACCTTGTGAAGGTGTTTGAAGTGGAGCAAAAGACTGGATGTTAATTGGAACTGGATGGAAAGAGATTTCAGCTTTGGTTAGGATTCTTCGAGTTCTTGTTGCAAAATAAAGCAGACTTTCATATGAATGCATTCTTCTTGTATGTTTTGTCATAAGATATGCATTTAATGGACTCACCATTAAGTGACAGTCTAGCTCTTAAACTCTGTAGGGAGTAGAACGTATATAGCCGTGAGTCTACTGTGTGAGACATTTACAGCTAAGCATTTATCTGTAACTGACTCACAAGACTAGCAACTGACACACCATAGATGAAAGAAAGATACTTGTAGCCTACAGAGAGAGCAACAAACGTAGTCAGACATGCTAAAAACACTAGTTATCACTTGGATTAATACAATCTTACATGTTAAAGAAGACTAACTTGCCCAGAATTAGACCTACACATATTTGTGAACCGAACAACATAGTCTTAATGAGAATTAGCACCACTACTGGAGCGATGAACACCGTTCTTCTAAAAGATATTCCCTCAGCTGATATGTTGATGATGGTGGTGGAGAATGCTAACATGTCAGTCCAACATCAGAAGAACTTTATATTGATTTGCAGTGACGCTTCCTTCTAAGTGGACCACTGAACCCAAACAATGCTCAATAAATGCCACCCACAGCATTACAGTTCCACGGGGTTTTCCTATAATTTGTCACCAGCCTGTATACAAACATATACTCTCAGAGTAGGACTGTATTTTATATGAATCCATTTTATTAGTCTGCATTACGTAAATCCTACTGACCTTGCTCCTGGACCAGGACCTCTTAAAGTCTGGTACATCTAAATTTGAATTCCCAGACCATTCAGAGGATTTCCCGACCCTGAGCACAGTTTCCTGGGGCTTTTCTTGTACCGCATTCCGTAATAAATCTGTTAGGAGACAAACAGTCCATCAGGTACATTCAGCATATATATTTCACCATTCCTTTGGTTTCCATTTCAGATCTGAATGCATGGGCATGATCAGATCTATATTCACCAGCCACTTTTTTTTTAGGAACAGCAATTATACAAATCAGCCAATTATAAAGTAGCAGCACAATGCATAAAATCATGCAGATACAAGTCAAGAGCTACAAACATCAAACACATATATCAAATATCAGAATGGGGGAAAAAATGTGATCTCAGTGACTTTGACAATGGCATGATTGTTGGTGCTAGACGGGCTGGTCTGAGTATTTCAGAAACTCCTGATCTCCTGGGATTTTCGTGCACAACAATCTCTAGAATTTACACAAAATAGTGTGAAAAAAACAGTCTTAAGCCAGACTTGTTCAAGATGACAGGAATGCTACCGTAACTCAAATATACACTCTTTATAACCGTGGTGAGCAGAAAAGCATCACAACATGTCAATTCTAGGTGGATGGGCTACAAAAGGAGAAGACCACAATCAGGTTTCACTGCTGTCAGTCACTGCTACAGTGGGCACAGGGTCACTGAAACTGAACAATTTGAAGATAGAACAAAAGTCATCCAGTCTTGACACGTATTTGCATAATTTTCTACATTGCGCTGTTGCCACCTGATTGGCTGTTTAAATAATTGCATGACTGACCAGGTGTGCAGCTGTTCCTGATAAAGTGAAAGCATTCAGATGTGTGATGAGAAAAAAAAGCATAGACTTTATCGTTGTGTTACATTCAATACATGATATGAGCTGCTTTTCTACCTTCATCATTAGCCATTTCAAAAGATTCTGGAGTTCTTTCCGGCAAAGGAGGTGCAGGAGAAGGAGGGCTTCCTGTTAAGAAATAGCTTACTTACTAATTTAACCAGATCCACAAGGTAAAGTCTTAACTTAGTCCCAGTAATAGCAGTTTTATAAGACTTTTCAGCGTCTTACCTGCACTGATTGTTTCAGAATCAGTGTGAGGTGGGATGACCAACGTCAAGCTCTGATCGATGCCTATATCGCCCATACTGCCCATATCACCCATATCACCTATATCGCCTACATCTGTGGCTAAAAGACACATTGCAGGTTTTAAGCATAAGCTGTCACATTTGTCCACACAACCAATGGACCATGGAAAGCTACAGTGAGATGAATAAATCTAGAGAACCAGAGGCATGAACAAATCCCACAGAGATTTGCTATGTGCTCTGAGAATGGAAAAGGCACAGAAATGTAAAGAAAAATTTCAGCCTGAATGACATGCATTTTAATCTTTATAATTAAGGTGATCTTCAACGGGCTGTTTCACAATCAGGATGTACTTCTCAGGTCCACAAATCAAACCTCAGATTTTTGTGTTTTTCTGCTGCCAAAAATTACCTTTTGAGATGGAAATGAATTGTGCAGAATTTCAGAGCTACAGGTCATATACTGGGCGTGTTACTTGTGGTGAGA
>JAOTRR010000020.1:21499646-21511757 GCA_028570945.1 Gogo arcuatus
GGTAGGGCTGGTGTGTCCCTGTAAAATAAGGTAGAAGAAACTCCAGTGTATATATACTGGACCTAGTTGCAAGAGTTAGTTGGTGTTATTCAAAAAGACAACCATGATTGTGAAACAGCCCCAATAGCATCCATGATTTTTTGTAATGAAATTCTGAACTGACATTTTTGGTTTAAATTTTATTTCATCAACATGTTGGTCTATTTTCACTTTAGTTAACAATTTTCTACATTACCCACAATGCCTTTTGACTGGTAGTGGTGGCAGTGGAATTAGCCCTTGCTTCATCTCTTAAAGAGAGTGACGCAGTGGCGCTTTAGTTTTTTTAGCCCAGCTCTCTCAACTATTCATCTGTACACTCTGCTCAAACAGCTTATGTCCCAGCACCAACCAACAAATTAGCACATCACTAACACTTCAATATAAACACATTTAAAGTGTTTCATGGTGGAGCTGCATTTTAAATCTAGTGTACATGAAGTGAAATTGAACCAACTAACTGATGGGACCTTAAAAATGGCTTTGTGGAGAATTAAGTTCATGTAGTTTCGTAGGAGGTTAATGCCAAACAAAATATTACCTTAGACATTGAAATTCATTTTTAATAGAGACATAAATATGTACTGTACCATTCAACAGAGACGAATCAGTTGTGCACTGAAGAAGAGTAGGAGTGAGAATTTGTGGAGGTTCTGGAGTCACAAATGAAAAAAAAAAAAGTAAAATAAGTAAATTAATTTAGATTAGATTTTGATTTTTAAAAATGAATGTACATTTGGCTGGTAAAAGCCTGGGGGTGAAAGCTTGCTTATATTTACAAGGCAGGCACTAAGTAAGTTACTTATAATTCTTTAAAACATGAATTGATAATAAAGGTTGTAAGTTTTGAATATAATGCGACCTTGTCACTCAGGGAGGATGAACTGATTTGATTTTCAAGAAAATTAAATAAAATTAAATGCCAAAGAGGCATGGCCAGGCAGATGTTTTATAAGTAAATGTTTTAGAGGTATTTCCTCTAGTCATTGAGTTCTTAGAACACTCTTATTTTACAAGACTTTAATCTTGGTAGAATTATGTCTTGCATATAGAACAATAATGTCGGTCATAATGAGATAAAAATTAAGGAGAAAATACAACACTGCAGCTAACCTTTGTCAGCCATAATGTAGGATTCTGGTGTTCTCTTCGGTAGAGGAGGAGGACTGTCCTCATCAGACATGGGTGTAGTCACTTCTGGCCACAAACACACAAATACAAGGGAAGTATTATTTGATTATTAGACTTCTAGGCACTTATTTTTCCAGTTTATAAACCTGCTTCTGCTAAACTTTTAAGATCTTCACATACAAGGCATAATAAAATAAGTATGAAAATGAAATCATTGAAAAATCCTTGGTAGCCATGGAAACACATTAGTATTCTCACCTGTACATACATCCTGCATTGGCAGATCAATACTCTGAGTTTCAAGAGCCAAAGTGGGTTCAGTGACACAAGGGTTCTTCGTGTAGAGGGGTACTACTTCTGTACATTCTGTAGACCCAGTGGACATGGGAGAATCTGGGCCAAAATATGGATCCTCCACTGTAAGACAAATGGAGGGAGCCTGGAGAAGAGCACCATCATAGTTTATTTCTGCCTGATGCATCTGATGTGGGCTGGAATCCTGTACTGGTGTTGGTCTGATGGAATTATTGGATTTCAGAGTGTCAGTGTGTTGGGTTTGGTTTGTTGTAACAGTTTCAGGTATTTGGAACTTCTGAGGTCGAGGAGGTTTAGGTATCTGGTACTTTAGGTATCCATGATCTGTTTGCTGAATTGGTGGAGGTTCAAGTATCTGAGATTTTTGGCATCCAATATCTGTTTGCTGAAGAAGAGGAGGTTCAATTATTTGTGATTTCTGGTATTCAGGATCTGTTTCCTGAAGTGGAAGAAGTTCGAGTGTCTGGGACTTTCGGCATCCAAGATCTGTTTTCTGAAGTCGAGGAGGTTTAGGTATCTGGGCCTTTCGGGATCCGAGATCTGTTGGCTGCACTGGAGGAGGTTCGAGTATCTGGGACTTTTGGTTTCCAAGATCTGTTGGCTGCAGTGGAGGAGGTTCCAGTATCTGGGACTTTTTGTACCCAAGATCTGTTGGCTGCAGTGGAGGAGGTTCCAGTATCTGGGACTTTCGGTATCCAACAACTGTTGACTGAAGTGGAGGAGGTTCCAGTATCTGGGACTTTCGGTATCCAACAACTGTTGGCTGAAGTGGAGGAGGTTTAAGTATCTGGGATTTCTGGTGTCCAAGATCTGTTTCCTGACGTAAAGGAGGTTTAGCTATCTGGGACTTTTGATATCCAAGATCTGTCTTCTGCAGCTGACTTGGTGTGGCAGTAGCCCTCGAGGAAATTTTAGACTTGGCCCAGTTCTTCATGTCATTGAGCATCACTACTGGTGTGCGTATGGAGCCCAGTGGACTGGAAGTTTGCATCTGAGGTGGCACTGCCTGCAAGATTGCACTTGGTGAAACATGGTTGGAAAATTCTGTAGGAACTTCCTTTTCAGGACACCTGTGAAGACAGAATAATTGAACAAATTGCAATGTTCTCAATGGAACATTGATATCTCTATATCTCAGATCTGCACAAGCTGGGACTTCACAATACCTGGGGTCATAGGATGGATGCAGTCTATTCTCTTCTACATGCTCGTCCTCAAACTCACTGAAGTCTGAAACCTCACTGTCACTGTCTACAGGGATGGGTGGAGGTGCAGCTAGAACCTGATTTATGTTAAAGGACAAATTAGACAACATCATTAGACAACAATATGACTTTTGAACAATATGCATTGCTTGAGTTTCTGAAATTTCAGCAAAAGTAATTCAAAACATTGTAATTTCATATGATGTGTAAGTATTCCAAAGCCAGCAAAATTATGTAAAAGAAACAGCACCAGTAAGACACAGATACAGGCTATAACCTAAACCAAAATAAATAGTATATTATTATGTTATCATGCCATAGGTTACTGGTTTTCACAGCTGGCTATTTTTACTCACTCCTTTTTAGAACAATAGTGCACAATATGGCCAAAGGTTTGTAGACACCTGACCATCACACCCATATGTAAGCCTTTCCTCAAACTGTTGCCACAATGTTGGAAGCAAACAATTTTGTATAGGATGTCTTGTTTGCTGTAGCATTACAATTTTCCTTTATTGGAACTTAGGGGCCCAAACTTGTTCCAGCATAACAATACCCCTATGCACAAAGTGAGGTCCATGAAGACATGGTTTGCCAAGGCTGGAGTGGAAGAACTCGAGTGTCCTGCACAGAGCCCTGACCTCAACCCCACTGAACACCTTTGGTATGACCCCACGCCTCATTGACCAACATCAGTGCCTGACCTCACTAATGCTATTGTGGCTGATTGAGAACAAATCCCCACAGCCACACCCCAAAATCTAGTGGAAAGCCTTTCCAGCAGAGTGGAGCTTTTTATAACGGCAAAAGGGGACTAAATCTGGAATGGAATGTTCAACAAGCACATATGGGTGTAATGTTCAGGTGTTCATAAACTTTTGGCCACTTATGGCCATTTAGTATATATGGTTTGGATTATGAAACCGCATCGGTTGTCAGGGTAATGGGGGAGATTGTTAGGTAGCTAACTATCGGTGTTTTTAAAAAGCAGAACTTTTGTAGAACTTTTCTAATGTACTATAACTTCAAAATGTAAAAATTAAAGAATCATATGTATGTCTTTTTTTTGCAAAATCCTATAAGTGCTAATACTGAGCAGAGATTAACGTTAACTCAGTATTAGACACTAAATACTGTATGGAGTATCATTTAATCTGTTAAGTTAATTGTAATTATATTTGATGCTAAAGTTCTTCATTCACCCCAAACAACACAATGAATTTGTGATCTCACCTCATTTTCCTGCGAGTTTGGCTCCATCTGCTGCAGATGCTTCTCAAACAGGAATTTAATCGCGCTGTACACCAGTGCATACTGCTCCTATAGACAAAACAAAACGAAGGAAAAAACTGAGGAACCAAGTTTGTTTCTTCATTCATCAGGGTTGTTGTGGATAAGGAGTTCCTGAGAACACAGGTACAATCTGCTTGGACACAGGGGGAACACACAAAATTCTGCACAGACAGTAACCCAAGCTCAGGATTGAGCCAGGGACCCTGGAGTTGTGAAGCAGCAATGGTACCCACTGTACTATCATGTGGCCAGTTACCAGTTGTTGTTTTTTTTGTTTGTTTGTTTTGAGTCAGATAGAACAAAATGTGGCTTTACCTTAGTCTGGACTATGGAAGGCCTCTGTGTTCTCATGTCTTGAACCAGGCCATAGATGCTGAAATCCTCTGGTATCATCTAAAATTGGTGGAAACTGACAGGTAAATATCTAGGAGATTACTGTAGATTGTTTAGGTCAATAGGTACAACATAAATGCTTGTTCCTCTGCATCTTTGCTGTACATTAATAACCTAAGTAGTGTGAAATAGTGTGCTCTTACTTGTTTTTTCAGTAGGTTCCAAGTGTAGTCAATGGCACACAGTGCCCCTGTCCTTCCACAGCCAGCACTGCAAATCCCCATAAACACCAAATTAGATTAAGAACACCATCAAAATACACTATATGGCCTAAAGTTTGTGGACACCTGACCATCACACCCATATGTGCTTTTTGAACATTCCATTCCAGATTTAGTCCCACTTTGCTATTATAACAGCCTCCACTCTTCTGGGAAGGCTTTCCACCAGAACTTGGAGAGTGGCTGTGGGGATTTTCCCATTCAGCCACAAGAGCATTAGTGATGTTAGGCACTGCTGGCAGGTGAGGAGGACTGGGGTGCAGTTGGAATTCCAATTCATCCCAAAGGTGTTTAGTGGTGTTGAGGTCAGGGCTTTTTTGTAAGCTGTAGGAATTCTTCCACTCCAATCTTGGCAAACCATATTTTCATGGACCTCACTTTGTGCAAAGGGGCATTGTCATGCTGGAACATGTCTGGGCTTCTAAGGTCCAGTGAAGAGATATTGTAATGCTACAGCATACAAAGACAAATACAGTTGTGTGCTTCCAACAGTTTCGGGAAGGCCCACATATGGGTGTGATGGTCAAGTGTCCACAAACATTTGGCAATATAGTGTACATGAAGACACACTGCACCTTGCTCATGAGTCATCAAAAGAGTGAAATTATCACCAATTATCCCTTGAAAGTGTAGTTTTCCTATCAGCCACAGAGCAACACCCAGGAGACTTGTCTTAAATATGGCATTTGCATCTCATCAACCCATTATAAAAACTTAGCATAATTTTAACAACACTGGAAATAATGTACATTTCATGTATAACATAAATAAAGCCCTAAGTCCTCCATGGTCTGTCCCTTAACTTGGTTTTGAAGCAACTGTAAGCTGTATAAAGTAAAGCTGTAAAGATTGCTTGCAGACTCGGTTCCTTTCTGCAACAAACCATTCCGTTAACTGTGACTGAAGCTGCATCTGTCTATTGTTGGTAAGACGCTTCTGTGCTGTATGCTGTTGTGTGTCCAGCGCCCTATTTTTACCATGCTAATGTATCATGTCTATATCAGCTGACGTGCCTGGTGTGAATTCTAAAAGAAATTAATCATTCCTAGATGTTGTAGATTGGATGATGAGGAACAGACATGACAATCTTTTTCATCTGTCACATTGTCAAAACTGAAACAAGCGCTTACTCAGGCTGAAAAGACGACAGCTTTAAAATGTTTAAATGAGTCAAGAAATCAGAAAGAAAGCCAGCAGAACAAAACTGACTGAATTATCAACAATTATATCCTCACCAGTGTGAAGAGACAATGATGAGGCTTGTGCATGCACCCAATGTAGTTACTCTTAAAATAAATTGTTAGTGATACTCGCATGGGTTTTCATGCTAACCAGAAACTAGGGCTGGGAATTATGCAAGAAACAGCTGATTTTTTTTTTTTCAGTTCACTTAAACAGCTTTATCAGACAAAGATCACACAGCAAATGTCATGTCAACATGTCTGGCTTTATATTAAAGAACCTACACCTAAACATCACAAGACAAAAATATTGCACTATTCTGTTGATTGTTGTATAAGTTTCAAAGCATTGCAACCTGAGTTAGACTTAAGATTCGTCTGCACCCACTGCGAACTCTGGGTCTACTGACAGACCTGTGCGTGTAATTGGCCAACAACCTGCACGCATTTCCTGTGTAACTACAGCGCACAAACCATAAAAGGGCAGACTCAGGGTCTGCTTCTTGAAAGGGTAACCTCAAAGAGGATGTTTTTTTGTTTTTAATTCTACTTTTCACTGACATTCAGCTACAGTTCACCTGCAGTGGATGCAGATGGGCGCATCGTCCTGCTCCTGGAACACACGCATATCCTGCAGCATCTCCAGAATGGGGGGGATGGAGTCTGGTACACCATGATCAGGCCAGTTCATATAATGCAGCTGCTTCAGTGTGCGAGACGACTGGGAGAGAAATAGGGTTGCAAAGGTTTATGCTCATCATGCTCTCTAGAGTACTGAATGCAAAAAAAAGAAAAATAAACTGTGTCTGAGCCTTTTCTTGGTATGATGCATCTTTATGATGACTCACATTATTAAAAGTCACCTTCAGGATCCTTATCAAATAGTCTCCCTTGTTCTCTTCTGATTCCTGCACAAGATTGAACAGAAAATTTTAGCACTTCTTAAAGTTTTCACCTCTGAACACCGTACTATGTATGGTACATTTAAGCATGCAGCTGCACTTCCTAGTATACAAAATGTAGAAGTTCCCTGTTCTTTATCTTTTAGCAGAACTTCGGATTCATTAGCTATTCATTATAGGTGCAAAGTACTAAACATGACAGGAATTACTCCTCTATAACTGCTGCACAATGGACACACAAAGCTGTTCCTCTGCACTGTTATTCTGACTTTTAGTTTTGGATTAATTTTAGGAACTGACCTCAAAATCATTACAATCAGAGTTCCATCTCTGGGTTTTTGAGGAACTTAAAAATGGACATTATAGTCGTATCGACAACATAAGTGCTGTGAGTTGTACTGCTTTTCATAACGCCAGGACAGGAAATGTGGTGCGAGCGAGACAGGAAGTGTCACTTACACAGTATATCGTAAAAGGTCCACACTCAAATGCCTTCACTATAGTTTCAGGCCAGTAGTGCTCACACTTTTTCTAAAAGACAAGACTCATATTCAGACTTAACAGATGTTAACCCTTTGTGTGCAACCGTAGATATTTACAAGTGTGTTACATTAAAGCAAAAAAAAAAAAAATCTTTTATTGTTCTTTAATAAATAATGCAGGTGAATTCTAAAAGAGTATGTTACAGCAAGCTTACCCTTCCCATTTCAAATTCCCTGCAAGCCATCACGACGACCTGAGCAGAAAAGAGAGAGAGAGAGAGAGAGAGAGAGAGAGAGAGAGAGAGAGAGAGAGAGAATTCTCAGGTTTTAAATGACACCGGGGATGTAAAATAGTATAATTTTTTTCCTTTGACCATGCAAATTTAAGATAGTTAAGTGCTCACCTGCACATTGTATTCCCAAAGCATCCTCCAGAAGTCCAGGACTGTGTTTGGCAGTGGGCCTTGAGTGGCAATATATTCCAATGGCCCCCAAACTCCCTACAATAAGTTCAAAAAAGATGCAAAGCAGATAAATGATTCATACCTGATACAGATAATGGGTTTCGTACTGAGTCTTATACTGCATTACATTCCATCTGCTCATTTGTCTTTATAATGCAAAGTATAAAACCAAAACTGACCTTTCTACATTGTTAGTTCAGCACCCTGGTCATGTTGTGAATGACTCTTCGGTACCAATTCAATTAAACTTGAATCAGTTCAATTCAATTTTATGCGTACAGCACATACAATAGCCATTTTCACAAATCAAATTTACAGAAATCTTACATACGTTGCTCTGGTATCAATTATTTTTGTTTTTATGTAAGTTTCTATCAAAGACATGGCTTTTGTCCATGTCTAAACATGATTTTTAATGACATCTCACACAAAAATGTCAAACTGTTTACCTCAGAAATATGCCACGTTCAGGAAGCAAAATCTGCTGTTTTCTATTTCATTTTGTCGTCTTTAATTTAACATTTTGTTGTTGGTGCGTCTTATTATTTTGTCTTAAAAGTCAAAAAGAGCACATGAATGGCAAGAGCAATATAGCTCACATACCCGGATGAAGTTGGCATTGATGTAGTCCGTGTCATTTTTGGAGGTGTTCAGTGAGAGCTTCACTCTGCTGTGGTCAACTGTGGGGAAAAACAATCACTGAACTCTCTTCAGCATAGTCAGGAGTGTAGATAGTGGTAGTGAACTCACAAGCAGTGACAGTGATTCAGACTGAGCGTCTACGTCTGTAATAGTAGCAAAAGAGAATGTTTTACTCACATGGAACAATGTCCTTATATCTGTTCTTCTTCACGTTCTCCTGCTTCTCAGCCGTCTTGGTGGAGAAGGTCTTCTCTGTGCGGTACTTGGTGGACTGCCTCTTCAGTTTCTGATTGAGGAAAAACAAAAACAATGCACATTTTATTTAACTTAGTAAGTTTTATATAGCTTACTAATGTATTACGTAGCCTAGTTATTTTTTACTTAGCTTATTAATGTTTTACTTAGTTTTACTTAGTTGTTTTACATAGCTTAGTAACGTTTTACTTCGGTTAGTTTTGTTTTACTTAGCTTAGCTATAACTTGGCTTAGTCATGTTTTAATTAGCTCAGTTACATTGATCAAAACCAACATACATGGTTTACTTACCTTAGTTATGTTTTGCATAGCTTTTATGTTTTACATAGCTAAGTAAAGTTTTACTTAACTTGCTTATGTTTTACCTAACGTTTTATTTAGCTTAGTAAAGTTTCACTTGGTTATCACTTAGTCATCTTTTTATGATGCCTAGTTATGTTTTATTTTGTTAATGTTTTATTTAGATTAGTTATGTTTTACTTAGCTTAGATACAAGTTATTGAGCTTAGTTATGTTTACTTAGTTATGTTTTACTTTGTAAAGTTTTAGTTAGTTGTTTTACTTAGCTCAAAAACATGCATGTTTTACTTACCTGTGTTTTACATAGCTTAATTATATTTTACTTAGCTTAGTAAACTTTTACTCAACTTAGTTATGATTTACATAACTTAGTTACATTGATCAAAAACATCATCCATGGTTTTGTAAGCTTAATTGAATTTTCTTAGCTTAGTTATGTTTTACAAAGTTTAATGTACAATGTTTTATGTAGCTTACTTGCTTTACAAGCTTAGTTATATTTTATTCAGCTTAGTTACACTGATCAAAAACAACATGCATGTTTTAATTAGTTTAGTTATATTTTATGAGCTTATTTATATATTAATTAGCTTAGTTATGTTTACATAGCTTAGTTTTTTTTACTTAGAGATGTTTTACTCAACTTAGTTATGTTTTACTTCCTTAGGTATGCTTTTCGCTTGCTTAGTTACATTGATCAAAATCAACATGCGTGTTTTGCTTAGCTTGTCTGTTTTATGTAGCTTAGTTAATATGCATGTTTTACTTACCTTAATTAGTTACATTATGCGTAACTTATGTTTACTTACGATAGTCATGTTAGCGTAGTTATGTTTTGCTTAACAATATGCATGTTTTACTTAGCTTAGTTATGTTTGTTGAATATGCATGTTTTATTTGGTTATGTTTTGTTTAACAATGTGCATGGTATACTTAGCTTAGTTGTTTTACTTAACTTAGTTATGCTTACTAAGCTCAGTAATGTTTTACTTAGTTTAGTTATATTTTACTTAGCTTAGCTACGCCCTTAACTACCCCCTCCTCTTCCCTGTCCAAAACTCTTTGAATTATATGCTGCTGCTGCTGTAAATCGCTTTGGAGGGGGGGGGAAGAGTCTGTCAAACGCATGATGTAAATGTGCTTAATAAGAGAACAACAAGAAATCACTAATCTGTGAAGTGGTAAGAACAAATTTTCTGAAAAACTAAATATTAAATGTTTTCATAGTTTTCTTCCCTCTTTTAATATCTGTTTCACAATCTGCACAACCAGTGTTTCACATTTGAGGTTTGAAAGTCATGTATGTGAGACTGTGTTTTGCATGCCTAAGAGCAACTGTTTCCCCTTAGTTTGTTTGTCCCACAAGAGAAAAGCTATCATAATTAGATAACTTTCCAACCACAGCTCACTTCTAAAGCAGTGCACTAAGAAAATACGCCTCAAGTGTGTCTTTACCAGCAATACAAAGCTCATTTACCGGCTAAGCCCTCACCATTAAACATTTACAAAACTACTGCATGTTTTCTGGTTCAGAAATATGGTTCTTGATTATAGGCTCAGACCTGAGTTTAAAATGCTTTTTTTTTTCTGCAGAAATATATCAAAGGCAGCAATGGTTATAGATCTGCATGTTCTCATTGCAGAATAACTTGGTGCTTTCTTAAAACAGGTTTAGTAAGATCCGGATCCAGTTTGGCAGAATTGTTACCTCATGGTTAAGGGAAGCAAGTTCCTTTTTGCACCATGTCAGTGCATTTAAATCAGAAGCCAGTGTTCTAGGTAGACAGCATTTTGGGCAGCATTTGCATACTCCCCAGAAACATTTTCCCTACTGTCCCAATCAGAAGGCAGCTGCCTACGGAGATGCCTAGTTTTGGCCAGACTTGAAGGCAAAGTAACAAGTATACCTCTTAGCCAAAGGCAATCCCATAATTCTTTTTTGCTGGATGACACAAATAATGCTGTATTAGTGGTCTGAGAATGTGTTCAGGATGCTCTAATACATCATATAAATGTAGAAATAATGAAAAATGCCGGAAGTGGCACCTTGGGAATGAAAGTGAATTAAAAATTATTACTGCTTTTAACCCACTTGTAAAATTGGATCCAGACAGCGAGCCAGACAGAGATCCAGGCCAAAGGACATCTTCTTAGCTCATACTAGATGGATCTACTCATCTGACTCATTGGAGTCAGAAGGTCTGCATTTACCTTTAATGTTCATTTATTTCACAGATGTATTTACCCAAAGTGACTTACAAATAAGCCAGAGAACAATTCAAACTAAATAGGCACTAGCACAGAATCATAACCACTTGAGCCACCACTGCCAACAAAGCAGTTTTTATTTAACAGGAAGTGATTTGTGATTTTAGTTGCAAAAGAGTAACAGAAGCATGGCAGACGTTTAGGAGCATTGTTGAGATGAGGTGAAGGTGGGCTGAATGCACTCGGATATGTCACTACTTATCCAACGTCATGTATGGGCAGAATGTCTGTTAACATGAATAGTACTGTGCAAAAGTTTTAAACACCCTAAATTTTGTCCTAGAGGTCTATCTTCTTCATTAGTGTGTCAGTATAAAGGAGTCTAATTCGATTTGAAATGGGATGTTACAGTATCATGCTGAGTAATTGACAAAATTTCTCAGATTAAAACATAACCAAGGCTGTCTAGATGCAGAATATAAGTTCTCCGAGATGTCTCCAACTGGTTTTCTTGCCAGTTGATTTAGATATTATGAAGCTGCACAACTGTACCTAGGACAGCTGATATAATTCATGATAGTCAGAGTAGAAGTGATAGCCAACAGTATATTTACAGGTTAAAGTGGGGTCCGAGACCATTTTTTTCTTTCATTTAAAACCGGAAATAAACAGAAACTTCTGGAATTGTGAAAAATGTAAAAGAAAGAAAGGTACAAAAGGTTAGATTTAGTTAGGTGTTACATAAAATTGTCCATGCTAGCTCAAATGGACACAGGGAGAGGGACATTCTGGAATTCATGTAAATACAGTCAGGTCCATAAATATTCGGACAGTGATAAGGCTCTTTTAGCTGCCTACCACAGTATATTGGAGTTAACATTAAATAATGAAGATCACTTCAAAATGTAGAATTTCAGCCTTAATTTCTTCTTCTTTCAGCTACTCCCATTAGGGGTCACCACAGTGGATCACCATGATCTGCATATTTGATTTGGCACAGGTTTTTACACCAGATGCCCTTCCTCATGCAACCCTCCCCAATCTATCCAGGCTTGGGACTGGCACTAAGTATGCACTGGC
>JAOTRR010000020.1:21562624-21576005 GCA_028570945.1 Gogo arcuatus
AAACATCAGAATGAAGAAAAAGTGTGATCTCTGTGACTTTAACTATGGCATGGTTGTTGGTACCAGATGGGCTGGTTTGAGTATTTCAGAAACTGAGGGTCTGCAGGCTGAAACACCTTGTTGATGAGTGAGATCAGAGGAGAATGATCAGACTGGGCTGAGCTGACAGTAAGTCTGACAATGTCAGGAAGACCCTGACATTCAACAGCTGCACTCCCACACACAAGGAAATAAATGCCCTGGACCTGGTCTTCAGCCGCCCCTCTCTGGATACTGACACCAGTGCTACCCCACTCCACATCTCTGATCATCACTTGGTATCCTCCACCATTACCCTCACTATCCTGCCTAAAACCAACTATGAATATTTCTTGCCAAAACCTCCACTCTATCACCCCTTCCTCCATAGCTTCCTGCATCCTGTCACCCCTTCCAGACCATGACGCTTCTCCCCCCCCTTACAATTGGAGTTGGCCACAGACACTTTCCTCACTTTTGTCACCCATGGACCTCCTCTGCCCTCTATCTTCTAAACCCAGGAAGATTTCTTCCATCCATTCCAATTCCAGGAAGATTTCTTCCATCCAAAAATGGACCAGCACCCACTTACCTCAAAGCACTTATCACTCCCTGCAGTGCACCGCACAGTCGGTCATCTAGCACTGCTGGAGTGATCCCACCATCTCTCAGGGTACAAGGGAGGCATGCATCAAGGCTCTTCTTTGTTCTGGCACCTAGGTGGTGGAATGAACTTAGTTGTCCAAACCGGTGTGTCACTGGCTGTCTTCAAACAACAAAGACCTATCTCTTCCTGAAGTACTTAAATTAGCACTAACTTAAGAAAAGAGCACAATTTAAATTTTTAAAAAAAAAACTATTACCTCCCCACCAGAGTTTTTAGACTGCTGGGCTACTTAGTCCATGACTAGGTGAACAGAGATCAGGATGTATTTCTTGGACACTCCAAGGCACTTCTGTAAGTTGCTCTGGGTAAGGGAATCTGCCAAATGCCTGAATGTAAATGTTTTGTAAATCAAATATATACTCTCTACAACTGATGAGCAGAAAAGCATCTCAGAATGCACAACACATCAAACCTTGGGGTGGATGGACTACAACAACAGAAGACCACATCAGGTTCCATGCCGGTCAGCCAACAGGAATCTGAGACTATCATGGGCACAGACTCACCTAAACTGGACAGCTGAAGACTGGGATAATTGACCAGGTGATATTTTTTCTAATCTTCAACTGTCCAGTTTCAGTGAGCCTGTGCCCATGATAGCCTCAGATTCCTGTTCTTGCCTGACAGGATTGGAACCCATTGCAGTCTACTGCTGTTGTAGCCCATCCACCTCAAGGTTTGATGTTTTGTGCATGCTGAGATGCTTTCCTGCTCATGGTTGTAAAGAGTGATTTTGAGTTACTATGTACTTTTTGGCAGCTCGAATCAATCTGGACATTTTCCTGTGACCTCTCATCAACTAGGTGTGAATTGTTGCTCACTCAATGTTTTTGTTTTTTTGCACTATTCTGTATAAGTTTTAGAGACTGCATTGTGTGAATTTCTCAGGAGATCAGCAGTTTATGAAATTCTCAAACCAGCCCTTCTGGTACCAACATACATGCCATGATCAAAGTGATAGAGATGATACTTTTTCTTCATTCTGATGTTTTTGAAGTGAACATTGCCAGTGTACTAACAGCTGATGACTGAAACATTGAGAGCTGTGAAGAAAAACCCAAAAACAACAGGCAGTAACATCAGCAACAACCTCCACAGGGCACAGGTGGAGGTGTTGTAGTACACTGTTCAAAGAAGACTTGGAGAGCAGAAATTTAGAGGCCATACCACAAGATGCAAACCACTCATCAGCAGAAATGATCAGAAGGCCAGATTGGAATTTGTAAAGAAATACAGAGATGAGCCACAAAATTCATGGAACCAAGAGTAACCTTTACCAAAGTGACGGAAAGGCCAAAGTGTGGAGAAAGAAAGGACCTGCTCATGATCCAAAACATATGAGTTAATCAGTCAAGCACGATTAAGGTAGTGTCATGTCTTAGGCTTACATTGCTGCTTCTGGAACGGGCTCACTAATCTTTATTGATGATGTAACTCATGATTATGTGAATGGTTGTTCATCTGTGTGATAGCCTTGCGATAGATGGGCAACCTGCCCAGGGTGTACCCTGCCTCTCGCTTGAAGTCAGCTGCGATCGGCTCCAGCTTCCTCCACGACCCTGACAGATAAGCAGTATAGATAATGGATGGATGGATGCATCCAATCTAATTGGGAGGAACTTAATCATGGAGCAAGACAATGACCCAAAATGCACTGCCAACACAACAAAGGGGAAGAAAGTGGAAGGTTATAGACTGGACAAGTCGAGCACCAGCCGTTAGCCCAGTTAAACATGCATTTCACCTCCTAAAGAGGAGACTGAAGGGAGAAATCCCTCAAAACAAACAGCAACTGAAAGAAGCTGTGGTACAAGCTTGAAAAAGCATCACAAAACCAGAATGCATCAGTGATTCTTTGGTCATGTCAGGAGTCATGGGGCTTGATACAGTTATTGCAAGGAAGGAATATGCAATCAAATATTAAGTGTTATTTACTTTAAGACTATTCATTTCTAAACATTTGCTCACCTAAAAATTGGGTGGTCTGCCACCAAAGGTGCCATGTCCTAAGTTGTTTAGATGTAAGTATCGGGAAATGAATGCTGAAATTCTGATCCATCATCTTATATTTTAGTTGATCTCAAACCCAAATGTCTTCAGTGTATAGCAAAAACAAAAGAATTGAATTTGCTGTTAAAATACTGTGTGCGTGTGTGTGTGTGTGTGTGTGTGTACACTGATCACCCATAACATTTAAAACCACTGACAGGGGAATTGAATAACATTGATTATCTCATTATAATGGCACCTGCAAAGTGGTGGGATATATTAGGCAGTAAGTTAACAGTCAGTTCTTGAACTTGATGTGCTGGAAGCAGGAAAAATGGGCAAAGATCTGAGCGAATTTGACAAGGGCCAAATTTTGAGGGCTAGACGACTGGATCAGAGCATCTCCAAAACGGCAGGTCATGTGGATGTTCCCGGTATGCAGCGGTTAATACCTACCAAAAGTGGTCCAAGGAGGGACAACTGGTGAACCAGCAACAGGGTCATGACTAGTGCCTAGCAGCGCCCAAGGCTAGCTCGTCTGGTCCAATCCCACAGAACAGATACTGTAGCACAAATTGCTGAAAAAGTTAATGCTGACTATGATAGAAAGGTATCAGAACACACAATGTATTGCAGCTTGCTGCGCATGGGGCTACAAAGCTGCAGACCAGTCAGTGTGCCCATGCTGACCACTGTCCATTGCTGAAAGCGCCTACAATGGGCATGTGAGCGTCAGAACTACACCATGGAGCAATGGAAGAAGGTGGCCTGGTCTGATGAATTACGTCTTTCTTTCCGTCATGTGGATGGCCGGGTGAGTGCGTGTTGCTTACCTGGGGAAGAGAGGGCACCAGGATGCACTATGGGAAGAAGGCAAGCTGGTGGAGGAAGTGTGATGCTCTGGACAATGTTCTGCTGGGAAACCTTGGGTCCTGGCATTCATGTGGATGTTGCTTTGACACGTACCAACTACCTAAACATTGTTGCAGACCAAGTACACCCCTTCATGGCAACAGTATTCCCTAATGGCAGTGGCCTCTTTCAGCAGGATAATGTGACCTGCCACACTGCAAAAATTGTTCAGGAACATGACAGTTATAGATGTTGACTTGGCCTCCAAATTCCCCAGATCTCAATCTGATCTAAGCATCTGTGGGATGTATTGGATAAACAAGTCTGATCCATAGAGGCTCCACACTGCAACTTACAGGACTTAAAGGATCTGTTTCTAACGTACAAGGGGGACCTACACAATATTAGGCGGGTGGTTTTAACGTTATGGCTGATTGCTGTGCGCTCTCTCTCTCTCTGTCTTTCGTCACCTTAACTTTACCATGCATGTGTATAGCTGAGTATGAATTTTTTTTTTTTTTAAATGTTCATTTTTCATTCTTTTTTTTTTTTTTTTTTTAAATATAGATGAAAGAGAAGTGCCAATGCCAAAGCCAAGTCCAAACCCAGGTGAAGGCACCCCTGCACCCCCAGACAAAATCAGTAAGACATATTTTCCAAATGAGCCAATTATAATAATGATCCTCATTACTTGGGGATTTGAATGTGGAAGTGCTGTCCATTTTAAAATCTTTTAAATGTGTCAGTAGATACACAGTCTAAATAGAAAAGCTAAGCTGTATGTAAACTGTGGTTGATTTTATACATTTTTCCCATGTTTAAAGCACACTTCAGAGTTTTTGTGTTTCACTAGCTATCATTGAGCTAGATTGCTAACCTGCTTTAGTCTTTATAAATGGAGATGATAAAAAGATTTTTCTCCCTGAACAGGTTGCATGTTTGCATGTAGAATTGTTTTTTTTTTTTTTTTTTTTTTTTTGAAGTAATACTCTGTCATATTCTGTTCATAGACAACAGTCACAAAATTTGGGTTGGGGTTGGGGTTGCGGCTGCTGTTGTGGGTAAGTGCACACTGACTGAACGGCTGTGATTGCACCTGTAAAATAACTTTATTTTTAAAAAGTTAATTGCTTTGGAAAATCATCTTATATGACAGACAGAAACTATGTGGTGATATTCAAACATAAATACATACAATATTAATGCAGGTATGGTTAATGTGTGGATCAGGATTAGGGTCAAGACATAATTTGGGGGCTTAATTTGGAGAAAGGTTCCCCCAAAGTAAAATGATTTTAAGCATCTATGAACCATTTACAGTATTAGTACTGTTTGGATGCTGTTTTAAGCAAAGGAAAAAATAAGGTTGATGTTAGCAGTGGTAAATTATGGAAAGAATATAAAACACAACGGGACATGCTGTTCGATTACAGTATTCAGGGATGAGATGGTGTGAAGGGGCCTGATGCAAAAATAAAAACCTATTTTTTTTATCTTGTTTATTATTATTAGCCTTAGATTATGTGGACTGTCCACCATATAAAATTCTTACGAATGAGTTGTTACTATAGAAACGACAATGTATTTGAATGAGCACATCAATATTAACCTGTGATATAAAGCGGTACTACTTTTAGAGCTGCTGTTATAGAAAATTACTCAGAATCGGCCATTCAGAAGCACTGCGTTATATAGGTGTATAGAAAGTCTATGACTAGATAGAACCCAGTATTTTTATTCCAAAACAATAAAATGAATAATATTTAAATAGTTAGTAGTTATATATTAGTATTGTTTTCCATTTTAAATTTTCATGTTAAATTTACCTTTCAGGAGTTATAGCTGTTGCAGTAGTATTCATGAAGAAACGGTAAGTGTAACACCATTTTCTTTAGTGTATGAACACATTATTGGCAAATAAAATTTGAGTTTTGTTTTGTTTTTCTACAAGAACTAATACAATTGCCCATGTTCACAGCATGCTTGCAGCTTATTTTAACAAGAATTTGCATGTCAGTTTTTTCTCATATTAATGTGCTCCAGAAAGATTCAGTAACTGCGATTGGTCATGATGGCATTCTCACTGAAAATATTAATATATTAATTAATTTATTTACTTGTACACGCATTAAGGTTAGCACACATGAACAAAAATGTAAGAGTTTGTATGTAAGGGTTCTGTAGTTGAGTCAAGTGTGTTTTTTTTTTTTTTTGTTTTTTGTTTTTTTTATATGTATGTGTATATATATAAATAAAGTTTTTCATGAAATTTGCTGGAGTTGCTCTTAAATACCAGAGAAATAAGATGAGGTTTAACAGGCCAGTGCTGAACTTTTGGCTTTCAGCTCTCATTGGGGAAAGGTGCCCAGTAGAAATGAAGGGGGAGTATAACACCACCATTGTCCTGGTAAGAAAATCAGATTGTCTCATATTAGACGAAATGAAATTGCTTCAATCATTAGAGCGGTGGTCTGAGAGGAACTGAATTTATCATTCTTTATAAACTTAGACATTGAAAATCAATTACAAGATCAGTTACAAAAAAATCAAATTGAAAAGCAAATTTGCCCGCTCTGCGTTGGCTGCATAACTATCCACATGATTTATATCATGACATATATCGTGACTTTATGTTCACACTAGCAAGTGACAACTCGCTCGTGCCACTGGTAGTTTTTCCTAAACTTCCTTCCAGGCTTCTCAGGCACGTCTCCATACACATTAATGAGAGGCCATATATGATGGGATAAGATAATATAAACCACCAGTTCAAAGTTTTTCTTACATTTTTCACCAATGCAAACTAATTGAAGGAATGAACTACAGTTCACGAGTAAGTGGGGAACTGAAGAACTTCGGACCACACGTGCCATAGGATTGGGCCGAGGAATCGTTCATGCCAGTCGTTTAGATTTGTCGCTTTACTGAGTCATACCTAATTCACATAGAATTGAGAGCGTCTCTGTTCACGTGTCGCTTGTTTGCTGTCATGTACACAGAAAATGAATGGTGACATGCTGCCGCTTGCTAGTGTGAATGTGGCGTAACTTGTAACGAACCTGATTGCTATTGTTTATTTGACCCCCCCCCCCCCCAATTCTTGTAAACAGACATTTCGCAGCAAATGACTTTCTCTTGCTTAATGCTTCTAACTCCTGTCATTGCCCATAAATATACTTGTCACAGCCTTTTTTTTTTTCTTTTAAGGTTATTTAATTCAACTATGTCTTTTTTAGAATTCAGTCCCATTGAACACTGTGACTGTTCCAAAACCTTGGCGATCTCCTGCTTCCTGCTGGTCTGTATGTTTTCCTACGGCGCTGATACACATTTAGGAATGAGCAAAGCTTCTGTTTAGTTATTTATTCTCAGATTTTTGCCCAGCAGATTGTGTGTTAATGTATGTTTTGATTTAGATTAAGACTTGATCCTTTAGGACTTGGGTTCCCAATCATTTTAACAACATGGAGTGGACAGTAGCCTATAAATAAACTTGTATAAAATAAAACTTTATATTTCCGGTGTGTGTGGCGAGGATGGAAGGGGTGATGAGGTAGAAGTGTGATCACAATGAATTTGTAGGCTGTGATAATGATTTATGATCTTTGATGGAGATAATGATTATTGGAGAGGACCCATTAATATCCTTTGCACTGATACATTAAAGTGACAGATGTGATTGTAAAGAGCGAAACAAGAGACACGCTAGTTGTTCTGAAAGCCTACTTCCCAATACAGTCTTTGCTTCATTGAGTCTTTTCCTCGCCAGTGGAATGTGTAATGCTCTCACAGCCCCATAGTTGTGGCCCAGTGGTTGGGAACCTCTGCTTTACGATGTTATGTGACTTTATTGATTTGAGCTAGAATTATTCATTTATTTTAAAAAAAAAAGTGAGTGTGTGGGTGCTTAAGCCATATGTCTTATGCTCTTAACTAATAACTATATTTCATACTGTACAGCATAGATCAAACAAAAGAATTATTTAAATTGATAATTTAATCTACACAAAATCCACTTAATCATATACACTTTGCAGTTTGAAGCTTGTGCTGTCTAACTTGTGCCTGCCGAATCTAAATTGTATGTACTGTGTGCCACAGTGTACCACAGCTTGTTTAAAAGCAGAAGTCTTTAACATAAGATGATGTTAGATGAGTAAACACGACTTGTCGCTGTAGTGTACACTCCGTAAACAATTCTTTTCAGCAATCTAGTTCTGCTAAGTAAAATGAAAACAAAACTCAACTTGCTACTTGGCAAGTAAACTCCCTGACTATAATTTAATAGTCTTTAAAATCTTTTATAATATTTGAGTAAAGATTGTGTTTGAGAATTGACTGTTACTAGAAAATACATGTAGAAATGGTAAAAGATTTGTTTGGCCTGTGAATATAACAAGAACATTTGTACATACTTGTACAAAAGACGTCCAAAGTCTTAATTTAATCCAGGAAGGATTCAAGACCATCCTGTATTCTTTTTAGCAGGGACTTGATTGATCTGTTATCTGACTTTTGTTTTTTCTTCTTTTTTTTTTTTATGCTGCACTTAACAGAGACTTCATAAGCATAGCATTGAAACTAGTGTGTAGATTCTTGATGGGTTTTTTTTTTATGTACCAGTGTTTGAGCAGTCAAAATATCTTGTTTTCTTAATGTTTTTGGTTAACTGGCAATCTGTGCCAGAGTGAAATGCAGTCTCAGTGGGGGGGGGGGGGCATGACACATGATAAACACACGGTATTGCTTTTCATTAGTGATGTGGAAATTGTACCGCACTGAAAAGCAAAGCCTCCAATGTGTTGCTCTTACATCATTTGATTGGCCTTTTTAATGAAAAATAAAGCAATTGCTTTATTTAAGAACTGAATGTATTGTATCAAAAGTGAACACTGTTTAAAGCAATCCACGTCATTGCATTTCACTGCAATTCTGTGTGAAATGTGAAATAAAATACTCATTTACACTACAGTGAAAAATCAGCAGAGGATTGGCTTTTGAGAACTGAACACTGACTTTGTGTCAGAAGTGGATGTAGTTCCACTGAAATGCAGTCACTGTCCAGTCACGACCATACACAGTGGTGTGGTTATAATCAGAAAAGGCATGCCACTTTTTCACCGCTAAGATTGCATTTCACAGCCAGTCCACAGTCTCTGAGGGATCTACAGAATTAGTAGATTTTACAGTATACATGTCATGGAGCGTTTCTAGGAAAGCTTCATCGTCATTAGTGTGAAAACTATATCATAGACCAAGTTTCATAAAATAATCACTATAAATTCCCAAGACTGCTTGAACTCCTGTCAGTTGAGATGTGTATTAAATTGCAGTACTAAAATCAGAAAAGTGATCATTCTGTATTCTGTTACATGAAATAAAGCTGTCTAAATATCTAAAAATGAATGTTCCTTTTGAGAAGTGTGACTTTTTTCATTTGTTCAAACTAATCTTGTCAAATGTTGGAAAAAAATATATTGAGCCAAATTTGCATTAAAATACATCGTAAGCATGCAGTCATCACCAAAGAACGTATATTTGTCTGATTTATTATATTGGTTTTTGTTTTTACACTTTAAATGTGCTTATGCAGAAAGTAGGCACATTTTCATGGTACATCATCCTTATTTGGTTCAGGTTTTTCCAAAGTCTGTCAAACTTCCCATCATGTTTATCATTTATCTTTATCATCTCTTCCACACACTCGGGGGCGGGGGAAATACTAAACTCTACTTTTTTTTTTTTTGGTTCTGGAGTGGTTCCCTCATGGGTTTATTCATTTATACCTTTTAATATGTATCTTTCCCCTTGCAACTTGCATATACTGCACTGTTAAAAATGACTTTAAATGGATCGTAATTAGTTTTTAAAGGAAAGCACCTTTCTAGGTAAAATGCGTACTAACCGTACATAAGGTGACAATAAAATGAACAGTTTTGTACTCCGTGTGGATGATACGAGTCTTCTCTGGTCAGCTGTAGATTTTCATTTGAATTGAGAGTTAAACTGCAAATACCCATAAAACCCTTGTCCTTAAGCAAAACCATAATGCTGTGCACGAGGGCTTCAGCTAGGATTGTCATACTTGTAATCCACCTTGAATATCTGCCAAATGAATTGCTGTAAATGTAAATAATGACCTTGTGAGGTGTGAGTAAATGGAGGTAGGTGTTTCCAGTCGTTTTAGACATGTTGTATGTTGAAATATAAAGACGGTATTTGTTTATTATTTTGAGTTAGATGGTCATACTATCTGAGGCACAGAAATCCAGATCATTCAAATGGGTCACAGGTTTTTTTTTCTCCTCATGACTTTTTTTTCCATTGTCACGTCAAACAAAATACACATCTATTTATAAGTGAATTATTTCATAAGCATATTTCCTTTTGTCCATATAAGTGTAGCACTTTAAATGGCACAAATATACAGATAAGCTTTTAAATTATTGCTAAGTGTTCTTTAAATCACACATCCAGCAATTTGACAACACAAGCAGATGTCAAATGGGTTACAATGAGAATAACCTTATGCAAGAACTGTTTTTATTTTAAAAAAAAAAAATCTTAATCACATTTAATTGTAAGAAAATTAAATCCATAAGTTAAGGTTGTATAAACCAGAAAATCAAATTCATTACTATACATTAAGTTTCCATATTTTTATAATTAAAATAATGTTTACTAGTAACTTAGCACTGGACAGCATTTTAACAGTAAAGAACAAATTTATAAACATTTGAGGGAACAGTTCTATCCATGGTGGAATTTAAACTTCGATGAATCACGTGAACGGTAAGAGAGACGCGTTCAAATTTAGGAATGTGAGGGTTTTTTTTTTTTTAAGAGCGCCTGAAAATGATAACATCCTCCTGAGTGATTGGCACACGAGCTAATACTTCAAATCTCCCCATTAAAAAGGATTTTACTGTTGAACGTTGCAGTTTACACCACAGTATTTTTGATTTCTCTAATCTGACTGGCCAGGCAGAGTTGATTCATTTTCTGTAGCAGTAGCACTGAGAGTAAAGTCAGCTCTAAGGCAAATTACAGGTTTATATTAATGCACTTGTCATACATTCTCATTTCTATCGTAACAACTTGCACAGGGATCTGTATGGCAGATGCTCCACATAAACATTGTGGGGGGGGGGGAGTAAAATGAATGATGATGAAATATTTATTTAGCAGTTCAGGAAGGAGTCTCCAGTGTCAGTGCAATGTAAAAATTAGAGGTAAAGCTGTAGCGTTTCTGACAAAGTATACAGAATGGAGGACTTTGCGGTGTCTCTAACATCACAAGCTGCATTTTTTTTCATCGTATTAACTTAAGAAGGAAAAATAAAGAGACTGCTATAAAATAAGTGATAATAGGAACAAACTGATTAAAAAAGTATGATGTGTTTAATAAACAAAAAATAATTTGCGTTAACAAACTGCTGTGGTATAAGAGGATTAAAATATTTTGGGATGTGGTGTTATATGAAAATCAATTTTGGGGTGGTAATGTAACTTAGTAACCACCACCCTACCATTGTTTATTTTCCTAAAATAGCACATCCCAACCTATTTTATCCCTCACGTGTGCTTGTGACATGGCCGGTTATAACTCGGGGATGATGGACGAGAAAGTGAGAGATTTACAGAAGAATTAGATCTACAGCACTGTACTTCATAGATATGAATGACTAAACCTCAAGCTTTTGTTTTTGCTTTGGTATTAAAAGACACTTCAGTAGTAAATAATAATAAAAACTGTTCAAGGGCACTTCAGTAGTACATTTGGCATATGACATTTTGGCAAGTACTACATCTGTATCAAATACACACAGCAGGTTTAGCATTGTATAAGACATTGTGTACACGTCAGGATGGCAATCTAACATTAATAAAACATCTGAATTTAAAAAAAAAACTGCATCTTTTTGGTTTACTAGTGCTGCAAAGAATACTTAATGAGAAGTACTGTTGCTTCAGGAAATATTACATCAGAAGGGAAATTGCATATTTGTCAAACAAAAATGTTGGGGGTTGGGGGAAGTGTCAGCAACGCTATAAACTGATTCTGTACCTGAAACAGCACAAGGTTGTAGTGCTGACTAAAGGACAAACAACCTGCACGGACTCTACAATGTGGAACATCCAGAATGAAAACAGGTTTCTAATTAAACACAACACAAATGAAACCGGAAGGCATACTTTGGCTTCGAATTACTCGGTCTGAGGCACTGAAATGCTCGGGCCTTTAGGATCATCAAAGCGGTCCATGGTGCGCAGCTGCATAATCATGTGCAGGCCGTAGCTGAGGATGAAGACCATGAGCAGAGAAGTGAGCAGCCCCATCCAGATTCCCGGGGTGAAGAAGCTGGCACAGTCGCTGGCATATGAGAAATTCCCAGTCACGTTGAAGCCCTGGATCTGGTTTTAAAAGGACATTAATTATTGAAGTGGATCCAAGTAATGTGAGGTTTTTAAGTTCAGTAAATGATTTCGGCAGTGAAACAAAAGAACAGTTTCAAATCTGCCAAATGTTTCTATGAAGGAATTCAAATCATCCAGGTTTTTGAATTGCAAGAACTTGTGAATAAAATTGGGAATAAGTGTTATGATAAAGTTTATCCACATTAGTTTAGCTCATTATTGGCTAGTAATGAGTTAGTTAATGACACCAATGCAAGAATGTTTCAATTTAAACTGCATAATTTTGAAAAATGCTAAAAAGTGGGCAAGTGGCATGGTTGGAGCTGGGGTGGGGCTGAGGTAGGGATGAATGATGTGTGAGGCATATTTGAAAATAAGGGCTGGGGAAGGTGGGGCACCCACCTCTGTTTAGAGGACTTTCTTCTTTAAATAAAAACTTCATGACAGAGAAATATCAAACTGTCGACTCTACGTCGGCACCGGCCTTGCAAGGTTCAGGATTATTTAAACCAGCAGATGATGTTTTGAGCCAATTTTTATTTTAAAAAAAAGAGGTAATTTTGTCAGTATTAACACCAGCAATGATGTGTTTCATCACAGTACAGTCATATCAGTCAATTCAGTTTACAGCTCAAAAAACACATTTAAGTGTCCAGTACCTCTTTAACAAGAGCGTTATTATGACCAAAGCTGTAAACTTGTTAAAATCTGGACCCAGCAACAAAACCTACCAACACATTTCGATTAAATAAATCCATTGCACCTTATTGGATTTTCTAGGCCCTGGCCTGGGACAGCTTCCTTAGATTTTCCCTGTGACAGCAGGGCTACAAACACAGCAACTTATTGATTTGTTTGTGCATTTGGTCATTGATCCAAAGAGTTTTCCAGGTTATTACATTAAATTAAGGACCGCATTACCTGTTCAGAAGAAATGTAGCTAGAGTGTGTACAGATTTACTCTTGTTTTATTATTTTTTTGCTTTTATTTCATAATGCTTTCTTGCTGCAGGTCATGCTTTCCCATAAGAATACTAATTTAGCCGTGCAACACAATTCTTTCATGTTTCTGTTGCTTTTTCAACAGTAAAAATGGGTGTGTTTCATCGCATGACTAAGTGTCATGTCACTAAGCACAGTACTGCATTTTTTTGGGTGCTTTGTTTTCTGATGGAAAATAAGTTACGTCTTTTGCGATTCTCATTATAATACTGTATGAAGCTCATTTTTCAAATGTGTACAATAATATTCTGGTTATTTGTTGGAGCCATGGAGCTTTTTATTCCTGAACGTTACACCGACACCCATAAAGTCCAACCTGGCATCATTCATAGGCTAATTTGAGATACTGAGGTTTGGATTAAACCCGTTTAGTTCAAGTGACAAGTCAAGTCAAGTCAAGTCAAGTTTATTTATATAGCGCTTTTAACAACAGAA
>JAOTRR010000020.1:21632707-21648254 GCA_028570945.1 Gogo arcuatus
TTTACTTAGTTGAGCGGTTCTTGATATAATATGGATTACTGCAGTTGTGGAATAGAGCTATTTACTGTATTATTATTATTTACTATTTACTGTCTGATGATTTCAAATGCATTAAAAATTAAGAACACACACACACGCACACACATGCAGTGTTTTAGCTATTTTACTCACACACTGAATAAACATTAGTCAATTTAGGTGTATTTCAATATCATTCAAACTTTCCTAGTTTGAATCCCGGTGATCCCACAGCCATCCAGGGAAGAAAATTCCTGTTAAAATTAAATATATTTCAAGATGTGTGCTCATGCTACTTGTTATTTATTCACAAAAACAGTGAAAAAAGTCTTTACTGCGAATGACCTTACAGCTCAGAATGTTCTGGTAAAATCCTCATTTTGCTGTATAGACAAATTCAAGTACAATTTTATATCGCACACATTTACAGCACAATGAGGTCAATGAAGGGCTGATTGGTAAATGGTGTTTTGTTCAGGATGACAATGATCCATATCCATGCATCATCCAAGATGTTGATTGAAAGACCTCTGCTTTGTTTAAAACAATGCATAGGGTTGGGATAGACAGGTTTTATTGGCCAATGAAAGATGTCACATGTCTTCATTACTGATATAATCAGTACAGTGAATAATCAGATATTAGATTAATATTTTGAAGCTTGCCTGTGTCTTTTGTGAATTTAGCCTTTCATTGTTACAGTTTCTTTCATTGTTACAGTTTCTTTGTATATTTACTTGTTCAAAAATGTTAACATTTCAAAATTTCATAAATTTTGTTATATTTTGGGATGAAGTGTGAGGTGAAGTTTGTAGTTATGGTTTGGTTTGTCATTACTGAAACATTTTTACTTTACTGACACTTATTGTAGCAATGAGACAATTTTAATAACAATTATTTGATTTTCTTTCAATAATCAGTTTGAATATGTAATTGGGATTCTAGTTTATCTTTAACTTGTGATAAAAAAAGTCTACAACTTTATCCTTTACAGACATTAAGAAAATGTGTTTATAATATTAGAGACTCAGTTGTGCAAATTGTAATTGTTTTAATGATTTTTAACAAATATATTTGCCATGATTAACAATGACTTATCGGAAACAGACATAAGCTGAATTTTATTGTTAAATATTGAAAATTAAAAGAAATATGTATGTTCCAGATTTTTAAAAATTTGAAACTATATTCAATTTTGGTCATTTTCCTTTTTGTTTTCCAAACAACAACAACAACAACAACAACAACAACAACAACAACAGTAACAACAACAACAACAACAAAAATACACAGCCATAAATGCCAATAGTTGCAGAAATACCCAAAGACACATTGCTTTATTAATAGAAACCACCCTTGTTCTTTGGTGTATCAATAATAATAATAATAATAATAATAATAATAATAATAATAAAAAATTATTATTATGCACCTAACTCTTATAATAATAATTCTCTATAATATTTCATATTGTGAACTATGTTTTATCTAGAGTACCACTATCCTTTTTAGAGTCAGTTTTAATATTGAAAAATAAACCACAGAACGTCATGCAAGAGTTTTTGTATGAAGATTCAGTGCACTATATTCATTGAGAAATTACACCAAAATAAAAAATAAAATCACAAACACAGCAGCAAGGCAAATATACCCCCCCCATGAACCTGATTATACTGATCACTCATTTTAGATACGTATAATTACTTCGTTCCTCTGTTGATGTCACAGGCCAGAGTTCAGGCGGACCTTCTTGCGTTTTTGCTTTGTAATTCTCCTCAGCAGTTCATCCCGGTCCAACAGATATACTAGCGGGTTAATAGCACAGTTCAGACATGCTAGCCCGTCACTTGCCTGTTTGGCGATGTACACGCTGGCATACCATGTCTTACAGACGTTATTAAATGTTTTTGAGATGCGAGTCATTAGGTTGAGATTTCTGAAGATGTGGATGGGGATGTAGCATATGGAAAAGAGCACAGCCAGGATCACCACCAGCCCGAGGCACTTCAACTTCAGCATGGTATCTCCGACGTCTTTCTTACTGGCTAGAATCATGGCAATGTGGCTATAGCAGCACAATATTATCACCAAAGGGATTACAAATCCAATACTGGCCTGTGTAATGCTGTACCTCAAGTAAGGCTTAATGCTGTGGTTTGCAGTTGAGTCGTAGCACTGGGGTTTATTGTCAGCAGTTTTATCAAAATGCACATCAGGCAGACATTGAAGCAGCACAGCAATCCAGACCAGTGCAGCTATTCCTATACAGTGGCGAACTTGTATCCTGCCTTTCACCTTCAGAGTGTGCACAATGCCCAGATATCTGTACACACTGATGCATGTGATAAATCCAATACTCCCATAGAGATTGACATTGAATAGGAATCTTGTTAACTTGCAGAAAGGTTGTCCAAAGATCCATTTTTGTTTCTGCGCCTGATAGGTCACCAGAAATGGCAAGGTAAGCAAATACAAAAGATCAGCAATGCATAAGTTTAAAGCAAATATTTTATTCTTTCCCAGCTTCCTCCAGTTTGTAAAAATAGATTTCAGGCCCCAGCAGTTACCAAAAAGTCCAAAAACAAAAACAAAAACAAAAACAGTGGTTAAGTAGATTTTTGGAAAGTCAAAGTTAACCTTCCAGCAGTCCTTAGTCACATTGGCCATCACTTTTCAGTTGATGCAACAGCAACCGTTTCTTGAAGGCTTTCTGAATTTTCTGCCTATGCATTTAGCGAGTATGCACGTTTTACTGAGACGACAGACCACTAAGCAGGAAATTGGGTTTGCAGAAGTAGGTGTCTTGAGTAGCACATAAAAGGAGATACTATAATGCCATGTTAATATGGTATTAGCAGACAATTTATGATATTAAAGCAACTACTTATCCAGTCTCATACATAAATTGTATCTGATTACCATTTTATATCAGTTTCAATGATTAATAATTATAATTACTTTAAAAATCCATTACATTTTAAAGTTAATTATGCTCTACAACTCTACAGCAAATGATTGTTGTAGCATCTAACAGCTGTTTGTACCACTAGTTTTTGAGCTACTATTCAAACGGCACAGCATGGTGGTGCAGTGGTTAGCACTGTTGCCTTATAGCAAGAAGGCTCCAGGCTTGAGCCTCACAGCTGCTGGGGACCTTTCTGTGTAGAGTCTGCATGTTCTCCCCATGTCTGTGTGTGTTTCCTCTCACTTCAAAGATAAGCAGATTAGGTAAAGCTTGTTGTATGCCACTCTGGCTAAGAATGTCTGTAATGTACTACTCTTACCATTATGTTCTTATTCTTCCCATGTGAAAAAATCAGCTAATTAGTTTTAACCCACCTGAAGCAGTAAGCACACACATGCACACAAGTGAGCCTTGCTCAAGGGCACTTCAGCCATTCTACAGAGGGAGGGGAAAGTGTTGTTCATTCACTCACCTCACATTTTCCCTGCCAGTCTCAGGAATCAAACCAGCAGGCGCAAGGCTGCTTCTCTAGCCATCATACAGAGAGAGGAGAAAGTGCTATTCATTCACTCACCTTACATCTTTCCTGCCAGTCCCAGGAATCAAATCAGCAAACCTTCAGGCCCAAGGCTGCTTCTCTAGCCTTCAGGCCATGGTTGCCCCCAAATGAGTCTTTCCCATACCGGGAGTCGAACCTGGGCGAAAACCAGGAATCCTAACCACTAGACCATATGGGAGGACTAGAGCACTGGTCTCTAATGTTTTTGAGAATCAGTTAGCTCTCCTTTTACAAGTCATGTTCAAATCATTTAGTCTAACAATAGTCTGGTGTGACATTAATGTGCTATTGACCAGAAATACCTGAATGGGTGAATGTGAAACTAACTTTACCAGAGTTAAAAGAGACGTGATCAAACCTCTATACAGCGACACAACACATTGTAATATGGACTGTGATATCAGACAGTAATGTGGCCCATAGAACAAAAGATACATTAAAGCTAGTCCAAATGAAATGCATAAAATATAATATGAATGTAGTTGATATTTGAAAAATCCACCATCCAAAGGTTTTTTCTTTTGTTGTTTTGCACTCCACTATCATTTTCTGATTTCCGATATTATGACCGAGCAAATATCAATAGCCCACATGACTGCACCTGCATTCCCACCTGTTGTCAAACAAAAACCAATAAATAAAAGCCAACGTACAATGAGACAAATCAAAGGACATACATTATATGGTCAAAAGCACTGTATATGTACATCTGACCATCACACCAATATGTGGGCCTTACAGAAACTGTTGCCACAAAGTTGGAAGCACACATTTGTATAGAATGTCTTTGTATGCTGTAGCATTGCAATTTCTCTTCACTGGAATTAAGGGGCCCAATCATGTTACAGCAAGGCAATCCCCTTTGTCCACAAAGCGAGTTCCATGAAGACATGGTTTGCCAAGGTTGCAGTGGAAGAACTCAAATGTCCTGCACCTCAACCCCACTGAACACCTTTGAGATGAACTGGAAGACCAACTGCACCCCAAGCCTCCTCAACCAACATCAATGCCTGACATCACTAATGCTCTTGTGGCTGAATGAACACAAATCCCCACAACCATGATCCAAAAACTAGTGGAGGGCCTTCCCAGAAGAATGGAGGTTATTATAACAGCAAAGGGGGAATAAATCTGGAATTCCACAAGCACATATAAGAGTGATGGTCAGTGTCCACAAACGTTCAGCTACATATATTGTATTTCAACAAAGTATTGAACTTGGACATGCCAGTGGCAATATTTCTTTGAAAATCTTAAAGTTATATTTTGAGCTTAAACACATGAGAATGCTGTTTTGTTTAAACAGAATATTTTTTTCTTGAGTAATACATTTGTTTCTACAACAAAACAGGTTTCAAAATTGTGGCAAAGGCTCCTCTAAAGAAAACAGCATTGAATCACTTCCTGTTGAAGAGACAGTTGTTGTACACAGTTCCATGTCAGGGACAGTTGTTGTACACTCCTCCATGCGCAACATTTTTAAACTCATTTATCTCATTTGGTTTGTGCATGTACATTTCTCTCCTCAATTCAAACCACAGGGTTTTAGCAGCAATTATGTATAGGACCATGATTGTACTGTATGTTTTCTCTTTGAAAACACGAAGCACAAAGTACTGCAACCTTATGCACTGAAAGGTGGTGATGGTGAACATATTTTCACATCCATAAATATCCTGTATCCTCTTTTTTTTTTTTTTTTTTGATTAGTGTAACATAGTTAAATAGACGTCCCGGTAATCAGACATAGGTGAGAATCATCACGCACTACCTGCTGGTTCGACCCGCCTCTTCTCTGTGCACGGCCGATGCTCGGCCATGCCCACACTGCGGCTTCTGTTACAGTCATCATTTACAAGCAACTCAGACTTCAGCACCCAAGTTAAGACTTTGGTCAAACACCAAAATTTGTATGATATTTCTATGATGTGCATTAATCTCAGAGCACAACCTCAGGAAGATAGAAAATAAAAGAAGCTTGTTTGATTCAGACATGTAATCTGTAATGTTGTAGGTGGACACATAAATTATAAACCAATATATATATAACGTAATAACTGCATTTACAAATATGTACAACAAATTACATAAGCAAAATAATGGGTCTCGCAACACAACACTTGGTGTCTCTTAAAGGAGGTTATGCAATTTTTCACCCAAACCCTTATTCAAGTGGCTGCCTGGACATAAACCTTTCTGAAACAGGATTTATATCTTCATTGGCCTAGTTAGGTTACGATGAATCGATAGAAAGAATTTAAAGGTACAGGAAACCATTATATCTATCTAAAACAGGGTTCCAGATCAAAGCTTGGAAGAAGCATTTGAAATGTCGTTGTAAACTGACACTGTTACCTCAATTTTAAACATGCAAAAGTATTCAACATTAAGTGACAGTAAGTGTACACGTTATGATAATTAAATTACAAAGGAAGCTGTAAGTGCTCAGGCTTAATAGCTGCCATCATATAAACCTAACTAAAAGAGATGGGTTAAACATCTGAACAGACTTCTCAAATCATAGAAAAAATGAAATTCCGACCACATTAAAAAAGACTAATTCTACATTCACAGGCTGTAAGAGAAGAATCAGGCCAGTCCACTACGTTCTTGAGCAAGGCCAATATAAATGTATGTGTGATCGCAAGCTTTTTATACAAAATGACATAATTTGCAGAGACGGATCGGTGAACAGGACATTAGGCAGATGCCAAGGGGCCTTCCAACTATGGGGTCTCCAACAAGCATAGATTTGAATTGAATGATTAGCTTGATTAACCATTACACTGACAAACATTAGTTACTTAGCAGAACCCAAGCTGATGAATGTAAAGTCAAAGAATAAGAAGTAAATTTTGAAATATTGTTGGTGTTTGGGTCTGAATTTGTACCCAATGAGCAGTCAGTTAGGTCCTAACTGGAGAGAGAAATGGATGGAAAACAACAGAAACACACCAAGTGTGTTGATGAAACGTAGAGAGAAGCCAAAGAATGTTCATTTTGCCTAATGGGTTGGATTAAAAACAAACTAAAATTGGCCAAAGAAGACTTAACATGCTGTCACTGCTAGCCATTGAGTTGGAGCTTGTTAAAGAGCTGGAATTTGGTGGATTTGGTGAAAGAGTTTGCGAGGGGAAAAGCAAAAAAGAAGCCAATTGCCTAAGGTAAGACTGTTTTCTGTATAGCACCTGCCCAGTTCCTACAAAGGTGCCCAGGATTTACTAATCCTTCCCTGGTAATAAAAGAAAAATACTGTGGTATGTGCAAAGTGCTATTCTTTCTAGGCTTCAAACAGGGCTTTATGTGAATCAGTGCATGAGAGTCTCTATCCCCACAGAGCAAGCCTCCTGTAGATTCCACCAGATGAGTAGGGGCAATTGTAATGACAAACACAGGACCTGATCATCATGACAGCTTGGCGGAGCAGGCGGCCCCCTGGACAGAGGAAGGTGACTGTGATGGTGTGGGTCTGATAAGGTGTGCAACATCGGCCGTCAGTGCAGAGGCCACAGTAACGTGGACGGTAAAATTGTGTGCTGTAGCAGCCTTGATGGAACAGGCGTGTGGGAACATTTGACCTGTAGCTCGGCTGACATCTCCTTGGCCACTAATGCAGAAAAAAACATAGAGCAAGGATTAATGCATCATCAGTGTATGCTTCCTTCTCCAATGTGGTTGTAATTTTTTACAACAATAAAATCACAACAATAAAAAAATTGGATGGAATTGTTGTTGTTGTAAAACACAGTACAGTGAACATGCCGCCCAATATCATGGCATTCAGTATCTTTTTAATATTATTAATTATTTCAAGTGTTAGCACTGATGTTAAATAAATCATGGCTCACCACTGGTGCTTGATGTGGCAAAGCCTGGCATGGTCGGATTTGACATAGCCTGATCTGCTGCTCAAGTCTGCAGGCCTCATTCTGGTTGCTCACACGTGTGGAGATTCCCAGCCCACAAGTATGCGAGCAGGCACTCCACTCTGTGCTCTGATGTATACAGTTTAAGCTCAGGCTGTGTTGGTAAACAGGATGTGCAGGCAACACTTGGGCATAACTGTAAGCTGTAACCATAATACATTTATCAGACATATTCAACTCCAAATGCAGTAAAAGCTACTAACACAAACTGAACTAAGACCCAAAGAATAAATCAGAGATGTCTTTATTTCAGATTGATCTGATTAACTTAATTGCAATTAACTAGAGAATGCTGTAATCTCTTGATCTTGACATCTTGATAATTTTATATGAAAACAGTGAATTGCATATACGTAAACTGGCAATTTGGGCTCAGTTTAACCCTGTAAACTCCCATGCCCAGATGTATATTCCTCACTCTTGTACACTCCCCTCTGAAAGTATTGGAATGGCAAGGCCAGTTCTTTTGTTTTTTTTTCTATACACTGAAGACATTTGGGTTTTAAATCAAAGAATAAATATAAGATGATAGATCAGATTTTTACTTTTTGTTTCCTTATATTTACATCTCGATGTGTTAATTAATTTAGAACATGGCACCTTTGGTTTGAACTCACCCATTTTTCAAGTGATCAAAAAAATAATAATTGGACCATGTCACTGACAGGTGTTCCTTGTTGCCCAGGTGTGCCCTGTTAGATTGATTGTTTAAACAATTAATAGCTCTGAAATTCTACTTTTGGTTTTAGTCCTGGGTTTCACCTGTGAAGACTGCATTTGTTGTTAAAAAAGATAAACCAACATGAAGACCAGAAAGCTGTCTATGGAAGAAAAGCAAACCATTTTTAAGCTGAGAAAAGAGGGAAAATTGATCAAATCCACTGCACACACCTTGGGCATAGCCAATACAACAATCTGGAATGCCCTGAAAAGAAAGAAAGAAAGAAACCACTGTGTACTAACATCCAGACATCGAACAGGTTGGCCAAGGAAAACAACAGCAGTTGATGTCAGAAACATTGTTGATGTCAGTTCTGGAACCTGGATGAAAAAGCCAAAGTGGTGAGAAAGAAAGGATCTGCTCATCATCCAAACCATATGAGCTAATCAGTCAGGCACGGTGGAGGTAGTGTCATGACTTGGGCTTGCATGGCTGCTTCTGTAACAGGCTCACTGACTTTTATTAATGTTCTATCTCATGACGGTAGCAGCAGAATGAATTCAGAAGTCTACAGAAACATTCTGTCTGCCAATTTACAGAGTAACCCCCATAACAAACTACAACTTAAAGAATCTGGCCAGGAAAATCATCACAAAAGAAGAATGCAGTTTGGTGATGTCAGTGGGTCTCCAGCTTGACAGTTGTTGTAAGTAAGGGATATGCAAGCAAATACTAAGTGTTATTTACTTTAATTTACTTTAAGACTATCAGCTCCTATACTTTTGCTGTCTTAAAAATTGGATGGTCTGCCACCAAAGGTGCCATGTCATAAGTTGTTAACACATCTAGATATAAAAATCAGGATATTTATAATATTCTCATATTCATCTTTCAATCTCAAACCCAAATTACTTCAGTGTAACAACAACAAAAAATGGGCTGTTCCAATACTTTTGGAGGGGATTGTGGCTACCAAGGGTGGAAAAAAGGGTGATAAATTATACTTAAGTGAAAATATAGATAATGTGTCTAAATCTTACTCAAATAAAAGAAGTATCAATCCAAAAATGTACTCAGGCGAAAGCAAAAAAATTCCTACATTTAAATGTACTCAAGTATTAAAAAGCAAAAAATAAATGTAACTGCTGAAATTAAATTAATGTACTGTTTTCCTATGAAAGTTTTTTTTAAATTTCTTATTTAAAACTGTTAGAAGATTATTTTGATTTTAAAGCAACTACTCCATTTTGCTTGACAATATCATTCAATCTCTGTAAGTTTGCTAATGCTACATAGTTTGCTAATTAAATATTCAATTAAGAAAAATTCAAATTAGATGAAGCATTAGATCAAAATTGGATGCTAAACTAAACCCATTCTATTGATATAGTTATTACCTGGATGAAAGTAGAAATTCATGATTTGCAACAAGTCTAAATAATAATGTAAGGAGTAAAATGTAAGCGTTTGTCTTTTAAATGTAATTAAGTCTGAATACTTTAAAAACACTAAAGTATAAAAGTGCCAAAATAATACTTAAGTATAGTACTATTTGTGTGTAGTACAATTACTCAAACATTTTCCATCCCTTATGTGTAGTTTCACTGTGAGTACTGAACAATTCAAGATGAATAACTGAATATTAAGCTTAAATTTCACTCATGTGAGGCCTCTATTAGCACTTTAATACTAATGCTAGTCAAATTCATCATCTGATAAAAAAGATAACAATGGAAATTGTTTAACCCAAAGTAATAATAATCAGCGGTTCATTTGCTAATCTTGCTGTGCATGACTGTATAATTTTTCCTGAATTGCACGCAAGAAAACCATAGCTGTTGGTCTGACTTGGGTGACATTTGTTGATGTTTTCAGATGTCCCCATAGTGACCAGAGTTTTGCCAGCACCGTCATGTCCGTTCTAGGTTGGCCAGTTTTCAATATTAACTGCTGGCTTACATAAACACGAGTCTGGTTATGAATCATGGAAAGTTTCTGGAAGCAGCTGCTGTTCAGGTGGTTCAGCTCCATCTCGGCAAGACATTTTCAACTCAATGCTAAAGATCCCACAATAAAAAAGCTCAGACTGGAATGTGACTAACGATAAACCACTGCAATTGTGGTTTGTGCAGTAACTGGGATAAAAGACCAAAGCGAACTTTGTCTCCAGATACTTGTGAAAATTATTGTCTTGTAAACATGGCTTGTGACATTCTCTTAAGGGCCTCGTTATTCCTAAGTAAAAAATAGTAAAGCATGTAGTCTTCCTTAAATGGAAGTGGCTTAAATATAAATGAGAAATTATCAATGAGAAATTTTTTATTAATTGTTATACCAGAGCACCACTGAATTCTCAATTTTGATTGGTCAGAAGGTGTTGATTAATTTTCTATTACAGCAAGCTCGGCCAGTAGTTCAGGCTTCAAGGCAAATCACAGGTTTATGTTAATGCACTTGTTCTAATACTTTAGCATTTCTATCGTAGCAGCTTGCACAGAGACTTGCATGGTGGACACTCCACATAAAGAGATTTGAAAAATGTGTAATCATTCATATTGTGAAGTTGTCTATTATTCATTTTTGGAAGGAGTCTCCATTGTCAGCGCTTTGTAACAATCCAAGATGGAGGGCTTTGAGGTTTCTTGATAACATGACAAGCTGCATTTTTTGTCTTATTAATTTCAAGCAAAAAAAAAGGGAGGCTGGTGAGGGAACAACGGTTTCAAGCGGTTATAAGGCAAGTGATAACGGGAACTAACTTGTTTTGTGGACATTTAATGTAACTATAAATGGATAACAAGTATGACATTTTCTTTACTAAATAAAAAATTGTTATTGTTTGTAAATTGCTGTGGTATAAGAGCAATAAAACATATTGGGGTGATCTGTTATAGGAAAATAATTTGCATTGGGCCACACCACATCACATCAGTGTTGATTATTTTCCTATGACAGCATGACCCATCATGTTTTATATCTCACTTAGTGTCTTTCTAACGAGTTAATAATACATATAAAGATGCGCTATTACTCTCCAACTCCAGGTTGGTCATGTATGAAATGTTTTGAGAGTTGCAAGCTCAGCCTTAGTATATGCCAGTGATGCTATTCCTGTTGTACCATGTATTTAATGTGTACTGTGTAGTTACCCATACTGTCATATGCATTTATGGAGCTGTAAGTTAGCTCTAGACTTATACTTGTTAAACTTACACTATTTGAACTGAATGTGTCCTGTATAAAGAATCTTAGGTGCCACAATATTAGGCTTTATATGTAAATATGGATGAAAGGACAAAAAATTGGCTTTATTTGACCTCACCTGATTGAGCAGGCTGTATTACACTGTTGTCCAAGTTCTCACACACCCACTCCTTACAGCACTTTCCTGGCAGCTGGACCCTTCGAGGATATGGGCAGTCTGAGCTGGGCAGGCGGACATCCTCACTGCACAGGGGCACGCAGGTCACTCCTCCACCTGCACATTTGCACTGGGTGCTGCAGGATGGCTGGAACACCTCGCCCTCCTGATAAGAAATGCCATTCAGCTCACAACCCAGCTCTTCCTGACCTGAGCATCAGAGACAAGGTGCGTTAGGATACAAAATATAGAGCAAAGTTACACAGAAATACATACTGAGGGATGAGTGAATTGCATGTGCCCAAATGTGAATGTGTACTGAAAAAACACATTCTAAGGAGCTTGAGCACAGCCACAAGCGCTAATAACGAGCACAATGACAAACATGTTAGAAAAATGAACACTGCATGTGGTACATGTAATGTTATATTACATGCTATGTGTATTTACATAGCAGTATAATATGTGACACAATATAATATGGAAATCTAAAATACCAAAAATACACTATGCTATATTTGCTGTTATATAACACAGGGCATTCAGTTCTTAAATCTGATTGGACAGAATTTGGTCAGTGTGATTAAGTTTCTGTAACAGCAGCTCTGACAGTAGTACCGGCTGTTATTCAGCTTACACAGGGACTTTTATGACGGACGCGCCACATAAATGGATTTTTTTAAAGTTGTGTAATTGTTGATATGGTGATGTTCTCTGTGTGGAGACATTATTAGCATTTTTGGCATTTTGGAGTCTCCAGTCAGAGATAAACCTGTTCCTTTAAGTTTTTTTTAAAAACGGGAATGTCTTCAGGCGAGACAGCTTTACAGTTTCTTAGTAACATGATAAGCTGCTTTTTTGTCTTGTTAACTTCAAGAGAGACAAAATGAAAGGCTGGCAAGGAAACAACTGTTCATAATGTAACTGTTATAATATAAGTGATAACAGGAACTACCTTGCCATAACTATAAATGAATAAAAGGAATGTTGTGTCATTCTTTAATAAATAAATTGTTAGTGTTGGCAAACTGATGTGTTTTAAGAGGAATAAAACATCTCAGGACAGGCTGATATAGGAAAATAATCAGCTTCCCTTAATATAGTCCAAGATTTTTAGGATCTATTTAGCCTACTTTTTAAAGAATATACCAGGCATAAATTAGAGTAATTTCTTTTATTATTGTTTTGATAAACTACTGTAGGTAAAAGTTTCTTTTAATTAATAATACATCTTATTTTAACAAAATAATGTAATAGTGTATTGCTGATATTGTGATATACTCCATTTCTCTTCTATAAACTCCATTTATTTTTCTATAATAATATTTTACTATGGTATTAGATTGTATGGTTATACAGCTTATACATTTTCACCCTCAGTCTCCTCAGTGTAAAGGAAGCCAGAGCGAGCATGTTGTTAAGACATTTTAAAGAGGGGCCAGTGCAGGCAAATCCTCACACAGTAGCCCTGTTTGTCCTCCTCCTTGGAACTATGCTAGCTAATTCTGTTTACAAACCCTGTTTTGGATGCATACTGAGACATGCTGTTCAGCACAAGGCAGGAAATCTCACTACTCACTGACACACTCTCCTGGATCTCCGGGGAGACTGGCATTGTAGTCACATTCCAGGCCATGCCACTTGTCACACAGGAGTATGTCGGTGCAGGCTTCACCCTTCTGGCGGGCACACACTTGGCAGCATCCACATCCGTCCATAATGAGAGCAACGCCATCAGGGCAGGCTGGCACAGAGCTGGGACACTGGCATGGCCTGGCGCACTGTTGACAGCATACCTGAAGTGGTAGAGAGGAAGTGGTTTACTATAAAACAGGAATCAGTGTCTCAGTGTTACATGCAGGTGCAGCTTAAATTAGGTCACTTCTTTAAGGACATATTTTTGTAAGGCAGATGGCAAGAACTTCTTCAGAGCAGCTCAATTCAGATGTTTATTGCTGAAGTGCCCAACCATCTGGGCTCAGTTCTCAAAAACAAACAAACAAACAAAAAACAAACAAACAAGGGGAACAACCACAAAGGTATATGTCACTTTACCAAAACTTTGTTACACTGAAGATTAAGGAGGCTAAAATGACAAAAAAAAGATCTCCTGAAAACCAGTTTTCAGACTCTAGAGGCAATAAAATTTTTTCCCTCAATTATCAAAACTTGGAACCAGGTCAGACTAGATCTGGTGTAAAAGATCAGTGTAAAAGTTCAACTTTGATAGAGTATACAGGAAGCACACAACAATCTGATTTTTCTGTAATCCAACTGACATTTACAACTACTAAGCAGAAATTTCAACAAAACAATAAACTATAGATAAAACACTTATATCTATAACCCAACCTTAAACATAAAAAAACAAAACTTTCCATCATACTCAACTTCCACCGTTTAATCCCAACTGAACTGGCAAACATTAAACAAGAGCATGAATGAATTACCTCAACACCTCAGATCTCCCAGATAGTGTATCAGGTGGAGAGAAAGCGTCTCACCTGGGAGCACAGGTACAAAAGTAGTGCCTGTGCCAGCAGAGTGCATGTGTTTTGCACTTTTCTCTCCATCCCACTGTCCCAACGCAGTATGCTGAGCTACTAGTGCTGCTGTTTGTTCACTGGCTGGCTCAGAGCACTCTCACTTTTATAAAGTCCCCCCCTCCCCTCTGATGTCACGGCCTGCCTGTGGTGTAAACAGTGGCTGGCCAGTAATCAGAAAATGTTTCAAATTCCACATCCCTGCTGGCCAGGTCCGTTCTCCACTTCTCTCCTCCTCACAGCTACACTTAACACCAAAAGACAAGCTGTGAAGCAAAAGCAGGCCCAGCAACAGGATTTGGTTTTGGCTGCCACAACACGTTCCTGCTAAATGAGTCCGATAAGATGGTGAGGCTTCAAAGGATTTGTATGATGATTAGCAGTTAGATAAGCAAATGCTGATGGTTAGGTGAGGAGCATTTACTAAGTGTTCTGGAATATGAGTTTGGTCAGTGTTACGGTAACAGTTAACATTTATTCAAAATGGAAACATAAAGAATGGAAGTGAAAGCAAAGAACAACAGATGTGCACCAAGAAGAAATATAATTTAGTACACATGATTTCCCATCATTGGAGATTTACATGAAATACAGAGCGATTACAGTAATGTTTGAGCTGGTACAATAAGTAGAAATGACTCAATAGGGAACATTGTTACTTTCTTGAATAGTTACTATGTTAGTAAGGAACCATATTTTATAGTATTACAGTTAAATGCTCAAAGAAAACCTGTGTTATACAACAGTACGGTCTGGTCCATTAATAAAATTGGTCGAACGGTGTTCCAAGGGTGCTGATATTTCACATAACGGCACTGGGACGTTTCACTGTGCGTATCACTCTATTTGTCTGTGTCCTGCATGTAAAATTCCACAATTCGAAACGGTTGCTATGGTAGTGTTAATGACACCATCAGCGGACGTGGCAAATGATACTTTTCAGGAATATAACTTTTGACTTAAAATATGAAAACTTGTCAGATGAAGATAAAAAGGAAGAAGGGACACCAATTTCACCGGAACCACCTTTAACAAGAAAGTACAAATCAATGTGAGCTAGATAGCCAGCTAGCCGATGTGCTATAAAGTGATTGTGGCTTCTTCAGGATCTATTTCCACTAGCGTAGCAAAAATAAACAACGTTTGTCCATGTTGTGTCCAAAATGTCACTTACTCCAAATTAATTTCTTGTTTATAGAACTGTTGTATAAAATGTCACACTTGAGGTTGTGCTGTTGTATTGAATATCAACACAGCTGTGATTAGCTACAGCACTCACACTGAGCACTCCCTCTCGTGTGATATTGCTTAAATATCTTCCCTTTCCAGAAATCTTTACACAGTATGTTCAAATTAAGTGTCCAGGCAAAGAACCATATAAAAATTCACAGTGACTGGCTAGAAAGACTGGTTTAAATATAGACATAGACATCAGAAATTCACTTTACCGTCGCCGATGACCGTCGCCGCAGGCTTGCTCATCAGGGATTAGTAGGGATTAGTAAATTTATTGG
>JAOTRR010000020.1:21676934-21698680 GCA_028570945.1 Gogo arcuatus
CCCTTTTGAGTCTGGTTCCTCTCAAGGTTTCTTCCTCATGTCGTCTGAGGGAGTTGTTAAAAGCACTATACAAATAAACTTGACTTGATATACTACATGACTCTACAGTCTGGGCTAGAAAGAAATCAGCCCTCATACCACACCAGATCATTGGTGGTGCTGTTGCAACTGGTTTCACAAAAATCCAAAATAATCCACTTTAAGACCTTTATTAAGAGCAAATAATCTCTACTTTTAGGCATAGCTGTGCTCAAAGCTATGGTTATGAATCTGATATTTTTTTGATACATTGAATAGTTTATTTACTTGTCTTAAAACATTTGCTATATTTTAAGTGTTTTTTTATTATTTCCGTTTATAATAAACTAAATATCATTATAAATTACTGTACTTCCAAGCAATGTGTCACATTTCATGTCTGGATTTTGATGAAAGATTCATCTTGACTGGCTTATCTGATACTATGGTAATCAAAAAGGAATAACGGAAGGATTTTTTTCCCCGCCACAGAAAATGCTCACAGAAGAGATATAAAAGGGCATTCAGGTAGGCTCTGAAATAACTACGAGAAAACCTTGATATACATCTAACTATGTAATTACACGTACTGAGTTACATTATTCGACATCATGTAAAGACCCCCCAAAAAACCCTGCAAGACGCAATTAGCATATTTATCTAGAAATATAGCACTATAGAGGTGTCAAGGCACATGGTTTAAGCAATGTGTACATTATTCATGGATTTACCATAGCCATGTAGTGTGATCTCATAAAACACATCAAAATTGCAATGTCATTCCCATTTATTGAGGTACATACAATATAAAGAGAAAACAAATACAGACTTGAGTGAACAGAAAGCTTTGACTCATGTACTATATAAATATTGTTAATAATGTTACGTACATTGTAAAGTATATAATGTAGTACAGAAACACAAAACTATTGACCTCAGGGAATATTAGGAAATAAATATTTTCCCAGTTTGTTACAGCTATGCCTGTTACTGTTTAAAAGAAAGAAATCAAACTGATTCAGAATCCTCAGCACATGTGTTATTTGGTATTTCTTGGCTTGAAGTTCTGAACCCAGGGACTCATATTTTCCACATAATTCATGTTCAGAATGGAAAAGGCATCCAAAACGTCAGTGCTTCCTCTGAGGAATGGCAGGAATAATGCAACATGGAGTGTTTCGTTGTACATGGCAAATTCATTCTGTGTAGTGGTTTCTCCTGGAGTCTCTCAGGGACGCAAGAGCGTTCAGGCACACGAAGCATGCCCGTCTCAGAGCAGCTCCTCACCGCACACAGTGTAGGGGACGAGAGAGGAGCTGGTGGTTCTCCTCTTTTAGCTCCTTCATCTTTAAGATGCTCCTTCTTTACTTTGCTCCTGACTACTCGAGGCTTCTGCTTCGGCGGCAGGAGCCCCAGCGGCATCGGCTTCTGAAACACAAGCGGAAAGAACCAACAGGGGTGTGACGATATGCAATAATGAGATCTGAAATAGCTTACATCATTAAAGTGATTCTATATTACTGTATAAGTAACTACCTTACTTCTACACAAATTTGATGAGCCAATGTCTGTTGTTAAAAGTGCTACACAGTGCTGATCTACTGCAGAGGCAGCATTAGGCACTGAATCCCAAGCATCACTCACAGATTAAGTGGTAAAATTGCATCCCTTAGATCAGTGGTTCTCAAACCTTTTTTAGCTAAGGACCCCTTAAACTGTAAAATAAATTCCACAGACACCTGCAGTATAGATTTATTTCATGAAAATTAGTTTTAAAAAAATTTTAAATGATATTTTTTGAAGCCATAGAACGTTCTATTCTTGAAATTCCCACTGATTGAACACATTAGGTCTGAGTTGCTTTGGTGCTTGGACCCCTAGATATAATAACTCCGACAGTGTGACGTTGCGATTTCCACCAGTGTAACAAAATTTTAAAAAAAAAAAAAAAGGGGGGGGGGGGGGGGGGAAGGTAGGGTCTATGCTTCACGGACCCCTGGGGATGCCCAGACCCCAGTTTGAGAACCACTGCCTCAGATTGCCCTCAATCTCCTATAAACTGCTCCACAGGACATTACAAACATCCAGATTAACAAAAAATTATTGTGGCCTTATTTGTTGTTCTTAGATCTTTTATTTAATTTAATTTTATTTACAACTTCTAATCATTTTTCATTTGATTTGTAGTTATTTCAGGGCAGCAGGTTGACACCTGAGCGGGTAGTGTTGCTGTCTGACAGTTCCAGGCTCTCCAGTGTGATCCCGAGCTCGCGTCTCTATCCGTGTCGTCTGTCGTGTCCTCTGGCTTCCTCTCGCCTCCCAAAAACATGTCGGTAGGTGCACTGTCTATGCTAAATTCTATCCTTCTAGGTGTGAATGTGTACTAATCAATTCATTGACAAATGCAAAAAGTGTACAAGGTCCCTCTACAGTGGGTTATTTAATATCCGGCCACACCGGAATAACAAGACCGGCACTTCAGTTCTCATCACCTTTTCACACGCCGTATCTCCAGGTAACTATCAGCAAGATAAAAGACTGTGAGAAAGGAAATAATATTTCCTCAGTATTTCCCTTCTTTTTCAGTCTGCTTGGCCATGTGCAACTTTCCTAGTTCTATCAGTTGTGCCAAAGCGATTCTTAATGAAAAATTCAATGACAAACGAACAAAGGAAAGAGTCCAGTATATACGGGCTGTTGGTCCGCACTTCGTTATTCACCCGAGTGGAAACGTTCCCACACAGGGAGGAAGTGGTTAAGGGAAGTGGGAATTGTTCCAAGCGCTGATGACAGAGCTATGTGTGATTGTGGTGACAGCATCTATTCAACCTGTCCTTCAACTGCTTTTTTTGTTTAAGACACACTGACAAGTACACCTGACCTTAAGGGAATGGTAACGTAAGAGGGAAGTAGGAATCGGACTGTTAGCAGTGACCGAAGGCTTTCTCCTGAGTAGGCTGTTAAAACATCATCCTTCAACAAGGATCAAGTCATTTGATTTGTAATTGGATTATTAACTCCACTTGAATCATCAGGCACAAAACACACACCTGAGGGCCTGCAATATATAAAGACAGGAAGTGCTGCTGTCAGATGATGTACGCTTGACCCGTTCCACCTGGGCTACAACACAAAGCACACTTTACTCTCTCTCTCTCTCACACTCTCACTCACACACACACCAACCTCCTGCCTTCAGGTCCATCTGAGCCATGTCTTTGGTCAGTTCGCTGGTCCCCACCTCTGTTCCCTCTCCCTTAATGTCCGGCACTGCGTTCCTGCGACCCGTGCGATCACAATTAATGAATTCCGAGTATGATGACTCAACGTCCATCATCTGCCCATGACCTGTCTTCTCATTCCACCTGCAAAATAGAGATTTTTTTTTTTAAAAAAGCAATGAGTACTATTTACACATACACTTCACATTCATGCAATTGCCTAAATCAGCCAATTACGTGGCACCGGTGTAATACACAAAATCATGCAGATACAGATCTTCAGTTAATGTTCACATCAAATATCAGTGACTTGGCAACAACCATGGCATGATCGTTAGTGCCAGACGGGCTGGATTTTACCCAGACTGGTGCGAAAAACAAAAAGCAACCAGTTCTGTGGGTTGCCAATGAAAGAGATCAGAGGAGAAAGGCCAGACTGGTTCAAGCTGACACAAAGGCTACAGTAACTCAAATAAGCACTCTACAACCATGGTAAGCAGAAAAGCATCTCAGGACTCATAACATAGCAAACCGTGAGGCGTGTAGGGAACGTTTTCTTGGCGCACATTGAGTTCCTTAATACCAATCGTGCATTATAATACAGCACGTCACAAACTCATTTCAAATTTGGTCCATAACATGACAATGATTTCAGTGTGTTCCAAAGGCCTCCCTAGTGACCACATCTGGATCCGATAGATCACACCTTTGGGATGTGGTAGAATGCGAGGAATCTACATGTTATGCAATCATGTCAACATAGACCAGAGTCTTAAAGGAATGTTTCCAACACCTAGTGGAATCAAAAGGTAAGCAAAATGGTGTCCTGCTAAGAATTATTATGGTGTTTCTAACAAAGTGGCCAGGGAGTGTATGTTAATAGAAATTCACAGTGCATTTTGGATTTAGACGTGATTAATATACTCAAACAAAAATAACCTTCATTACAGCGGTGTTGCACTGAACGACAGAGGCGAGAGTAATTTCATCCTACCCACCCAATGAACATGTCCAATTATGATCTCTTGGACTCCCTGCTACAGGTCTCCTCACAATAAGGCGAACGCTCTTCTGCCAGCCGGGAGGTATGAATTTGACATTAATTTAATGAAATGCTGGATGCGTCTTGCAATCCATCTTAAAATGCAATTTACTTCGCTGCTTTCTTTCCTTAATGTGGCTTGTCTATTACATTTCAGTCTTTTCAGTATTTCACACTACAATGTAATAACCGTCCAATCACGAGTCTTCTACTGACTGTCACTGCTGTTATGGGGCTCCTAATCCATTTCTGACATCCATCCATCCATTATCTATACTGCTTATCAGTCAGGGTCATGGGTGGGCTGGAGCCAATCCCAGCTGACTTCGAGCAAGAGGCGGGGTACATCCTGGGGAGGTCGCCAATCTATCGTAGGGCTAACACAGAGACGAACAACCAATGGGCAATTTAGAGTAGCCAGTTGACCTAATCTGCATTATCTTTGGACTGTAGGAGGAAACCGGAGCACCCAGAGGAAACCCATGCAGGCACAGGGAGAACATGCAAATTCCACACAGAAAGGACCCAGTCGGCCACAGGGTTCGAACCCAGAACCTTCTTGCTGTGAGGCGACAGCTCATAAACGTGATTCAACCCGTTTTGCACAGTAGACTTGTTGCAAGAGCACCTTAATGGCCTTGAAGAATCGGAGCTCATCAGCAAACGTCACTCACAAAGACAGCATGAGTGCCGTCCTCAGCTATAAGTGAGAAAAACGAGCCATTATATAACACCATGCTCAAACTTAATGAAGCAGAGAGTTTACTGCCTTTCCATCTCGTTAAAAGATGCATCTCTACCCGAGATCTTCAACAAGTTTTTGTTTTTTTTTCACCATCAGGACTTGTGATTACTTTTCATTGTAGCACAAACGCTGCACTGACTTGACTGAACTGCAATGAAAAGAGAAAAGAAGTGATGGGCTTAGTGTTTAATTCTGCCATGCTTAAAGAGCTGCACAGTGGAATCCATTATAACTGAGCTGACTGCATTTCAACAGGGCTTTCGTTCCATACTGACAAAAAATTCATTTCATGCTTTAAAGCCCCTGGCAACAAATGTTAAAAAAGAGCTTATTAAACAAGCATTTACTAATGGTAGATTCAAGAAATATATATATTCCTAATGACAAAAACTCATTTTTGCCTGATCTGAACTGTGTGGGTGTGTCAGATAGTATAGCGACTGACAGCGGCATCTCCACGGCAACGTAAACAACTTGTGAAACGCCCGCTAGAAAGTGCTAGTACTAGAAAAGCGTAGAGGAACAACAGTGATGCTCCCACAGCATATTTGTTTTTACACGTGCATCATGAATGTTGTTTTGTGTACATATTTCTAGCAAAAAAAACTGCTCGCAGAAGGTGGCAAAATCGTACAAGATCGCAGACTGTGTACTCCACTGCTACCTCCTACGTCTAGATAGTTTAGAAAGATAGAAACAGCACACATTGCATTTGGTTTAATAAAATAGATTAAAATGAGCTTTACTACTTATTTTAATCCCACTATCACGGTGCAGATTATAAACCATTTAGGGTTGTGAGTTTGAGCCAGTGAAGCTTGGCAAGATCAGATTCAATTCTTCTGTTTACAACATCTTACGATTATATTATTACACAAACAAAATACATTGTTAGAAGGTGTAGTCTTGCCTTTTCAACGTAAGCATTGTGAGCATGTGATAGGCTAATTAGATTTTTATTTTTATTTTTACGTGTACTAGGTGTAGATTATTCCTTTCACTGTTATTAGATCTACTTACCTTTATCACACAAACTACACTAAAACAGGGTATGTAAAATTGTACAAATTTCAAAATCGATGCATTTTTCTCAGGCCCACAAAGAGCAGGCAGAATTAACTTCAGTTTCTGGAGCTGATGTGAGCAGATGGCTAGTGCTGGTTGGTTTCAGCAGAATTTGATGTCATTCCTAATGAAAACAAATCGGCCAGAATAAACTGGCATAAAAAAGAATTTCAGTAGTCTTTTAACAAACAAACAAACAAACCATTCTTTCTTGTGGAGGTGGTGATAAATTTATCGCAGGAGCTATAGAACAGTAAGAAGCTAATTATGAAAATGAGCCAATTATGAAAAAACATCCATCCATCTGTGCCAAATGGATACATGAGGAACTGAAATGACTAACTGGCCTTGGACACTTCAGTTCTTTAATATTCATGACAGAGAGCATTAACTTGTGAATTAGTATAATTATTGCTCCGGAGGTTCTATTTCTATACTTAATCAAGTGGCTCCTGAACTCATTTCATGGCCTAATTACAACAGGAAGAAGTCCAAAGCGTACATCTGAGACCATCTAGAGTCACGAAACAATTACCATCGTCTCAGTTTCACTGGGTGGCTTTGCAAGCCTGTAAGTCAGGCAAATGAGGGAGATAAAACCTTAGGCAATGGACAAAGTTGGTACTGGTGTTATACTTGTTGGCAGAAAGCATCAAGCAGCTTTCAAGAGGTTGGGTGTGGAATTGGGCTAGGAATATGTATTCCTAGCATATTCCCCCACAAACACACACACACACACACACACACACACTCTCCTGTGTCTCATTTTCCCAGGCCGTATTTAAGTGGGTCAGGGATCCTGGCGGCCACTACAGTGCTGTGCCAAGCTGAGGAGAGGAGACCGCGGGAACAGGACGCGGATAAAAGAGAAGAAAGGGGTGTTCCAGAGAAATCAATGCGGACAAGGGAGACACAAGACACACACACAACTGTAACGTTGGGTGGTGGCACTGACTTTCCCAGCCACCCTCTCTCTGGCTCTCTGGTTAGGACTAATTGCAGTTAATTGAGCAACTGCTTGACCTTTTACTATACAGCCAATTCCAGAAATATTGGCACCATTTAAAAGAATGGGGTGAATCTGACAGTGTGTATGGCTGAAAATAATTCCTCCCCCCCCCCATGAAGTAGGACATCCACTGTGCAGTGCTCATCAGCAAATGAGTTCTCATGAATCACTGAAGTTTCTGCTGAAGAAGTGAAGCAGCTTACCTACCAAGTTGACCCAAGTGTTCTGTTTCTGCACTATGATTAAGCTCAGGCTTTAGATGGGGTCCCAGCAAAATGGGCACAACCAACTGGTCAGAAGTGCCCACAATGTTTCAGTGTGTGAATATGAATCTTCTGTTCAACAGCAATTCCATTCCAGTTATAACTCAATGGCTGGTGCTGTGATTCATAAGCAATTTTGCTTGGATTTGATTGTATCCGATTCGATTAACTAAACTGCTCTCTGATTCAGTAATTTCCTGGGAATGATGGGGCTGTGTGTATGTGTGTGAGAAAAAGACACACAGAGAGAGAGAGAAAGAGAGAGAGAGAAGCAACACCTCCTGCGGAGATAAAAACCCAGCTGTCTCTGAAATATGGGGGTTTCTAACTGCGTAGCTTCTGAAAACAGCTTTCCATGTGACATGGTGGGTGTTATGCAGGCTGGATACTTGACAATATTTTGTTGCAGTCAGAGCTACCAGAGCTTTGTCACGAAGAACATACTTCAGCTCATTGTTTGGGCTCAAACATCTTTACACTGATTTCTGATGCAGCAGAATTTCAATGAAGAATTACAGCAATGATCATTTCTGTTACGCATGCAGGCCTAATGTACATTGTTGGATGCTATGCTGCAAGTCATCACATTAAAGATGGTGTCACTTTGCAATCTTATTCCCATCTGTTTAGCATCACAACAGCTTTTAGTGTCTCGCATCACTAGAACTGCTATTCGAAAGCTTAACACCGGGGGCCAGAGAGCCGATTATTCAGTCCTCGTCTTCTCAATCTTTGGATACTTTTGCTTTTCTTGCCAGGCAAGACTCGCCAGTTGTTTTCAGAAGTGACTCTGAAACAACACGGGCACCGTGGACAAAGTGTAAGATACTAAAGCCTTGTCTACATCGATACAGATCACCATCCAATTTGAAAGGAACACCTGCTCATACGTGCAATTATTCAGCCAATCATGTGGCAGCAGATTCAATCATAGCCACAGCTATAGCTAATCTTCACATCAAACACCAGAATGGGGCAAAAAATGTAATCTCAGTGACCGACCATGGCATGGTTGTTTGGCTCTAGAGTCTCTAGAGTGGTGAGAAAAACAAAAACCATCCAGTGAGCACCAGTTTTGCTGGTGGAAACGTTTTGTCGATAAAAGAGATCAAAGGAAAATGACTAGACTGGTTTGTGCTGACAGGAAGGCTACAACAACTCAAATAACCACTCTTTACACCCGCGGTGAGCAGAAAAGCATCTCAAAGCATCGCATGACATTTAACCTTGAAGCAGATGGACTACAACAATAGAAGACGATACCAGGTTCCACTTCCATTGGCCAAGAACAGGAATCCGAGGCACAGATAGATTCACCAAAACCGTGCAGCCGAAGATTGGAAAAAAGACCAAGCAAAATTTCAAAATGGTGTTTTCATAGCAAGTTTTCAATCCATGTTGATTTCACCATTCGTACCCAATGCGGAGAGAATAGGACACATTTGTAAAATATTTACACTATTTATGTGGTTTGATGTGACGTGCATCAGCAAAGATGGCCAAGTAAAGCAACAACAACAAAAAACAAACTTTGTATAGATGTGGAGATCACTCATACAGCCGCGAATACAAAGGACTTCGTCTCGCATGCTGGAAATATGTATTGCACAAAGCTCTGCTCAAGAGCGACTAAAACAGGGAATAACAAACTCATCTTCGAGGATCTAACGACGTCCAGGGGCCCATCAAAGGAACACTTAGGAATATCCCTAGTTGTCCTCATCCACACTATTAAATTACATTTAGTCAGTCCTGGAGAGGACAAATCACAAATCCATTAGCTAGCCCTCTGGGTAACGTGCTTTTCTAAGAAACTATCTGAGACAGCACATTCTGTCGTGACTTTTTAACAAAGTCAGCAAGTCATTGGCCATCGTTTGGCCGCGAGCTGTGGGTTTTGTCTTCACATCGCATGTAAAAGACTTTATTGGAGTCTGGTTAAGCCTCGTTATTTTTTCTTGATATGTTTAACCGCGAGGGACTGCGTGTTGTAATAGTTATACAGTGGTGTTATTTTGCCCGATTTTGTCAGTGTTCTACAAACTTGCATGTTCCCGGTTCTGAAAAGGTCATCCGTGTATTCTAATTAATCCGACTAGTAAAAACCTGACGTGTGTAGTGCAGCAGGTGGTGGGATTCACAATATTTTTTTTCACAATGTTTTTTTTTTGTAGACAAAGGCCAAAAAAGCATCCCTATTACCACTGACATAAATGAATAGGAATGCTGCATTAACAGTCCTTGTAATGGTGTTTTATTACACTTGAGATGAGAAGCACAACAAGCATTTCCAGTCTCCATGGAATAGCTTTATGTAAAAAACAACGCAGAAAGACAGTAACTTAATATAATATATGAAGATAATGCACGTTTATGAAGGACTGTGCTAAAGACAAGGCAGTTACTCTGACCATGGCAAGTTGTAGGATTTAGCTCCACAAATTTAGTAGTGCTTAATGCAAAACACCACGGTTCAGTGAGAAAGTGCAGCAGTAGCCAATGGGGAATGCCAGTGGAAAGCTGAAATGTCATATGCAGTGCAAACTTCCCTGACCTATTTAAAATGCCAAGCATTCCAGAAAAATTAATAATAAAATAAAACCAAAAATAAAAATACATCCAGGTTTTAGGACCATGTGCATATGCGGCCTCTTCACCGAGATTCTCACCAGGACAAAACATGCTATTTGACTTTAAAATGTAATGCAAATGGCATCAAATAGCATCTGGATACACATCAAGAAGGCTTTACCTACAACAGAAGTACAGGGTCCCTTTAAGACACACTGCACAAAAGAATTCTCAGTTGACCTGTTTGTTTTCCAGAAAATTAAGGAAGCATGTTACACCGTGACCTTCTTTAGGGGACAGCCATATATGTTGTTGCGGTGGTTTTCTCGTTTCGTATTTTGCTGTTAATTCTGATTATTCTGTATGTTTGTCACTTGTCATTGCTGTTTGCATGTTAAACGTCTTATAGCACGTTTCCTGAAATCCTAGGCCATCAACAAACACGCTCGCTAAATATAGCTGGGTCTTTATCCAAGGATCAGGGGCTAGGAATAGAGTTGTTTAGGTTGGCTCCACTACCCGACATTCGACTCCTTTGTACATGCTTTGTACATGTACCAGATAATCCAATGCATCCTGCTTAATGAAATGGAGCAATTAAAACAGAGTAGGCCACAGTTGCAAGAAATGGCACAGGTGTTGGTTTCAGCGCTGACAATAACACCTCGTTTACCAAAGGGAGCGTTGCACAGCGGATACTGGTGACCAGGGAGCTAGGCGTTCCATCTGGAGACTGAAGATGGTATAAACACAATGATTCTTATTAATGCTGAGTGCTCTGCAACTTCCAGGAGGCCTAAGATGTTATCGAAAGAGTGAAATAAATCAGCCGTTTTAAACATTTGGATACGTGCAGAGCATGTCTAAACAGAGTGTGGGATGTATGGCCTACTCGAAGTCATCAGTTATCTCCATAAAAGGCCAAACGAGATGCTCCATCAACAGGCAGTTCCCTGAGGCATGGCTTGGTCCAAAATCAACAGATGAATTTTCTTTTTCGTTGACAAGGAATAAAGAGTCAAGACCAGGGCCTGAAGGCCGTAATCCAGCGTTCTCTTTTCACTATGTGTTCCTGATGAGACTGAAGATATGCAGGTTGGCTTGCTCAGAAAAGAGACTTACTCCATGTTCACGAAGCATGCACTTCCTCTACGTAATGGATGTAATGGACTGAAAGAGCTTATGCCAGAGATGCTCATTCTTCCATTAATTAGTGTGGTCAAAAGCAGCACATTAGCCCATGAAGCAAGAACACGGCTCTGTGACTTGCAGTTTAAAGCTGTAGTCCAAGCAACTCTGGGAAACTCCTGTTATTACTTGCAAGATTTAACACCAAAAAGACATACACAAATGTCTACATAGTGTCTGTTCTATCTGTGCACTTAACCAGACAGTTCTCCAAAAGTATATGTGTGTCAACATGCATCCAGGAATATCACAGGATTGTTAGGCTTAACTGCTTCCCCTTTGAGTTAGTCAACTGTTGCTAGTTCCCATTTAGTAGGCCTATTTCAAGTATTTATCAGGTCACTGCTAGCTACCATATACAAACATGACTGACAGAGTAGAAAATAGTTGAAAACCTGGATTAGATGATGGCTTCCTTGGTCCCTGTAGAGTTTCCAGGGACTTAAGAGGTATTGAATCCCAAAGGCAAGAAAGCTGACTCGGAAGATGGAGGCCTCAGAGCTCAGCAAATTGTACCAGAATGTCCACAAATTCTGACTGAAAGGTCCTCGGGACCAACCGTCTCATTCTGGGAACAATAAAAGGAAAAAAAATAATAATAAAGTCACTACAGTGTCACAAAATTAGACACCCCTTACATACTCACATGCCCTAGTCATTTAACAAGGGCAAATCAGAGTGAAACCGATACTCACACTGACTGCACATAATTACACAAACCAAAAAGCAAAATACATCCGTGTCCGAAGAGTGTGCGCGGCTGAAAATGCATTCATAAAACTATTATATTTACTGGCCATAAATATGGCAATGGAAAAAAACAAAAACAAAAGGTAAGCAAACCTTTTCCAAGTACACAGAGAAATCACGAAATTCACCCAAGCACAGAGAACACTGAGGCAGCACTCAATAAATAACAAGATAATTACATAAATAATTAACTTTGTGTATGCATCAACTGTTCCCCACCCCCTCTTTTTTGGTCCAAATACCCAGAACGCATCATATTTCTGCAGTGCTACACCTCTATGCTTGCTTTGGGTCATTTTGCACCAGTTTAGCAGCTTACAAAAATCTACCAAAAAAAAAAAAAAGTCTCCCACAAGCAGAAATACGCTTCATGTTTGGTTTCCTTCCAGCAGTTGGGTCAATACAGGGTCAAATTACATTCTCACTGCAATTAAACCACTAATGTTCACTTGGACCATCTTCCTGAAATGCTTTCGGACAGCTGAGTGCAACTGCTGTGTTCTCACCCTCCTAAACAAACCCCACCATGGGGGGAAATGCCTCAGAGTTCCATTCAAACAAACTGCAAAATGCTGCACTATGTGAATGCACCCATACTATAAGATCGGTACATTTCAGAAGAAGACAGGATCCATTAAACCCTCCTTCCTGTTGCCTATTGTTGTGTTGTGAATGGAGGTGGCTCTCTTCTGAGCAGCAAGCTCTTAGGAATTGGCATGAACAAAATCATAAGAGCTCGGTGAAATAATGGAGTCAGCAGCCATGCTTTCACTGGGCCATTATAATAGATTTGGGGGGGGGGGCAATTTGTGCTGCAGTCCCACTGGGCCTTTTAAGGCTCTTTTGTATATAATGAATACACATCATCTAGAGTTTAGCGGTACAGATGCTGTAGTTTATTTGGGTAGGTCCCCTCCCCAAGTTCCCTCATCAGTTATATAAAGTCCCTGTTGTTGGATTCCATGCTTTTCTTCACGACTGATAATCCATGATGGAGCACATTTATACCACTGATCTAACTGCTACATAAGCCCCTTTTCCACAGCCTGTTCAAGGCAGGAATCTTATGCCTTTATTCCGCCTCGTGTTCTGTATAAAACGTCCGAACGTGAAACAGGCGGTCCGTGTCGTTCCACCTCTGAGCCAGAACAATTGGTGGTAACAGTGCTGGAATTGACGTCTGTGTAAAAGGGACAGCCGGCACAGCGGGACAGGGGTGTGATGTTTTTAACATTGACATTCTTCTGTCTAAGACCAGTGCGAATTCAAACGTCTCAGTCTACGGTGTCTAAGGTCCACACACCTTTCTGCCTCAAACCTCTTTCTAATTCTCTTCGCTTTCTCCTCCGACATATTTCTGATCCACAAACGTTGCTTTCACGAGTCTCTCCACTGCTCTCTTCGTTACCTTCCACTCCGATTCCCTCTCTCTCTCTCTGCACAGTTTTCTGTGACAGGCTCCCCTCCCCCCGCAAAGCGGGCTCAGCTAAAGGACACAAATGAGAGCGAGAGAGAGAGAGAGCCTGTTACTTCCCTTAAACTCCAATTATTTGACAGAAGTGATTACATGTTGCATATGATGCTCAGTAACTTTGCTCGTGTTTGAAGAGTGGTATAAATGTGCACTGCTAACAAAAGCACCTCAACACTCAGTTCACCCGCCGTTGTTTTGAAAGCAATGCCGGTATTCTTGGGGTATTCGTATTTCCGATGCGTACACACGTCACCCTAGTGACGCGTCACGCACTGGCGCGGCTTCCTGCCAATCTTTATTTGGTTCAGTATAAATCACTAAAGCCGGAAAAATAGATAACCTATAATGCGAACTCTTAACATTTTGTTTCATTAAATCCCCCTCGAACAGAAAATCCAGGCCCTCTATAGACTCCAGACAACAGTCTATTTTTAGCTAGAGTGGTTCCAGACCCACATTACTGGGTAAGAAGGCTCAATTTATCAAAAGCTGCCTGAAGACACATCCCCTGTCTCTGTAGGAACCAAGAAGCCATTTTGATCTGCCAGTGCAGTCACTCCATGCTCTGCCGACTAATCCAAACATGAACAAGCAGAAAAACACTGGGTTAACAGAGGCATACGAGATAAAATAGACATGGCACTTCCCATTAGACTAGAACGACCATCTCTGTTTGTCTACCCTGGGCATTTTTAAATTTCTCGGACTAAATATGGCAACAAACATGTACACTAGGAAAACGTTCAGTCAGAAACGGAGAGAGTGTGTGCGAGAGATCGATAAGGTTCCTACTTGGTGGTTCATCAACTTGATACAGGATATATAGAAGAGCTGCATCTAATCAAGTTAAAAGGACAGAGGTTTGATGGACTGAACAAAAATGTGCAAGCTCCAGCTGAGGCCTCATCACTCTTTAGGGAACTAGAAATCACTTCCAGCTTCCAACAGCTGGCGCTTTAAAGAATGCTAGTCTGCTTGTGCTTCTTTGGAAAAACTAGCATTTTTGTTCAGCACTGGTGTTCCTTTTAAGACACAAACGAAGCACACTTGTTTCACGATTCTGGACCACTCATATCCTTCCTCTTTTTTGACGGACCACTCCGGATGGCCAAACGCATGGCAACTCAAGCATGGCATTATAAAAGCCTGGCCTTTAGAGGCTCTTAAGCATTTTAACAGGCTTTTAAAAAGAAATTATGAGTTTTCAGACATTTTACAACCACAACCGATGACAACTAACCAAAAGTATTAAGAACCATAAGGGGGCAGAAAAAACAAATACAGCCTCATGTGGTACAGACAGTTATGATGAGTAATACTCTAACAGACTGCAAACTCAAGGATTTCTTTAAGGTTCTCTGTGAATAGCTAGTGGGTACAATGATGGTAGGTGATTAAGCAAAAGAGAAGACAAGGACAGCAACTGCCAGGCTTATGGTCACGCTTTGATCACAGCAGGATTACTGAGGTTTTGCCTACACACACGACTCACCTTCAGTCATTGTCCTTTAAAGTACTCTAAAAGGTCGACTTAGTACAAACATTCCGTTCAATTTCTGTACAAAAAAAAAAAAATCATATTACTTAAGGATAATGAAGGCTCTTTTTTTTCTTTTTTCTTTTTTTAAACTGAGCCGAACTGTAGCTTCTTTTCCTTTTCATTGAACTGAGAAACACTGGACTTAGCTACAACTTTGTTTTGAGTTCTACTAATGCTGGAAAATATTTGCTATAATAATTTGCGACTTGGAAATGACTGCGATCTGGACTTTTTTTATGATTAACAATGGCAATCAAAGCCAAAGCAAAGCTAACCACAAGCTTTGCTCTGCAAAAATATTAAGCGAGATCCTCAGCACGAGGAGTTCATCGCTAGCAGCACAGGCCAGCAACTAGTGCTGCAGCAAATGCTAGCCAGGAGAGAAACAATGGCTGCGTTTGAAACAGAAGGTTGCTGCCTTGTTGCCTCACTGCCGTAATAGACAGGTGTCTCATAAGGAAGGACTTTCGACTGAAGGCATCTTCGAAAAGGACGTTCGTTTCAAACGACCTTTTAGGATAGCATTTACGGTAGCGTGCGAGATCAGCATGCCGTGTAAGTAAACTAGAGAGTTAGTTAGTTGGCTAACAAATGCCTCAAACAAATTTATTTGGTTACAGTTACAGGGTTATTGGTAACCTTTCAAAAAACCTAAGCGAAAAAAACTTCTGTACACAAAATCACTCTTCTGTGAAGTTTGGTCTGCCGTCTTTTTAAATTTTTTCCATTGTTTGAGGGAGCTGCTGCACAGATTTATGGGTAATAGTCAGCATCGAAGATACATCGATGTTGCCTTCAACTGGGGGCAGTTTGAAGGCGTCTTAGAAATCAGGAAACGAGAGTTTGATCAGTTTTGAATGGCCCTTGATGCCTCACTGTCTTGTTAGACATCCTCGAGACAACATTTTCCCTGTTTTGCACACACCCACTGTTCCTAGGTGAGTGAAAATACTGGCTCTTTCCAAGTACATTTTTCTTGAAGATCAGCTACTAGCCTATCAGTCCTAGACAACGAGGAATTCAGACACAATGAAATGTATTTTATTTAGAGAAGCGTGAAACAAAAAAACAAAACCTGCTCTTATCCACTGCAACCCTACTCGATCCAAGGCAGCGAGTGTAGCTAGCTAATACACTTCATTTAAAGTCTTGCTAATGTTATAAAGAAAGAGTCTAGTAGTGTACGTGCATGGACATGCACTCGTGTGCTTTTCATGGCCACTATTTAAACCAGGGAAACAAACAGTGCTAAATACATTTTCCAAGATGCCATGAATGCTTAATGCTACTGGAGTACTGGACTCGTACTCAGTCTGAAGGAAAAAATAAAATAAAATAAAAAAGTATTGGTGCAGTTTATTTTTATATCAAAGCCTTGAAATAACTGTGGTATTTACCTTCCTTTAGGCTCAGAGTTAATACAGAATAAAACCACTGGTTTTATGGTTCTAAATTGGTGGGGTCACTTTTCCTGAAACGACGCATAGATTAGCCTTTTAGCTCATAAGGCCATTGACGCAGGAGGACAGAGGTGCTACGCCATGCAACAAAGTGTCAACTATTTAAAAAGCAGGAGATCAAGGCCTATGACGGTCGCCCTTTCACTAACGCGCAAGCTCATAGTTCACACAGGAAAGCGGAGCCCGTTAGACCTTTAACTATCAGATCAAATATTAAATAATAATGAGGAAGCTACAGAGAGCATGAGCCTTGTGGAAACACTTAGCACGCTTCACCTGATCCCTGTGGTTTTATTAATGATTATTCTCTTCCATCAAAAATCAGTACGTATACGATTATGAAACGCCCGTCTCGAGACGTTCGAAAAATAGAAAAGGCGTTGTCCTAGGTCCATCCACTACATCCGCGAACAACAACAAATTTAAAGCAAACTCATTCAAAAGGCCGTTAGGAATACATTAGGCAGTCATTTGTCTCTCAGAACTGTTGCATTAGATTAAAAAAAAAAATGTTGGAGTTGCATCATAAAACCAAACGTTTCCATTAAAGATGCTTAGATAAAATGAACAAAAGGGTGTTTCTCAGTCTGCTGTTCAATCTGAGGTCTAGAATCACGGACTGTGATTTCGAGCTAAAAGCTAATCTAATCAGTTGCACTCGGTTTGAGAGGGGAGTCGCCTCAATCAGAAAGAAAAGAGAAGGCGGGGCTTTGGGCTGAAAGTTGGGGATCTCCTCATGAGTCAGCAAGTCATGAACAGATGACTGAACAAAGGAATGATTTTACTAACCATCTCCAACATTCCTGTTTCACTCGACACAACCTGACCTCTGCTACTACTGTGACCGTTATATTCTGGAGCAAGCTGACTACTCACTGACAGCAGACAATGCAAACTGTTCCCCTAAAAAAGTGCCACTTGGCTGATATAGTAAGTTCCTTATAATAAGTGGAGCTTGGCTGACTTAATATGTTCCTTATTTTTTTCAATGTTTCTCAAAACTTCCACAGGAAGAAGAAAAAAAAAAAAAGGTTTCTTTTGTAGCCTCCCACTCACTCGGAGTAATGAGTTGTAAAAATATCATCCAGGAAAATGACTATACTCCAGAAACAGCTCATAAAACATCATGATGCATGGAACGCATTTGCAATGTCACGGACAAACCTATGGACTTTAGTGTTTCTTTAATATTGATGTATGACCGAGTTATTATGTTTACTAACTATTCAAAACAAATCGTAGCATCGCACATCGTAAAAGAATTCTTTGGTCATGAGTTGAGATCTGTGGCTGTGCTCGCTGGGTGGAAGGGATCTCATACTCTCTCTCCTCCATCAGCCACAGCAACACTAGGCAATCAGGAGCACCTGTGAGCTCATGTATGCGGAAGAGGGTAGATAGCACTTTCCTCGCGGTGCCCTGTGATGCTGCATGAGCAGACAGTTTACGTATCTCTGAGGAAGCATGTTAGCCTTCATCGTCCCTGCTTCGTAGTCCATGACACAGCAGAACTGGCTGGTGGGTGAGAATTGGCCAAGACCAAATGAAAGCCCAGATCATGTTCATTAATGATGTAAACAGAACATGGTAATTTTGTTCTACTGCTAGAGGATCATCATCATCATCATCATCATCATCATCATATAATCGGGCAGGGAGACTGCTGAAATTGCACCGCGTAAAACAGGCTTAACACACAGTTTACCAGAGTAATATACAAAGACAGAGGCTGGGGCTTTGTGTTTGTTTAATGCAGTTCTGTTGAGACATCCACAAATATTTATAAATCCCTGGACTTCATCATTGCCACAGAGAGGAACAGAGTCTGGCACGACAGGACTTTACACACATGCGTTTCAGCTCATGCACGCTGCTTTAACAGGAAGCAGGTGGCCCATCATTCCACACTGTTTGTATGGCTGTCGTGAAACTGCTGCACGCGGTACAAGGCTAATGAGGAAATACTGGACAAGCCCATCCAAAGAGAAGGCGGTAAGAATGGAGAATGAACCAGAGTACAATGAGGATCATCAGTAAGGCCAGAAACTCACAGGAGTCACTTCTAGTCAAGGGTTAAGACACATTTTATCATTTGCACACTATGTTTCTAAGACCAACATTAGAAGGGCTCGGGAGTGATTGTCACTGTTTCCACATCCATCCATATTTCTGTTTCTGGAAAGATCATCTGGCATCCATTCAAACTAATCAACACGACTAGGAAATAGTTTGTACTAACAGCTAGACCACGTCCTCGGTTTGTGTACCTACTGCAGCAGGTGCTGAGATTCAGAAGAGGGTAGTGCGCAATACAGCATCGAGATAGAATAGGCATGGTGGAGCAGAAAACATTGCCACCTCACAGCTCCAGGGTCTCTGGTTGCATGCACTTCCAATATCTGTCTGGGTTTCCTCCAGGTAGTCCAGTTTCCTCCTGCCTCACAAAAACATACCAGTAGGTACTATTGATACTAAATTGCCCCATAGGTGTGAACGAATGTGTAAATTTGTGTCTACATGATGCTATGTATCCCATCCAGGGTGTATTCCCACCTCACATCCAGAGTCTCTGGATCCACTGTAACTCTGACCAGGATAAAATCGGTATTGAAGATGAATTAAAGCGTCTGACCCAGTGAAAAAGCCCACACCATCATTATCACTGGAATACACAAAAATGATGGCTGTAGTTATGGCTTTGCATGGCTAAACTACTGCGACTAGACTATGATCTGCCTTCCTCCAACTGATTTTCCATTCCTGAGTGAACGCTTCAGAGGAAGGACAATGATCACGGATGTGTAACGTAGAGAGTCGAGCCATACAGCTATTGTACGGTCGAGATAAAGCAGAGATTTCTCAGATACCTGGTGAAATGGCACTAAAACGATTCAGGAAACACTTCAACAGACACAGAATATACAAAATGTCATCTATATCCTACCTGATGACCTGTAAACATTGTTATCCATTAACGTCACCAAAATCTGCCCAGTCCCTACAAAAACCAAACCCGATGATGCTGATTAAAAACAAATAATCCTGTGATTGATGTTGGGCGGCTGTACATTTGTCGAGAGTACCTGCCATGGATCGGTCCATTCCTTCTCTCCACTTTCTTGCTTACAGTATCAGTGTCCATAACCAACAACACTGGCTCAGATTTCACTACTTACCAGACTCATTTTAAATCCTGATCACATAATAGGCTGGATGACATCCGAGATCCGATCCGGGATGATAGATAATCCGCAAAAGGAAGTGAACGCAGACTGCATTTAATACTTCTTATGGACGGAGCTCTCGCTTTCTCGCTCTCTTTCTTTCACTGTCTGAGCACTGAGCGTATCCCACACAGCTGCAGCTACAGCTCTCTTCTCCTCTCCCACTGATCAGGGAGGAAGTGGGCGTAAAGTGACTTGTACTGAGTGTATAAACCTCGTACATATAATGCAGTTGGTTCTGGTCATACTCAGGAGTTACTGTACTTACCATATGCAAAGAGCCAACTCTGAACAACGCACAGTAACAGCTGTGTTCTGATTATTACAGCAAAGATGACTGGCATGTAGTTTAGTCTTGGATAACGGTAAAAGGAAATCTGGCATATATGAAGAGATTGTGTATTTAATCGCACCCGATTTCTGCAGAACAACTGTCCCCGCACCTACAAATCATTGATCTGAAATGGTTAAATCATCCAGCTGAAAGCCTCAGCTATACGAGTAAACCTAAGTGTATTATAATGCAATAACCATAAGTGGATCTCTTAGCAAACAGCCTACACTTTAATAAAAGTACACCACAGCTCACGCTTTATTTTATGAAGGAAGGCTTGATGAGTCTTTCCAAACGTCAAACATTTTACATATTCCTGAACTAGATCCGAGAAAGCAAAAATAAGTACAAATCAGATCAGAGGTCTTGGAGGGCTGGAGTCTAGGACGGTTTAGTCTCGCGTGCTTCCAGAGCGTCGTTTGTTTTCACTTTATGAGACCAGGAACTGCCTACATTCACAAGAAGAGGCCACTTGACTACGCCTTTACACCACAAAGGTGTAATTCATTTTTAATGAGAGGCGACAGTTTACAGCAACAGTGGATGGCGCGGCCCTTAGTGACACAAAAAAAGACTGAGTGGAGTTTATCTTTATGGAAATAAGAAAATATCTGAGGTACACTCTGAAACGCCGCTTGTGTTCCAGAGCTTTTTCCTGAGGAGTCGATGCTCTCCTCAGTAAGTGTATAGTGTACATCAGAGTGTCTGCAGCAGAGCTTCCGAGACTGAGACTAAGGACAGTTTAGTAAACTGATTGCTCTGGTGCATCGACCAAGCCTCGGAATTAACAATCAGGTAACTCTGAGCAGGGAACTGTATGACCTTCCAGGACTACAAGTGATAAACCTTGTTTCTTTCATTTTATAGCTGCTGTAATTTGTCAGGCATGGACAAATGAGAACCAGAAAAAGACTTTCACAAAAAACAAAAGATAGCATTACACGTCTAAACGTAACGCGCCTCATGGTGGTACGACGCACGTCAATGCGCTCAAGTCAAAGCCACCAAATTACTCACCTGCTAGCACAATGCACAGTTACCTCATGGGTTAAACAGGTCAAGAAAAGCTAGCCGGTCTCAAATAATATTTTACACGTTTGAAGTGAGGACAGAACACTATAGCTACATAGATAAAGTCATCCTCTCCTGGGAATACATATACTTATTCATTTCTGTTGGTGTATATTCATGCACTTAACTAACTACATATCTAGTAGTACGTTAACCATCACATTTTTAGGTTTCTGGCCAAAGAAAACGTGGGATTGGGCAGCACATACTTGCTAGCTAACAAATTCATCATTCATCCACTCCTGAATGCGATACACTATTATGATTCTCCATAAGAGGGAGCTTTTACACACGTAGCTTTTTGCCTGTATCACTGTTGAACAGCTGAAATAAACCTACATGAGCAAATACTAATAAAAATTATGTTTCCACTGAAAAATTGCACGAATATGAAGCAAAGGTCCTGCAGCTATTACACTACAACTTTTTTTTTTTTAAATACTGGGGACATTAATGCAGCTAGCGTAGCCTAGCTGTCGAAGGATCCGCCAAGCTTCTTTCTTACTGCATGCATCACTTTTCAGTAGGCATGTAACAATTCACCCAAATCACGATTCAATTCACAATACGATTTTCCCATGATATTTTGGGGGGAAAAAATTAAATTACAAATTTTATTACCAAAAAAATGCAACATTAATTTTCCAATTCTTTATCAAGTTAAATATTCCTTTTGTTAAGTTAAAAAACCCTTTTGTTCCATTTTCCTAGTAACCATCAATAATTATTTACCCACATTTGTAAAGATTGGAGTAAAATATAATAGCCTAT
>JAOTRR010000020.1:21717652-21734157 GCA_028570945.1 Gogo arcuatus
AAACAAACAGAGGCGAAAACATAACCTCCTCCAACAAAGTTGGCGGAGGTAAAAAATCTTGATATGTCCTATATATCCTGACTTTACTCATTTCATTAAACAACATACACTGTTAGTGTTTAGACTGATTGGTGTCTGATTGGTAAAGATATTTTTGTCATGTAGCCCTTTCTAAATTTGATTTTTGTTTGGCATGGTAGCTTTTTTAAAAAAGAAATGCCAATCCAGAAATGAGTCTCCTGGTAGAAACTACACCTTAAAATATTGCATGAAATTTTGGACAAACCGTGAGCCGAATTCCCACAACCTGTGCAGTATCATGACTCATGACTTTGCTGTTTGAGGGGTAGGCATGCTGTGTGCTAATGATGACAGAATACCACTGAGTTATTAGTCCTTAAAGTGTAAGCTCATTAATGTACGATAGATAAGACCAATATTATCCTCTCGCACTAACTGCAGGCTTCAGAAGGAAGGCGCCTGGTTCTTTCTTGGCCTATCTGGAATTTGGTTTATGACATTTATCAGTTTCTACACACACGCCCTAGCACTAGAATCCTTGACCATGATCTGCCACGTAGGCCGCTACTTTTATCGTCCTGTTTTAAAGCAGTTTTACTGCCTGAGAAGATTACGAGATTAGATGTGTTATTATGTTTTTAAAAAAAAAACATTAAAATTTTTTTGTAAAAGACTGACTTTGTATTCGGTCCTCCTTTATCACAAGTGGAACCTTCTTTTTTTTGCATTTGATTAGAACAAATCCTGCTGAGATGGAGAGAAATGCTTGGTTGCTTAAGGTTTTTATAATTCTGTGGTGACATATTAATTAAGCATCTGGTGTATAATTTAACAAACATCGAATGGAAATAAATGAATAGGCTTAATGTGTTTATGTAAAAATATAACCATGACATTTAATATCAGTTTGCAAGGCCCAAGTCAGCTTTCGTTTCAAGTGAAGAATGGGCACCTTTTTTTTTTTCCAAACCGCATACTGTATCCTAACACACTGTTTCAGTTAAACACTTACACACTTACACACTCGCATGGCTGTCGGCTTCAGCGACTAACATTAAAAAACCTTCAATAGTAAACTGTGATAGTCTTGTGGACAAAAAAGTAATTGCTTCTTAGTAATGGAGTAATGGGGTAGGACAGGACATTTAAGCAGTATTTTTTTGTCTCTAAACAGACTTAAATACTGGACATGTGGAACATGTCACAACAAATATATAATCGAAAGCTAAAACAGAAAGCATGAAATGTACATTTTTCTATGATACATCAAAGAAAAAATATATATGAACAGCTCATGAAGAGCAGTTTATGCAAATTATAAGCTTGTAAGGCACAAACAGTGTAGCCTATTCATAAGTACTTTAAAAAATCATTCATATTAACTCAGTCATTAAAATACTGTACAACATACACATCTGATTTTTGCCAGATGAAAGGCCTGTTGTAACATTTATTTAATCTTAATATAATAATATTAATATAAACTTTGCTAATTCTCTTTTTTGACATGTTGAAATAGGAATTTCTCCTAGGGGAGTATAAATATGTACCACTAAAAAAAAAAAAAAAGCCAACATCCTATAAGTCAGATTGATTGAATGCATAAAAAAGCCTCTTCCACAGTAGATCTACTGCACAATCGTGAGGTTTCTGCCCTTTTGGTCTACATGTCACTGTCTATTACTGGGTGGTTTTCATTTGTTGCTCACTGTAATGTTTAAACAAAAATAAAAAATAACCCAAAATGCACTTTATATTATACCACTTGCAGACACTCCTTCCCAGAGCAACTGAACCAGTAGACCAATGGATTTTTAATGGCTGCCTTGCCTCAAAAACATGTTGTACATTTTCCAGGAATCTCTGAAGCAAGCCAGTTGTCCATGGCTAATTTGTTTTAGGATGGTTTTTTTTTTTTTTTTTTTTTGATATGGTCACATGCTTTCTTGCTTGGTGATTGTAGGTTGAGGAATGGCTGTCGGCTGTTTAGGCACTGTGGCTATAACGCCCTGGGCCAGTTTATAATGCTCAGAGCTGGAAGCTGGTGGAGGAGATGGGATTGGAGTTTCGGGTGTGGCTGTGGACACAGATAGTAAGAAGATTCATTAAAGACACGCCAAAAGTTCCACAGAACAGCATTGCAAGCATATGCAATAAGAGCTCTGACATTTCTGAAGGCATTAGAAAGTGTAAGAGAGAATAACAAGGGCTTTTCTGGACCAAGTAAGCCTGATTAGTTCACCAAAAGGATTATTACAGGAAGCTTGTTTAGCTCCGCCGTACATGGGAGGGTGAACAGTAAAAACCTAATAGCAAAGGTATGGCATGAAGAACTTACACATTTGTCCATTGTGAATTGGAGTGGCCATGCTGGTGGTCACAATGACGTTGTTGCTGAGGTGCTCGTGGACCAGGTGTGGATGCAGAGATGGAGGAGCATGGGGGGCCTCATTAGCAGAACCTATCATGAAAACATGAAAACGTCAAGGCTCATCCAGCTTGCCTTTGGGGCTACCTCAAAAAATGTTACAAATCAGACTGATGGTCATGTATTTTATTCCCAGAATTCTTATTATTACCTCCAAGAAGCATCTCCTGCAGGAGGTTGTCAATCTTGGCCATCCCGAACAGCTTAACGAACTGGATTTGCTCAATCATTTGCCAGGTGATGCTCTGTAGTGTGGGTAACAGAAGCAGCAACTCGCCAAATCGTCCCCGTGAATCATACTGCCGGTCGTTGATGTAGTCTTCTAAACTGACCTGCACCTGGTAACGCATCCGCTTGATCTTGCTCGGATCACTCAGACCTTTGGCATCTACCAATGACAAGAGAGCATGAATGTACTCATGACTTAACTTTAATATTCAAGATATGGGATTTACATCTAGTTAAATATAGTATGATTTCTAAATGATGCACATTTCTGGGATCTTACAGCTACCTGGATCAAAGAATACAATGGCCTTCAAGCAGGCATATTCATTATCATCTATTTGGAGCTCCTGGAAAGGAAGGACCAACTCATCAAGGATCCTTACTGCTACCCGGCCTACTTCCAATTCGGGGCAATTCCGAGGAATTATATGGTCATTACCTAGGGAAAGGAGAATCACACACAACTGTTAAAATGTGCATAAAATCGAGTACCAATATAAACAGTCCAATTTATGGTTCAGTACTGAACACCTTACCTAATAGAAGAAGGTCCTTGTACAGCATGGAACGCTTGGCAGCTCCAAGCAGAAGGTGTTCTCCAGCATGAGCTCGTAGCAAAGCCACCTGAAAAACAGACAAAACCCCAAAAAATCTAGTTCATATACAATCCCCAACCTATGCATCTTCACACCTCCTTTAAACACTATAGATATACTTTGAATGAGAATATTCAGAAGCTGTGTGTCTGGGGGAGGAGATCATTAAATGGTTAAAAACAAAAAGTTAGAGTTCATATCATCAAATCAGAGGTTCTCAGAGATTCTCAGAGATTTTGGAGAAAGGAGCCGAGAAAGTTTGTTTGCAAGAAGATGCAGTGTCATTCATGAGCAACGTCCACAAATCAGTTACCACATCCTGGTGCTTAACATTGTTAATGATTCTGTAGGTCTTAAGGAGCATGTAAGTTTTCAAACCAGCTCATCACTTTCTAACCAGAGACATCAAAACACATTAACCACTAGCACTTCAGATTCCACCACACCAACTCCCCACTCCTCCTGTCTCACTATCAGCCCTAAACCTTTTAAACATTTGAGACATATTTTTGGTTAAAAAATGACAAAGGCCCCTCGGAATGGATGTTCATTACAGTGCTGGACAGTTCCTTCCATTATTATCAAGTAGATCTTTTGCCCATTCCTAATGGAACCCCTTGCCTTGAAGACACACCAAATGATTTTAATGCTTTTTCCATGATGTTGCAGATTCTTGTTTTTAGTCTTACCTGGTCATCCAGTGGGAGGTCGCAGAAGGCTGGGATATATTTGGCCCACTCCACCAGTACCAACAGTTGCTGCTTCATAGATTCACACACATCTGTAACTGTGGCTATCTTTTTTGTTCTGATATCACCGTTCATGATCGGACCTGGAGAGGAGATCTAAAGCATAGTGACGGTCACTGTTTAAACTTGCAATCAACCATATAGTTTATGATGTACCGTCTTTTAAAGAGAATGAGCCAACCTGTCTGGAGAGGACATCAGCTTGGATGAGTGCATTGATGGAGGGAAAGCTGCTGTCCTCGTAACTGGACCTTCTGGTACTGATTCGGTCTCTTTCGTTCTGTACAGCTATGCCAAAGAGAACAAAGTAATAAATGACTTAAGTCTTGAGTTAGAGAACGACTTGAAGTGAGGAAGTGTTCATCACTCATCACATAAATCAAATCACTGTGATGAGTCAATCTTAACCAAGCAGTCCACATAGCAGAGCGAGGTGGAGCGCATTAGCATTGCCTCTATTAGTCCAGGGGGGAAATGCTCAAGGTTGGCCTGTTTATCAGTGTGCAATTATGATGCCTCTGAACTGTTTGCTCAGCACGAGTTAGCCATAGACTTCAGCGCATTGTAGAGTGAACATTAACAAGTTGTCTGTCTCACTCTGATGTTGCAATACACTCTGCATAGCAGGCTTCTCTCAGTCCCACAAGGCACATGAGCTTGCTTTCAATCTTGTTTTGCCATCAGAGCTTTATTCATATGTGACGAAACAACAGAAAAGTGGTGCATACCTTCTTTTTTCATTCCGGCCCGAAAGCATTTCTTAAGCCTACAGTATCTGCATTGGTTCCTCTTGTCTTTATCCACTATGCATTGTCTGTTAAACCTGTAAACACAAAAACCACTAGATTTAATAGTCTTGTTTTGGATGTCTAGGAAGATATAACTAAAAAAGATCTGAGAAAGGTTGATTGTAGGACATGCAAAGTCGACCTGCATGAGTACATGTGGTTTTTGCGAACGCTGCGTCTGAAGAAACCCTTGCAGCCATCACAGCTGGAGGCTCCATAGTGTTTTCCTGTTGCCCGGTCGCCACAGATAGCGCACAGAGTCCCTGTGCCCAGGTGGTTGGCAGCATTCAGGTTGGCACCCTCAGCTGGCGAGGAGTCTGAAAAAGAAGGTTGATTGCTTATAGAAATTTTGCAAAATATCCATTTCTCTAATACTAAGCTGTGCTTCTGCTTAAACTTTAATAAAGTCATAAATTAGGCTGCAAGAACATGGTGACTATATTTTCTGTATTTACACCACAAAGTATTAGTTGAGGAGCAGTAATTTTATTATGCATACGCGTCCTTAAATACAAGTGACGAAATCATTCATAATTCTTGTGCATTTATGAGCCAGGTCTGTTTCAGATACTCAGCTAAAAAAAAAGGAAGATTTTCTTTTCCTCAGATAGATAATAGAAAAACAACAGGCAAAATGCCATGTCAAGGCAGTAAACTGGTTTGAAAAAAAATGGTGCTACAAGTAATTAGGTGTAAATCATTTTGCTGAAAAGAAAATGTGAGGAGTATTTGCTCCAGTCATCCAGTGTGTTAAATTGATTATAGCTCAAATCTGCACCAAGCAAAAAGACCTCTCCAAGGAAACAAAAGAAATTCTTACAGATGCACAAGTGGACTATATTTTAAAAATATTTCGGAAAAACTATTCAAAGAAATATTGCCGTCATATTCAACTGATTAGCCAGATGGGCAAAATGAGAAAAAAAGTGTTTTGTTGTTTACTTTTGTGTCAAATACTCAAAGGAGCACTGAGTGATTGCATTAAAGCCAAACAGGGCAAACAAATTTCATCAGCTGATCAAAGGGAAACATGCTACATGATAGCACTGTTAATTGACTCCTTTTGAACTGATTCATTATCTGAATGGGGAAGAACATTAGACAGATGTGGAAATCATATTCATCACCATTTAAATAATGACCTCATAAACACAACTAATCAGTAAAAGAAAATACAGATAAATGTGCCATTAAATAGCTATTTAAATACACTCAATAGTGTATTAAGTTGAATTGCAGAAAAGATGTTCAAACACAGCCCAGAAATGAATACATACATTAAATCAATATGCTGGATCGAGTTAATGGGATCAGTTAGATTTCTCATAAAAACAAGCCATGGGAGAATAAACAACTGAATGGTTCAGTGACATCTTCTACAGTCTGGGTCCATTTATCTTGCATGTCAAACATCCCTGGAAATACTACTCTGAACAGACATCTTATCCTCAACCGACCAACTTCAGGTAAGAAGAGCTGGATGGAATCACATTGGGATTTCTGGCTGTGCAACTCTTGGGATGAAACACAATCCTAGCTTGCCTACAAGACAGAGCTTGTAGCCATAATCTCTCTCAAAGCTCCTTGCGTTTCAGTCTCATGCATACTGCCCTGCTGTCACAGTCACAATCAGTGTGGAACATTCAAAATAAGTCACAGCAGACACCCAGCACACCTTGAGTCATCCTCAAAAGTCTATAAAAGAGCGTGAAACTCATTAAACCTCATCTTCTCACACTTGACCAAACATTCACTAACCGATATAAACTCAGAGGACTCAAAGTTCAGCTGGGAGGAGGACTCACCTGTGCTCATGGCGAGCACTTGCATGTTCTCGAACTCCAATGTGGTGTAGGCCGGGTCCAGGGCCTCGCTATAGTCTGCCATCTCCATGTCTGCTAGTGCTTTGGACAAGCGCATTCTCAGCTACCTGACACTGGGGGCAAAGACTTGTGCTCTTCAGTGGAGTTTGAACCCCCCCCCCTTCTCTTAGAGCAAGCCCCACCCCCTTAGAGAGGTAGACACCTCTGAGTGACATGGGCCATGTCCTCTAGAGCAAAGATGAAACTGACTTTGATTGACAGGTCAGACCTTCCCATTCCAGGCCACGGCCAGTTCTGGAGTGGGGTGGCCCTTAAGTTAATCATTTTCTTGCTTTTCAAGTGCTAAATCAGAATTTTTGTTTAGATATGGACAAACACCTCTCTCTCTCTCTCTCTCTCTCTCTCTCTCTCTCTCTCTCTCTCTCAATATCCATAAAGTTTTAGCAACTTAATGACTGGGTGCAAGTACATCCCATACCTGTTATTTAGCTCTAGTTACATTTAGTGGCCTATTACACCTGGACATCCAGTCCAGTTTTCAAATATATACCTTGTATTTTTACCACAGTATGTTCCACAGAATACTATCACAAATATAACCAATACATAATATTCTGATTAAAGTGAACAAGAAAGGTTTATTGAGTTGTATTATATTATGTAGTCACTAAATTCAGACTGAAAGGTAGCCAGCCTTGTTTGCAATGTTTGGTAAGTCTGTGTTAATTCTTACACAATAAACAACAGCAATGACTCTTGCAAGCAGCAAATTATGACCTTTATGTAAAAGAACTCATTGTTCATTGAAAACCCATATGCACATGATCTGTCACTTTGGGTCCAACTGTGGAGAACAGTACACTCAACATTATGCTAAACTTCACCATCATTAATAAGTAGTGTTTGAACTGGCCTAGTGGTTTAAGTCTAATTATTGGTCTAATGACTGGTCATGTCATTAGTTTTGTCTAAGTTGGGTCACGTCAACTGTTAGACCATAGTCTGGATACAAACCCAGCAAATTATTTCACCTGAAACCAAACCAAATACAGTACCATGAACCAGCATGGCTTCCATATCAGATCCTCTGTTATAGTTTATCCAATCACATGCATTTATGTAAATTATTTAGCTGAAGGCAGCTCATCGGACCAGAGACTAGCTACAGGGTTAGAGACATTAGTTCAAAAAGGGGAGCACTTTCACAGAATTTCATAGACTTTTCATTTGATGACGTGGTTGATGACACAAACCAAATGTTTAAAGACGAATGAACAGAGAAGTACTGTATGTGTTAATTCTCCACTTCCAGTTCAAAACACACCATGGTGCGAGTCAAAAGAGGTAACATCAAGCAGCACTGTGAAACCAAATAGAACCACCAGTTTGAATTGTCTTGTACACAGCCGTGAAGTAGTGGGGCTTGTATTGGGTCTTAGTCTTTGTCTGTTTGCTGAATGTAAAGTGATATAAAGTGGTAAAAAAAGAGTGATATGACCTGATTAAGTAACATACCAAGGCCAGAAAAGACTTGAAACTCAACAGCTCACTTACTATTTAGGACACAGTTTTCCTAAACCAATCTATCTTTCATCTTACGTAGATAGTAGTGAAGTAAGTATCACTTGAATGAAGAGTGATAAAATCCCTAGAACTGTATGATAATCTTATGATAAAGACTTTGTCACAGTTATTATCCATAAACTAGCTTGGAACTGATGTCATCCTTTTGAAATACAGTACATTACATTTTACATGCTGACATGCAGCGTTGTTCTAATCCAAAGGGAGAGTACTGGCTGGGCAAACATGCACAGCAAGTGCATAAGTGTAAGGGCATGGGCAAACACAGGGGAGGATATATTTGAAGAAGGGAAAGTGACAGTACAAAGGGATGGGTCAATGTTCCCCAGATCAGAGAGGGCAGTAAATGTACTCTCATGAATCTCAACTACTTCTACACACACACACACACACGCACACGCAAATGTCACAAAATCCAACAGCTGACTCACATGCTAACCAAGTGTACTCACAAAATGTAAAACTGGCACCAACTTTGGTACACTACAAGTCCACTTCAACGTTTGGTTAATGTCATGATGCATATGTGCATCTCCATATTGTTCTTAGTTACCTATATTCAATAATGACTCTGGTTTGATGGTATGGATCATGAATTTTGCCAGAATTCTAGTGAAAATGATGCAGAAATGAGGCAGAAATTTAGCTAAATTAGCTGTGTTGCCTGGAAAACACCTAAACTTACTAGCAAACTGGCAATTTAGATATGGACAAGGAACACATCATGTGATATGTACTGTAAGTTCAGAATCTTACTGTGAGGTACTGTATTTATTAAAGAAAGTCAACTGCAGTCTGATATTTTGTCGCACTCAGCATCTTGTAACAAACATCTTGTACCTAACAATAGTTCCGTTCTGTCATCTGTCAAAGTTCTGGCATCTCTATGCATTATGCCAACCTAATCATATCTTCGGAAATCTCTTATTTACTCAAGAGCTTTGTTCTAGCCACACTGACAAGTAACCTGATGCGGATAAATATCACGGCAAATCAGTGACTCACACCGTGCAAATCTTATCTGGCTTACCATTACACTCTTTATCATAACTCACATCTTCCAGCGTTGTCTGATCTCTTCCTGATGGCCCTGAACACCTCTATAAAAGCTAATCCACGAGGTTATGGCTTTCTCCGTCACATGCAAAGTCAGGGTGTTCTAACCAGACAAGTCCAGATCACTATCATTAGCTATTCGCTTGAGGTGGGAAAGTAATCCTAGTAAATCTACATTTGAAAGTTTTGTTAAAATTATCTAATTAGTAACCCACACAGGGAGAATTTGTAAAGTTCAGCGCAGGATTCATCTGGAGACCCTGAGGAAGCTTCATATAAGATAAATATACAGGAATATTCACAAATTATACTTTTGGTACCATAGCTATTTTTCAGACACTGGTGATGAATGCTGCTTCATGGAATAATAGGGGGGGGAAAAAAGTTTTTTTATGGCTACTGGCATGATTCCTGATTGGGGCTTTAAAAGAATAATTAAGCTACTTTTTAACTAGACATGTAACTTTCTTCCACATTTGAAACACTACCGTAGGAGTTCTCAAACCTTTTGTAAACCTTTTGTAAAATAAATTCCATGGACCCTCAGATTCTCAGCACAGATTTAGTTCATGAACATTATTTAAATCTGCACAATGAGATTTTGTCTATTTATTAGAGCCATACAGCTTTCTATTCTTGAGCTTTCCAGCAACAGAGTAGATTAGCTCCAAGTTGACGTATATATTTATTATATTTATTATAATCAATATATTATATGCTTGTTTTTATGCTAGTGAGGTTTGGATTCAACCCATTTAATTCAAACAGGCTAATAACGATCAGAACTCATTAATAAATCTAACTTTGATAATGATGGATTGTGATTTGCACCGCTGAACTGACTAAAGTTTTAAAAAAATCATCTAATCATCATGCTTCATGGATCCTTGGTGGTCCCCAGGCCCCACTTGAAGAAACCTTTTGATAAGATAATGTGGCTGCCTGTTGCCTTCATTAGTAGTCCATTATCCAATTAACAAGTGAATTACTCACTCGTTCATGAATCAGTTACTTAAATGTTCCTCATTCTCAGGGAGTTTTAACGCAGCCGAAGACCTCTGAGTGAATGTAATTGATGTGGGTTTCACCTCATTCTTCAGTGATCACATCACTCCCAGCTCAGATACTCTGATTCCACTAGATGGCTTTTTCTACCTAAACTATAAAGCACCAAGACTGGCCAAAAGACCACTTTTTGATGAGCTGATATGTAAGAACATGCTAAAACATTCATAATGCATAACATCTTATAGTTTCTGTTCCATCAAATTTGATGCACACACAGTCACAGCACGAAGGTGTACTCTGAAACTGATTATGGAGGACATCTAGAGGATCTCTCCTTCCCTAATAGTTCCCTGAGTGTGATATGAGGCTGCTATGTCATGTCCATGTCCTATAATCAGTCACCCATGCCGCCCGGGGCTAAAAGTCAAAGGACTGCTCCGAACTGATGTAACTCCGCTGCTTATTTCCCCCTTTGAAACTTCAAACTCCAGTTTGTGAACAAAGTCCTGTCTATCTTCACAATAGGGATCTCCGACCACTGACCAAACTCCATTTGTAACCACTGCCTATTTGTACCTTCTCTTGAATGAGTCCTTTTCATTTCCACTGAACGAGGACATGGCAGTAATGCCACGATCTGAATCACCAGCTATCTGGCCTACATGGAATAACATGCTCTTGGAATAATTGCAGATAACTTTGGGAATATATCAGTTTCTCTCTTTGGATGCCTGGAAGCGGTTTATGATGCTTGGCCACCTTGATAAGAATGACAAGAGAGTGGAAGAGAGAAGGAAATATGCTTGCTCCAGCACATCTGAGGCCAGTAAAAAAAAGCCAGCGTGGACTCACTGGGGTAGATGGCACAGGTACGTAAGGCTAGTGACATGGGGAAGACCTTGTCAACAGATTGCTATCTGTAAACCACACAGCTTGTGCAAGCCCCCATGACGACTCTGGCTGTCAGAGTGAAAGACTTTACTTCATTCGAAGAAATGAAATATGATGTGCAAATTGATTTGCCTTAGTTCAATTTTAATCCATTTCTCATGTATTATGAGACTGAATGAAAGTATGATGAGATCATTCATATCACTGTGTATGCTATGAGGACTGATAAACCTGGTCTATGCCCCTCCTCTTCCGTTAAAACCAGATTAGTGCTCTTTAAAGAAGTCTTACATTTGAAAGGGCTTGAGTAGTGAAATCAATGATGATGAAGAAAAGACAGACTCGGCAAGTATTCAGGTCAGAGTAGGTGTCGCAGATAAGACTTTTGTACAGCAGATATAATCCCATCTCTTCGATGATTATCTGATTTGTGACAACAGGATTCTCTGTGTACAAAAAAGATCCTTTCTTTGGACAAGTCAATGTACGAGTTCATACACAAATCCTTTTTCTCCCCCAAAACCCTCTTATATTGAATGTCTTGTTTATTTTAATTATATCATTTACACCATGCCATGCTTAACTCTCAAAAGTGTTCATAACTAGACTGATATAAAGATGTAACCGAATATGAATACATTATTTGGAATGAACTGATAATGTGTTCTAAGCAAATCACAAACAAATACATACAGATACATACAGAAGGTGCACTATTAGCTCTTTTTTTCTTTGTTTTTTTTCTTCCTTTTTTAAGCTAAAAGGTTTACAAGGTATCTGGTCATGTGATTGGGAGGTTTTTATTTTCATATAAACACTTACATTTCATTCAGTGTCATACATTTGAAGTGGTGGGAGTGTGTGAGCTGTTAGATATGAAGCTCATGGGACAAAGAAATACCACATTCATTAACGTGAACCTGAGCAATGCATTTACAGTGATTCATTTACATTCATTCATTATTAGTAAGTTCCTGGACAGAGTCATGGTGGTTTAAATTAGACTACTAGTCTATTTTTAACATTTTGGGAAAAAGAACCAACTAAATTCGAAAATATCAGGTAAAAAAAACCTTCTGGTTTAGGTCACACCCACTTTGGGGTTAAATCTGGATATAGAAACAGATACAAATATTTGGAGTACTAAATAGATACAGATAAAGATATTGTCTTTGTATTACACCCTTACTACACTGCTATGGAAATTGCCTTTCTTAACTGTAAAATGTTTTTATTTGGACAAAGTAACAATAAGAAAGTATTAATCAAAGCAAAATTGTAGCCCGTACAATATTTCCCCCCATAATGAATTGAATTAGTAGCCTAAAGTTTCATTGTTCATTATTATTTCATTAGACATCTGACCTCTGACAAGCAAAACAAGCTCCAGACATTTCTTAAGAAAATACAAATATAAAGTGTGAAAACATAATATCATTCCCAGACATAATATAACCCATGCCTAGACATAACATCACGTATCTTCAGTGACCTACCAATACAAAGTATAACCTTCTTATAAGCTTTCTTATATTTTTCATCATGCAACTGAAATTGATTTAAATCACTATTCAAAATTCAGCTGACTTTATTATTAGAATTTACACCTGCTGTTTAACTTGACCATGTGGGCAAATATAAAGCAGGCATTTTTGATTTATCACCTGGTGATTTTTCTAACATATGAGCACCTGAGAGTTTTTTTGGTGGTTTTTTTGCAACACTGATTGGCAAAGATTTCAAGACAGAAGCAGCCTCTTCCATAACGATTAACAGTTGTCTGAGAAGGTTCCCAAAGTCCTTACACATCTTACTACTTGGAGTCTGGGTAATCATAAACCAGACTCATTTGTGTTTAAGCCTCAACATCATAGGGTAATAAAGACATTTGCAAGTGGTGGTGGTGGGGGCGGGGTTGAGGTAGGTGAAAATGTCAGGATCGCCCATCCCGTTTTAATGTCTCAGAGATTTATTTTTCATTGAAACGATGATAAAGATCATCCAATGTCAAGTTCTCTTGAAAAGTGCTGACCACAGTGTCCAACACATGCTGCAAATGTGATCCGTCCTGACACCTTGTAACATTTTAGTGGCATTAAAATCTCAACGAAAAATCTATCTCTATGCTCTAATTTTTTTTCTCATAAAACCATAAAAGCCCAAGAAGCTACCTGAACATCAAATAAGTAAACAATTGCATCAATACACATTTAACGCAATGCTCTTCGTAAATCAATCACGGTCTCTGATAAGGTTCTTTCAATTATTAACCATTGTTTTGCTGAGAATTGAATTGGCTAAATCCAATTTGCTGGCTCAGGGATACTGAGTGGACACTTTTTTGTTTAAGTCGTCAGTGAAACAATAATCTATTCATCAGAACCTATGCGGAAAAAAAATCTCCAGGCACACATACAAGTTTAGCAGTTTGCTGTTTGTATTTTGTTGTTGTTGTTGTTGTTGTTGTTGTTGGCAATTTGAATGATTGAATCATTAGAGTATCATTTTATACACAGGTGTATTAATGCTTATTCGTTTAAACTGTAAGCAGTTGTTGTTATTAATGTCATTAATTTTACTGAGATTTGGTACATTTTTGACATCTAATCCAGCTCCTGAACTTTTCACAAAAATGTACTCCAAACAGCATGTTTCAAAATATCTACACCAGCAGGTCTTGTGTCATACTCAAACTCCAGTCGTTATGTAATGCAAATGCAATTTACAAAAATTAAGCAGCTTGACCGTTTTTTTTTCTGAATTTTTGCTTGTGCCAGGAATTGCTTTAGCAAGGAGTTTGCTTAATACATTACATTAGCATTATTAACCACAGTACGTAAGAATAACAAACCATAAACATCAGTATTAATGAGCCATAAGGAATGTTAGCAAAGGAATAAAGTCCTGTATTAACTGATCTTGCATTAATTAAATAATATCATGTTAGATACAGTTATGAATTCTGCCTATTAACCACCGCAAACTGGTCAATTATGGCATTGAAGCATTATATTTGTTGTTGTGTTTTTAGTCCTGGGTGGGAAAAAGTTCATTTTCTGAAAAATTGGGTCAATAATCATTTTTAAAAAATCACATGATAATTTTGATGATTACCTACTGCAAAATAAATAAATAAATAAATAATCTCAGCAAGTGAAAATATCTTGAATATGGACAAATGTATCAAATATTTCTTATTATGAAATTATTATAAATCAATCATAAGTTTATTCATCCTGTTTTTATGTGCTTTTATGTAATCGTACCTCTTTCCTAAAATAAATGCTTGAAATGACAAAAAAACAAAACCTGACACTAATAGAACACGACCATGTCGAGCTTGAAATGAATAATAACTTTAACATTATTATAAATTAATATATATTTCATTTCTTGTCATCTTATACTAGTAAATACTAGATAAATTGAACTACTACAGTATATTCAAGATAGTTTTACTTGCTTTGATGCCTTTTTTGCATTGATGTGTTAACATTTCTTCCTGTGCATTAATGCGAAAGTTTATGGTTTGTTAGTGTTAACTAATGCAGTCAATAATGTTTAGTGTATGTTGATGTAAAATATTTCAGCAGGTCATTAAAAAAAGTTAATTTATTGAATCGAAAATAGAAAATGGATTCGAATTGGAGAGGAAATTGTTATGGGTCATTGGAGACTAGTGTTGAGTCGAGCAGCTCCACCATGTGGCCTTCTTGTGTGTTTCTTTACAGAACACTGTAAAGTGTTCATGGGTTAATAGTGTTAGGTGTTTGCATTAGGGGTTTGTTTGGTTTGTCCCTCTGGGTGGACTCTTAAATGGTTTATATTCCAGAGATGAAACTCTGATTAAACAACGCAAACTTGGGCACTTATTCCATTCCACATCCAAAATATTTAATAACACAATAACCTCAAGCCTTAAAGCTCTTAAAGCTAACACAGAGTCATAAGTATTGAAAACAATGCCTCAACAATAACACTGACCAATAAATCAGTGCAAAATTCCTTGGACCAGTATGCAAATCAAATGCGTAAGCCACGCCCACACCATTATTACAACACTGCAACAATACAGAACCCTAAAACAGAGTGTTTCCATGGGTTCCAAGAACCCATAACTAATGATCTCAGGAAGCCTCAAGAAACCCTTTCTCCGAGACAGAGTAGACTGTTACTATTTATACAGAAGGTAAAAATGCTTTTATGGTATGGAGAAGACCGTTCGCAGAAAGTAGAGAAAGTGCTTCTTCTGCATAATCCATGAAGGCAGGAGGCTATCCAAGGCACTCCTAGACGTTTCTGTTTTTAAAATCCCATATACACAAAATATTCCTCACTTTGGAGCACATTCCATATGCAGCTTTTATATTCCATATGCTTTCTAGCACCAAACATCTTTCCTTAAAACTATGTGGCAGCTAAATGTCTTGTAAACAAATCCAGCACAATGACAACCCAGGTATCTCTGGCATCCCTCAGTATGCAGTGTGTGAAATAAATGTGAGTGTGTTCCAGCAGGTCAGTACCTGTATTCATTGAAATGCCATGTTCTCCATACATCCTGGGCTCTAGTAAATTGGCAGACGCGGGCCCAGCGACTTCAGGCTCCTCAGCCTTCCCTGTGGAGCAGGTTGCCCATTCAGGCCTCACTGTTATGTGTGTGTGTGTGTGTGTGTGTCGCTGAATGTGCATGAGAGACGCTGCCTCCCTCCAGCACATGCACGCCGACTGCCAGCGATTCTAATCCCTTAATGCCTGTCACATTGAGATTTCATAGGAGTCTTGGGTTCACAGCTAATACTGTCAATTGTGTTGAGTTTGTAATTCTCATTTACACACCTCCGCTTTCAGGTCAAGTCCCAGTATACACGGTCAGTCAAAAGTTTATCTACAAGCATTTTTTAAAAATGCTTTAAAATTTTTAACATTTAAAAATAAACAGATTTTATGAAAAACGTTATGCTGTTATTTAGCAAAGAAAAAAACATCATCGTTCATATGGGGAAGTTTCCTATAAGCAAACATTTATTTAACATTTATGGAAGGAGTCTCCAGTGTCAGCGCTTTTGTAAAGGTCAGAAAGTTTTTCTGCCACAGGAAAGTCTTCAGGACAGAGGACTTTACTGTTTACGGTTTCTTTCTAACATGAAAAAGAAATTTAAAAAAACCTTATTAATATTTTAAGAGAGAAAAAAAGAGCGGATGATTTATAGCTACTAAAACATGAATGACAGCAGGAACTATTTTGACTTGTGGATGTTCCACAACATTAAATATCACTTCATTAAAATAGACTTCATGTTAAAACTATAATGAATTTCCTGGTTACACGA
>JAOTRR010000020.1:21787986-21800154 GCA_028570945.1 Gogo arcuatus
GACATGAGGGAGCCCTGGGACATAAAGCAGCAGCCACTCCACCGTCAACAAACCCTTGAGGATACTGTAAACTTACTGACTGTACATCTGTTCATATCCACGATTTATCATCCATCCTTCTCCTTTCATCACTGGAAAGGGACCACCTGAGGATGACCACTTACCACACCACATCACATCATATTATATTTGTGTGGTGGAATAATATTTTCAGCAATGACATCTTAGTATGTGGAGTATTTACTTAAACACCTTTTTGTTCCAGGATGGGCTGTGAAAACCTAGTTAACTCCAATAGCACAGAAAAGATGTGCGTTATGCCACCTACAGACTGTGAAGTTTTTATTGCAAGCCGCATGGATCTAATAAACTTGGGTACGACATCAGGTTTTGTGTGTGTACAGTGTACGATGATGATGCCTACAGAATCAGGTGTACAGGCTACGACGCAAGTCAATATGCAGGAATAAAACCTTGTCATGTAGTGTCGCATTGATCAGTGCCATACTGTATTTCATGCTGCGTTCCTATTGGTTGGTTAGTAGACATAGGTCTTAGCAGCCCTTACATTATGAGATGGTCATCCTACATTTCTGACAGTCAGAATTTTGTCTCGGGCTATCTTTGGTGACAAGACGCCGTGACAAAGGCCATTTTTGAACCGCTCTGAGTGCAACCTAGGACCACCGTTTTGGAGCCATGACTAAAGATATCGCCACATTTGTTTCACATTGGTCTTTTTTTTTTTTTTTTGTCTGACAGCCCAAAATTGCACAATGTACATCCGCCATTACTCATACCTGCTTCGTATGTTGTACAAGCACCACGTACTACCATGTCAGAGTCACGACTGTGATGAGAATAATCCATAATCCAAATAATATCTGGTCAGCGTGGTGGTCCGTTTACACTGATGAACAGGGTAAAGGGCTGGCGTAAGGCAATACGATCAGTTACTGATTGTACATGTATGGTAGGTCGTAGCTGAACTGCTAAAATGATCTATGAAGGTATGGAGTCAATCATCTGGATGATATTGATTGACTCACAGTGGTACTTCACTGTGACAGAACTTTTGTTCTGTTCAGTTCAGTCCAGTCAGCTTCACTAACCACCGCATCACAAGGATGTGTCTGGTGCGCTGTTTTCCAACCCTGGTTCCAAGTGTACCCCGTCTGGCACAGTTTAAGTTTTCCCTGCTCCCAGCACTCCTGATTCAACTAATCAGCTAATTAACAGTTGAAGTGGGTGTGCTGTAGCAGGGAGAACTCAAGGGGTTCTCCAGGACCAGGGCTGGGAACCTGTGGTCTAGTGTGTGACTGTCAAAATCATAACCTAATTCCATTAGGATTTAGCATCTTGTGGCTGTGTTTTCCCAGTGTTACACAATCTGTAACATGTACACAAACTTTCTTTTTATTTCAGTTTGGAAGATGGGGATGCCATTAATCATGAAGAGGACAGAGCGGTCAAAAAGTTTAGAATGGGTAAGCCTTTATGTCATTCAGCCTGGACATGCAGTTCATGATGTTGAACCAAACTTTGACGCATGGACCCATTGGTTATGTGTGTTAGGAGATATTATGGACACAATGAAGAATGCTGCTGAAGGGGTGAAGACCCATGGCTCCAGTGTTGCTTTGTGGATGCGCAAAAGTGTTAGTCCAACCTTGAGGAACATGCTACCTGCTTCCCCTGGCCCACCTCAAACTCAAATACCATCAGCTGATACAGCCAATTCATCAGGATCTGTGTTTACTGAAAGAAAGGTGCTGCACTGTTCGTAGACACCACATTGAAACCTAAAGTGCAGAGAATGTGGAGATTATGCTGTTTCATTTTTGTGTGGTAACTTTTTTTGTGTGTGTGCAGGGTATAGCGTTGTACTCTTTGCATTAAACACTTAGAAAATTGTAAGCCAATGAAGGAAGATGGACAAACCGAAGGTTAAGCATAGTTATAAGTGTAAAAATCAATTTAAGTTTGGCATTCTCCTACTCGTGTCATGGGGTTTTCTCTCAGGTACATTTGCGCTTTATATTCTGCATCGGTCATAAGAATTACGTTTAAACGTAGTTGGTCTTAAGTCTAAGTTTACTCCACATTCTCAATATAAGCTGTTAATGACATTTTAAAGATATAATTCAGATTAATATTTGTTCTGAATTGGGCATGTTTTTCCTCTCAGTTGGTTGAAAGACCACATGAAATGCAAAAGGACACATTCTTGGCTCCTGCAACAGCTTTTGAATGGAAGACCATCATTAAATCAGGTGATAAGGCAAATGTCTTCTCCAGCGTTCCTTCATGTTCGTGTGTCTGTCTCTCTACAATGTTTTTAATAGACTCTTTTCTTATAGACTCTTTAAGAACCGAGCAGTCAGTGACTATGTCGAAGGTCAGCAAACAACATGGACATGCAAGCTTTCCACCCCATGAGACGCACAAATCCAATGGCCACCCAGTTACTACCTGCACGTCTAAACCTTGCCCGTCTCCTCGACTTGGCCGTCCTCTTTACGTCAGAGCACAGAGATCACCGAGGTTTGTATTGTATTGTGTTGCTAATGACCCTACCATGTGCTGCACAATCTGTTTTATAATACAGTGGTACCACCATAACCGCAGTTTCTGTTACCTGTGGTTTACCTCGGGTCAGAAATATTAAGTGGAAATGTCAGAATCCTGTCCATAGGAGGGGGGGGAGAGACCACATTCACATTACTTTTATTGCAGTGTATTGTTATAATTATTTTATTAGTAGTCACTGTTATTGGTCATAATGTGTAATCTATAAATTAAACTTCATCATAGGTATGTATGTACCCAAAAAACAAGCTTTATATATGGTTTTGGCTAACTGCATTAGATCTTGGAATGTATCCCCTGCGGATATGGCGCTCCCCCTGTATTCAAGTTAAAAGACTGCAAAGAGGCTGTGTCCTGATATGATAGAAAAAGGAACATGAAAGGAGATGCTGAGCAACAGGACCTGGGGAAATTGAATCAAATTAAATCAAAATAAAACATCAAGGTAAATCATATATTAAAAACAGTGAGACATGGTGAAGTGTTGTCTTTTCATAGGTTACGAAAGGAAATCATGAGCATTATGCAGTATGAGTGCAGTTATTGCAGCCAGGCAGATGACATACTGCGCTTTGCTTTAATAATTCTTGCTCTGGAAGGAACGTTCTAGTAGTACGATGTTTTCTAAAGTCAGAAATACAATGTGGCTCAAATCGGTTTTCTTAGCAGCCGTTAATGCAGTATATATTCAGTCAGAGTTGGATTTAACAAGTAATCATTTCACAAATGGTTAAGTAGTTATGGTTTTTTGAAATATATCAAGTATAGTTTTGTGTTTTTATGCATAAATGTAACGGCGTGCATCCTTCTTTTTCCTCAGTCGATTTTCGACGCCTGGGTCAAACACAGGGAACACATCTTGCACCAGCATGTATGAGAAAACCTTTCCCATTCGAGTAGTGCAGAATTCTTCCCCCGGCTCCTCCAGCCGTCACTGGAGAGGCAGAACTCACTGCACAGCACAAGAGGTCCGACTCTTTCTGATCTAGTCATGCTAAAACTAAGTGGCTGCTTGTATGCAACACCGTACACTGTTTGTTCTCATCTTGCGAGTTTCTCTCTGGTTGATTTTCAGTCAGTACGTGAGGAGGAGAAGGAGGTCTACAGGCAGTTACTAGCCATGGTGTCCGGAGGCCAGTCATCATTCTTCCATGACAGCACTTTTAGCCCAGGGATCCGATCACATCGGGATTTGTGAGTGTCTGAGTATTTGCCCTCTGTTGTTACTACATAATGATGCAGTGTGGTGTTTGTTTACCGGAATTCCTTTGTGCAGTTCCAGTTTCCTGACTTCGAGTCGCAGGCTGCTGCAGTGTGCCTCACCAGCAAGCTCAGCAGCAGGAGAGTCCTCTCTCGGTTTATCCAGCCTGTGTCCGAGTCCCCAGACCTCGAGCGCAACGTACAGCCCTTGTACACTCTCCAACGGGCCTGAAACACAGTCCTGGGATCCTGACTCGAATGGCAAATACATCTCAAGAAAGACAGCGTTAGCCGATCGGTCAGCACCGTCGCCGGCGGCTCTTCAAGATACTTCTTCTCAGGACACGCAGTCTTCTGGTGTGCACTCTGGTACTTTAAGCTTTTATAAAAATAAAAAAGTAAAAAGTTTTCTCTAGATAAGGCAAGGACCAGTGACTTTTATACAATATACTGTGATGTTTAATGTTGTAGTATTGTTATCGTTGATTACTAAAATTTCATCAGTACCTCATGCATTCTGTTTGTGAGACAGCTGTTTAGATTGCTGACCTAACACATGCAACACAGCCAAACCATGTATGTAACATTAGTTAGTTAGCCATGTTAGACAGCTCTGTGATGGAGCTAATCATTGTAAAAGAAAAGCTGGTGAGTGATTCAGAATCTGTTAATTTTGCTAAGCGTGTTACATGTACGAGGGATTTGTCTTGGTGTGTAGGAGCAACGCACTGAGGCATAGGGCTGGGTGATATGACCTAAAAAATTATCGCAGTATTTTCTGACATTGTCATGATAACGATATTTATCACAATATACGTATATTATGGTTTGAAAATAATGTTCAGAGACCAAAGAACATGACAGCATGTGCGGACTGTTTGTAAGTATACAGACATCAGGGGGCGCTCACGTGCTCTTGTGCACACCTGTGGCCAGTTCTGCTCGTCAGACACCAGTCATAAACGCACGCCACTCCCAACACAAGGTCCTCACTCATGAGCTTTTGTTCCCGGTGTTTTGGCCTTGTTTTCTGTACGTTTTTTCCTGATAATATTGTTGTAATATAACAGACCTAAGATTTATTGAGCTAGTTCTACGCTACATGCTACAGACTCTTCATTGGGATGTAAACACTGCAGCTACCTGTTCATTTCTGGAGGAAAGTTGATATTTCCGTTAAATCACAATTCTCACGGTCTTCAGTTGACAATATAAATGGTCGTATTGCGATTACGATAATTTATCGATATATTGCCCAACCCTACCGAGGGAGCCATCCACAATGCAATCACTTTCACCAAGCTTTAAATACAGTACAGTGCCTGTCAACACAGTATTATGGTTGTCTGTAGTAAACCGTGATAATTTGCTAAGACATTATGGAAATTAATAGTGGTTTTCCATTCACAGCTCATGATGGGGATTCTGTCATTTTTGTAAAGGAGCAACATGGCAAGAGACCAGAGAGCTCCAGGTAAAGGTTAAGCTGATCTCTTGATATTTAAGTCTTCTTGAGACACACAAAGCATACAATTTGACACAAGCATACAATTTTTGGTAAATGTGAGTATTTTGGATGTGCAATTTTGCTAAATACGAGTATTTACCAGCAAGATGTGTGAATAAATGCTGCGTTCCATTTACCTCGGAAGTCAGAGCTGGGAATGGCATCACACCCGAGTTGACCGCGTTCCAGTACAAGAAGTCGGAAAACCAAGATGGGTGACGTTATTAGTCGTAGTTAGCAATACCATTTCTAGCTAGGTTAGCCATTGCTACCCATTCTTATCAATACCATTTGAGAACAATGCATTAAACGGTATTTTGCGTATACAAACACCATAGCAACATGTCCACCGATAGAAGTTAGACAGTGTTGTGTGTACAGCTGATTTAATGAGACACCAATAAGACAGAAGTGCTAATGAACAATATATTACTACAGTGTTGATGCACAGAGCAGCCATCTTGGATTTTGAGGTCGGGGTTGGTGAGGCTCTTCTGACATTCTGAGTCGGAAATCTGACTTCAGGGGATGGTCCAGTTGAAATTACCAACTTGCCAGTTCAAATGGAACGCACTATAAATCCAGTACAAATCTATAACATTGATAAATTTACAAATTTGAAAAGTAATAATTCCTGAGAAAGTATAATAGATCCAGCCATGCACCAAGAGGTTACTGAAAATCCTGCCTGTTGTATAATGCTCATTTGGTCCAGGTATGAAAATGTAGGCAAATTGCACAAATCCTTTATCCCGCCTCAATTAAATAGTGCTTATTAATCAATGATGCTTTGGTTATGCTGTTACTGGGAATTGAACATTTTTCAACATACTTTCCATTTGTAGACAATGTTTCATGTATGTGTGTAGATGGGTTTAATTCTCTGTAACTGTATTTCTTGGAGGAAGGGTGTATCAAATAAACACAAGCTGTCCTATGCACTGTCTTCGTCTTGGGTGCATGTAGCAGCCAGATGAAATTTTCCCAAAACCATGAAACTGTACAATCCAATACTTGGCAAGGCCAGGGCTTGTCAGCACCAGTGTCTGGGGAAACGTGTTCTTTTATTAATTTTAGGAAGTTAATGGTTTCCTTCCTCCGTTTTTGCAGCGTGCCATGTTTCCAAGCCGAGTTGTGGATCAAAGAACTGTGAGTGTGGGTTTTTTTTTTTGTTTTTTTTTAAAATAAATATTACATTTCTTCTAATATGCTTCTTTCCTGAACTGTGTTAACTGATAAGTTATCACAACGTTAGTTTACATTTGTGTCATACCTGTTTGCATGCAGGACAAGCCTTTATGACGCTCGTGCTCGGGAGAGACGGAGGCTAATAGAGGAGCAAGAGGCTCTGGCATCTCAGCTTCTGCATCAGGTGAGCTAGGAGCCTCTCCCATACACACTTCTCTTACTGTGTTTGCTCCATCTCTCTTTTCTAACTGTGTGTGTGTGTGTGTGTGTGTGTGTGTGTGTGTGTGTGTGTGGGCAATGAATTAGCGTCTTTCTGGCGAGGGCAGAGCTGATTTAAGAAGTGTGGAGCTGCGGGTGCGGGTCCCTCTAGAAAAGGAGGTTCCTGTGACGCCTGTCGTTGAAGAACCAGAGCCTGAAGCAGAGGAACAGGAATTCCCTGAGTTGACCGAGGTAAAAACACACTGCCTTTGTACATCAAAACAGTGCAGCCAGTTCTAGATTAGATGTCTCCAGCTTCAGTTCTTGAGAGCAAGACTTGTAGTGCAGTTGGAGATTCTGCTGCTTTCACCCACTTATTAAACCCGGTGGTTAGCTAGTGAGCTAAATCAGGTGTCCTTAAGCAGTAAAATAAACAAATTTGCCTGACTGAAATCTAGAAATCTGTCCTAGATTAAAGGTGTAATGAGTGTTATGGTGCACTCTAATAAGGAATTCTGAAATCGTGTGTGCGGCATGCAGGCCATGGAAAATGAGGTGAGCCAGGCACTAAGAGGAGGAAGTCAGGACGACGTGCTCAGTGAGGGATTCCGTCTCACCATCACCAGGAAGGACCTGCAGACCCTCAGCCACCTCAACTGGCTCAACGATGAGGTCAGTGAGACTGCAACATACTCATGAATCGTGAATTGGCTGAATCATTACATGTCTAATTCTAACCATACTTGGTGGTGCAATATTTTATTATTTGTATAAACGACAATGTGACCAATGTGTAGTGTAATTTTAAAAAAAAAAGTTTTTTGCCAGAGATGTAATAATATAACTAATAGCTGAGTGACGCTCAATAAAAATGTGTTGTGCAATTTATTGACGTTGTAGTGCCAAGGAATTGAAAAAGCATAGCAATGAAAGCCTAATAGATCCACCTCTTTATCTACAGGTGATAAACTTCTACATGAACATGCTGGTGGAGAGGAGCAAGTCACCCCACCTACCTTCTGTCTACACCTTCAATACGTTTTTCTTTCCTAAGCTGCGCAGCTCGGGATACTCAGCTGTACGGCGCTGGACCAAGAAGGTGGACATCTTCTCTGTGGACATTGTCTTGGTGCCTGTCCACCTAGGAGTGCACTGGTGTCTCTCTGTAAGTAACAGCAAAGCATATGAAACCCGAGTGCCTTCACCTAGAATCAGTGCTTTTCAGTTCTGGCTTTTTCAAGCCATTTCTATTCATTAATATTCCCTTCTTTAGCATGTGTTTTTTTTTTTTGTTGTTGTTGTTTTCTGCTTCAATTTTTAATATTTCACTAACCACACCATGTAGACACATGAAGGTATATGAAATGGGTATTTTTGACAGTGCACAGGCATCATATTCAGCCATGGTGCACTAAAACTTAATGGTAGTTGTGTAAAGGTGTGTATCCAGTTGTGTGGAACTGGGTTGGAGTAAATTACATTAACTATGTATAATTAATAAAATAATTTGCACTGCTGCTGGACTGTTCAGTGATATTTCACCTCTTGATTTGTTCACCATTTTCTTCATTCTTTTTTTTGTTGCGTTACTGTTTACATGAGTGGTTTGAAAGTGAAGCTTATTTCTTTCTGTAGTTTTACACCATGTTTCTTATCCCTCTCTCATATCTCTGTCAGGTCGTGGATTTCCGCAAAAAGACCATCACGTATTTTGATTCCATGGGCGGGAGCAATGACGAGGCGTGTCGGATTTTGCTGTAAGCACTTTACCAGAGTGAGGAAAGGAACTGGGGATGCAGCCAAAGCCTTTGCTTTTATATTATATGTGTAACCTATGCAAGTCATAAATTTGCTGTCTGGACTTGTAATGTGGAAATAAACGGTATACCTCAATCCCACAGAAATTATTTGAAGCAAGAAAGTGAAGACAAAAAGAAGCAAGAGTTTGATACCTCAGACTGGATCCTTCATAGTAAAAAACGCAATGTGAGTTGAGCAATCACAGATGGGATTTTGAGGCCCATATCGTTATGAAAAAGAATGCAAAAAATACTTTACATACATGTTAAGGCAAAAATAATTAATCTGCTGATGTAATTTTTGAGAGAGAATAAGAGGCATTTATTTAAACAATGTTTTTCTGTGATTCTTCTATTAGGGTTAAAGCCACAAATAGCTTGTCATTCTTTTCATGTTTTCCTTCCAGCTAACAACACATTGTAGTAGAGTTCTGGCAGTTAATACCTGTGGTTTGCTTTTATAAAGCTGTCTTTCAGATCTCAAAGTCAAAATCAATCATTTACTTCCAATGTAAATGTATTCATTGGCAATATAAACCACACACCGTTAGATGTGTATTTGCTGTTACACTATTCAGACCAACATTAAAAATTGTTTTGTTTTGTTTTTTTAACCCTTCAGGAGATTCCTCAGCAAATGAATGGCAGTGACTGTGGGATGTTTACATGCAAGTATGCTGAATACATCACCAAAGACAAACCAATCACATTTACACAGGTGGGTCTGCTCAGTGAGGCTTGAGTGTGTTGAAGAATCGGTTATCTTTGTTAGACCTGTTACAAAGTTTTTTGTTTTACTTTCTTGCAGAAACACATGCCTTATTTCAGGAGGCGGATGGTGTGGGAGATCTTGAACAGGAAACTTCTGCGATAAGATCGTGTTACAAGGACTTGCCTCGGAAAGCAATGACATGAGGCTGTATCTCAGAGGGTTTTTTTTTTGTTTTTGTTTTTGTTTTTTTTTTAAATTGAGCTTGATACCTCAGATTGGACACTTAAGTGAGAAAGAGACATAGTGGTGCAGTCACACTTCAGCTGGTGTTTTACTGATGCTCAGCCTGCTTGAATTTTTAAGGATGCCTACAAAGGGACCCTGCGAAGCCCAAGTGTTTTTCTCCTAATAATTCACCTGTGTTTCCCCTCATCATCATTCATCAAGTACCTGGCATGCTTTGTGCTTTTTGCTTAGAGTTTCTCTGCAGCATGATTTCTATCTGAGGTGGGGGTTTTTTTTGTTTTGTTTTTTGTTTTTCCCTTCTCCCCTGCCAGTGCCATCTATGAGGAACTTGTAAAAGTATGCTCCGTCAGCTGTTTTTTTTTTTTTTCTTTCTTCCTTTTTTTTTAAGCAGAGTTGAGAAGTGTGATCACTTCTTATCTGAAGTCATAATTGTTAATGTCGCAACGTTTTTTTTGTTTGTTTGGTTTTTTTTTTGCATCAAATCTGACAAGGCAGCAGCTTGGGACCAACCGCTGTTTGCTTTCAAACAGTAAGCAAGCTAAATCTGACAATCCCAATTTTTGTAAACTGAGAAAACAAGCATACAAAATAACACTATATTTTTGATGTCAAGATATTTGTATTTTACAAAACATTTTTGAATAAATATGCCACAGATTTTTTTAAAATTACAAAGTAGCCTAATTGCATTTGGCTCCTGTTTTTGCAAAGGTCTAATTTACAGCAGTTATGACTTCAGTCTGATTTTCTTTTTTTAGGAAGGTTCGTTCAGCCGAGGCGCCACATGGATAGCCAAGAAACACTTTCTGATGGTTATTTTTGCTGCAGGATGGAACGAGCAGCAGAGTGGCAAATCAGATCAGCATGGTTTATCTATAGAGAGGTCAGTGTAGGGCAACTCGACCTGTAAATAGAACCAGCAGTATAGCATCCTCCTGTTTTATATCAACCCCAGAGGATATTCGCCTCTCTTTATGTAAGTGTACTATATTTAGATACTTGCAGCAGTTTCTAGTTTTGTCTCCACTATATTTGCAATTACTGTACATACTATGTCTACACAGATTAATTGAAGTCATATTTAATACATTTTTTGTACCTTTTATTATTGTTTTGTATGTAGATCTGGTCTTTCCAGAAATAAAAACCTGAGGCTGTGGGTCCTGGATTGATTTAGTGTACAAATAATTTTTCTTTTGCTTACTGATGAAAATTTTTAATTGTACTGAATTTTGCCAGAAGAAATATAAAAATGGTGTAATTCCTCAGAGACTTCACATTAGACACAGCACCAAACATGTAAATACTTATGGGGAAAGTAGTTGGCATTAGAGGCCCTTACAGACATTAGATCTGTAATGATTTTCCACTTACCTCAGATTTCCTCAGAATTTCTTATAAAAATGTAATCATAAGCCAAGACAGTTTTGTAGTCCAAATTGTGCTGCTGCTTTTTTAAATTTTTTTCCCCCCACTGCTAGCAACTATTAAAAACTAATAATTAACATGAGTGTATTGGACACAGCAGCATGCTCATTCCATGTTTATTCATCTTCAGTAAGTGCTTTATCCTTGTCAGGATCCCTGTGGTTTAAATTATCTGTTGATATTTTGGGAAATAGAATGGTGGGCAGTATGGAGGAGCAGTGTTTAGCACTGCAAGAACGTTTTGGGTTCAAACCTGGTGGCCGACTGGAACCTTTCTGTGTGGAGTTCGCGTGTTCTATCCGTGCCTGCGGGGGTTTCCTCCAGGTGCTCTGGTTTTCTGCCACAATCCAAAGACATTCGGATTAGGTCAACTGGCTACCCATAGTTGCGAAAGTGAGTGTGAATGGTTGTTCGTCTCTGAGTTAGCCCTACGATAGATTGGCAGTCTGCCCAGTGAACCCCACCTCGCCTGAAGTCAGCTGGGATTGGCTCCAGCTTCCCCTGTGACCCCGATGGATAAGCGATATAGGTAATGGATAGATGGATGAAATAGAATGGTAGTTACTTAAGTAAGTGTGGTTCTGTGAACTCTAGATTACTGTCATGGCCCATGAGAATCACCTGTATACCTTCTTGAGCGTGTGCATGCATACCAAGGCTTTGCTACAAAGTGGTGAAACAAAATATGTTGCAGTATTTACAACAAATCCTGCATTACCATCTTTCCCTGGAGCTTCTTGCCAAGTTCCTGTCAGATCTGCCCTAGTTCTGCATAACAGGGAACCCTAGTGGTTACATAACATTCTATTTCACCCCTCCCAACTGCCAGCTATGGTGAGAATCCTCTAGATAACATGACAGTCATGAGGAACCAGTGTGCCTTAGGACTGACTGGAAAGGTGTTAAAAGGGATGCTGATAAGCTTGCAGGACAAGGTACACAGTAATGCCCAGGCAGCAGCAACAGCACATACATCCTGAAGCAGCTCTTAAGTCATGTCCATAAGCAAGAAACACTCCTCATATACCCCTTTTCGACTAACAGGGAACGGGTTCCATTCTTGTCCACGCACCAAATTTTGAACCGTTCAGAGCATTTCGCACAAAAGTAAATTGCTTCATAACCTGAAAAGTAGGTTCCCAACTGGAACCAAAATATAGCTAGTTTTTTCAGTGCGAACCGTGACATCAGTGGGTGTGTTATTAGTTTGGAGAGGAAGCGGAGCGCAGCAATGGAGAACGCAACAGAAAAAGATACATCTTCAGAAAAAAATGGACCGAAAACAAATATCTGCAATAACA
>JAOTRR010000020.1:21858294-21875780 GCA_028570945.1 Gogo arcuatus
CACACACATACATTATATATATATATATATATAATGTATGTGTGTGTGTATATATATATATATATTTTTCATGAAGTTCATAAAAAATATATAAAATTCATGCCGTTCAGTTTTTATTCAGATATCTGCCTTTATCTTTTACTCTCTGTTTACTCTGTCTGTTTTTGAGTTGTTTTTCTAATGTATGTGTATTTCTAATCAAGGTAACAATTAGTGTACCATACTGTACTCTACACTACTCTATTCTAATCTACTTTACTGAGACTGTAAAGCAGTTTGAGCTGCACTTTAAATGTATGAGATGTGCTGTATAAAGTTGTTTATTATTATTATTATTAGTAGTAGTAGTAGTACTGTTGCTGCTCCTACTACTACTGTATTCTACTCTACTGTGCTCTATTATACTCAAATATTGTAGTATACTCTTCTCTCATCTCTATTCTACTCTATGCTACTCTTCTCTACTCTAGTGCGACTGTAAAGCATTTTGAACTGCATTTTAAATGTATGAAAGGTCTTCTAAGAAAGTATTGGGACAATAAGACCCATTGTTTTGCTTTTGCTATACACCGAAGACATTTACGTTCGAGATCAAACGATGGATATGAGACAATAGATCAGAATTTCAGCTTTGATTTCCTGATATTTACATCTAGATGTGTTAAACAACTTAGAACCTGGCACCTTTGGTGGCAGACCATCCAATTTTTAGGTATAGGAACAGATAGTTGTAAAGTAAATTAAAATAAATAGCACTTAATACTTGGTTGCCAATCCCTGCAAGAAGCTTATACTGCAGCTTCTTTCAGTCGCTGTTTGTTTTGAGGGGTTTCTCCCTTCAGTCTCCTCTTCAGGAAGTGAAATGCATGTTTAATTGGGTTAGGTCTGGTGATTGACTTGTCTGGTCTATAACCTTCCACTTTCCCCCCTGATGAAGTCCTTTGTTGTGTTGGCAGTATGTTTTGGATCATTGTCCTGCTGCATGATGAAGTTCCTCCCAATTAGGTTGTACGGATTACTCTGTAAACTGGCAGACAGAATTTCTCTGTAGTCTTCTGAATTCATTCTGATGCTACCATCATGAGTTACATCATCAATACAGATTAGTGAGCCCGTTCCGGAAGCAGCCATACAAGCCCAAGCCATGACACTACATCCACTTGCTTGACTGATGAACTTGTATGTTTTGGATCATAAGCAGGTCCTGTCTTTCTCTGCACTTTGTCCTTTCCATCACTTTGTTAAAGGTTAATCTTGGTTCTTGAACTTTTGTAGCTCATCTCTGTATTTGTTTGCGAATTCCAATATGGCCTTCTGATTTTTACTGCTGATGAGGTCTTAGTCCGCCATGAGTGATGCATGTTTTGATCGCTATAGACTGCGGTGTGCTTGTTGCTCTTGTCGACATCGGTGTTATCCAGCGGGCTGTGCGGCGATGTTTGTGCTCATTTTATGGATCCGTGGCGCGGTGTTCCGAGCGTTGTTGCCCGGTGACATTGCAGCGGCTGTGTGGGTGGTGTGGGACATACCTGTGTAGGCCATTCGGAGGGACTGTGATCAGCTACGCCACTGGAGTTACATCCTGATCACTTTTGGTGGACTTTTTTTTTTTTTTTTTTGTAATTGTAAACTGACCTTGGGTGTGAAAAAGTTGCTATATAAGTTAAACTCTTTTATATATTAGTAGTTTGTATCTTGTGGTATGGCCTCTAAATTTCTGCTCTCGAAGTCTTCTTCAAACGGTGGATTATGATACCTTCACGCTGCCTTATGGAGGTTGTTGGTGATGTCACTGACTGTTGTTTTTGGGTTTTTCTTCATAGCTCTCACAATGTTTCTGTCATCAGCTGCTGTTGTTTTTCTTGGCCAACCTTTTCAGTGTCTGGTCGTTAGTACACTGGTGGTTTCTTTCTTTTTCAGGAAATTCCAAATTGTTGTATTGGCTATGTCTAAAATTTGTGCAATGGCTCTGATAGATGCTCCCCCTTTTCTCAGCTTCAAAATGGCTTGCTTTTCTCCCATAGACAGCTCTCTGGTCTTAATGTTGGTTTATCTTTTTAAACAACAAATGCAGTCATCACAGGTGAAACCCTCGGCTCAGACCAAGAGTGTACATTCAGGGCTATTAATTATTTAAACAATCAATCTAACAGGGCACACCTGGGCAACAAGGAACACCTGTCAGTCACCTGTTCTGATGTTTTTGATTACTTGAAAATGAGTGCATTCAAACAAAAGATGCCTTGTTCTAAGCTATTTAACAGATCTAGATGTAAATATCAGGAAATGAAAGCTCTATCATCTCATATTCATCTTTTGATCTCAAACCCAAATATCTTCAGTGTATAGCAAAAACAAAAGCATTAGCCTTGCCATTCCAATACTTCCGGAAGGGACTGTATAAATAAATGTTAGTTAATTAACTAATGAATTATTGTTGTTACTGTATTCTGTTGTATTCTATCCTACTCTTTTCTACTCTGCTGTATGATACTATACCCTCCTTTAATACAGCTAGCCTGCTTTTTTTTTTTTTTAGAATTTAATAAATAATATGTAATTGGGCAGTGGTGGCTCAGCAGGTTAAGGCTCTGGGTTACTGATCAGAGGGTCTGTTGGGCTCTTGGGCAAATCCCTTAACCCTGTCTGTTCATAATGTCCACATCAACCCCACATAGAGATGGGGAAAAGATGGAAGAAGAAGGATAAGAAATAATATGTAATTACTATGGATTTATTGTCTAAGCCTTACAATTCCAACAAGCTTTGCAACCCTGATACATTTCAAGTAGAACTGAATTTTGCATTATAGTAAAGAAATCAAAGTAGGACTGCTTATGAGCCAACATGGCTGACTAGTGGAACAGTTTCCTTTCACGGACGGACAGAGTAACTCGGGGGCGCGAAACCGTGGCGCGCATGCGCAGTACGCGGAGTGCCGCGTCGCTTTTTTTGGACATTGGAGGTGGGTGACGTCATAGCTGTGGGGCGCGCGCGCGAGAGAGAGAGAGAGAGAGAGAGAGAGAGCCCCCCGTTCCTTCTCCCTCTGTCTGTGTGTATGTAGCTTTATGTTGCGCTCTCAGTATTTCCGACCACCAGGATCAAACAGAGGCGGTGGGACTTAATGAGTTAAAGCCGACTTTTGTGTGTGTTTTTTTTATTATTATTTTTTCTTCAATACTGCAGTTCTACACACACACACAGAGAGAGAGAGAGAGAGCGCGAGCGCACGCACGCGCGCACCAGTGGCCGGTCCTGATTTGTTGTTATAAGGAAGGCAGTGCTCATTAGAGAGAGAGAGAGAGAGAGAGAGAGAGAGAGACAGATATACACACACACACACACACACACACACACAGAGACGGATCCTGTCCTGAGCCTGTACATGGCCGCGCTGGTTTGCAACGCGTCGCCTTTCTAGGCTTTGGAGGAAAGAAAAGCCTGCCTTTTTGTTTCCCCCCTCCCTCCTTTTTCATTGCAGTGCCTCGGTGTTATTTCTCTTCTCCATCGCCAGCCAGTAGCCAGCCCTGCTTCCAGTTTGCTAGGCATTTGGAGAGCGTGGTGTGGTGTGGTGTGGTGTGGTGTAGAGTGGTGGTGGTAGCTCGGGGAACAACGGAGCACCCAGCACGCGCGCCACTCGGCGGATTTGATGAACCATTCGCACATTTCCATAGTCAGTGAGTGACATCCCGCGAGGCGAGCATGCTGCCTACCGGACTGTTCGCCCTTGGATTCATTCTCACACTGGAGCTTATTCCTACCGGAGCTGTTGAAGGTAATGCATTTTTATCCCGTGCATTTGCAAGGACTGCTTGTTTTTGCGTGTGTGTGTGTGTGTGTGTGTGTGTGAACCTGAAATGTCTGGACTCCTACCGCTCCAGCAGGGACACCCTCCTCCTTCCTCCAAACACAAATCTACTCTGCCTCTATAACGCGCTATAAACGCTCACTGCAAGCTTGTTCCCATTCTGGAGCCATTTCCATTTCACGGGGCGACATTGTTCCCTTCTCTGATCCGCTTGTTTACAGTCGAGACTGAGATCCAGACAGTTGGGAAATGATTCTAGATGATACTACAGACAGCCTGAACACACAGTGCGATTATACAGCCTGTACTAATAATATCGATTACATTCACTATACTGATACCACCATCATCATCACCATCACCACCACCATCACCACCACCATCACTACTACTGCTATTGGGCCACATTTACATCCTGTCGCTGATGCTTGTCAATGATCTTATCTAGGCCGACAGTTATTTCTTCTATAATATGTCGCCACGAATATTAATCGATTCGATTCAATATTATTAGGTTAATCATTACCGGATCTTACACGATTATAACAGCAACAAAGCTGTTTTTTCCATTATGGCATTTTTTTTATTTTTTATTTTTGGGTAGAATGTATGCTCACATGTCTGCTCACATCTTCTGCAAGGATGATATTTGGCCTGGTCTACATGATTCATTTTGATATAATAGACGAATATTAATCATCTATTATTCGATTAATCATCACCGAATCTTTAGATGATTATAACAGCAACAAGGCCTGATCCTTTCCATTAAGATTTTTTTTTGCTCATATCTTCTGCAAAGGATGATATTTGGCTTTATTCATTTTCATATCGTGATTTTTTTCAAATGAAGTAAGCTGAAATATTGTCTGTTTGCGAACCAGGCCTTGGATCCACTGACACTCCTTTTAACCTGCAGCTTCGTGAATCCGTGTCTTACTTTGAGCAAGCTGACATATTCCAGGATACTGTTCCATTCCTGCCGTTCGACTGTCCATTTTCTTTTGATTTGTCAATGATTGGTTGATTTTAAACTGTGGAAAGCTCGGTTTGTGTTAAAGGAAAAATCCACCCTGGACGACTTGTGACAAATTTGAACGTGACCTCGTTATTGGTGTCCAAGATTTACTCTGAATGGACTTTTTAAAACTCCTTTCATAGACATGTTGGTCTGTTTTTGTTTAGGTTAATGCTTTTGTACATAACCAACCAATGCAGTTCAAGTACCTGCTCATAAACTCGCTTTCCACCAACACAAGTGCTAGGTGCTAGTTCTGGGCTGGTGCTGGTGCCTGTTCAGAGTTGGTTCAACCTTCTAAGAACTGCTTTGCTTTTCCACGGGCTAGAGAGCCACGTCATTACGCCACTGTATGCGTCTCTATTTTCACAGCAATGCTAGCACCAAGCATAACGACAACAATTGTGGAATACTGGATTAGTCAGACAAGATGCTACACTAGCTCTGTTTTTTTTTTTTAAACGGCAGTCACAAAGCTTTAGTTGGGTTTGTTGGTCACATTAATCCCGCCCCATCCCCTGACGTAAACTGTTCTTAGTTCTAGACCAGTAAAGTGTTAGTCCTGCTCTTGGACCAGTTCTCCTGGTCAAGACCTGGTTCTTTGCCTGTTGAAATGTGAAGAACTGGTTCAAGATTAGCACCGGCTCCGAACCAGCTCTTGGTGGAAAAGAGGTAATAATGGCTCCATTGGGAATAAACCTTTCCTTATCTACCAAAAGAGAGCGCTGCAGCTGCACTTTACTCTTTTACCCCATGTTCACTGCTGTAGCAAACGACAAGCCGCTCTTGTTCGAGTGTGCACTGTCCAGCGTTTTTTCGTTCCGCTGAGAAATGGTAGTGGATGTATTATAGCTGAATTAACTAAAGCCAACTAGTTAAACACAAATAAATTATATGCTAATCATTGTGAACATTGGTTGTTTGATTTGAGGCCTTGTTGGCAGATTAGCAAACTGTACTAGCTACGTAGACTCACAAAATGTACTAGTGATCTCTGCTATTTCCTTCTAAGCTTTATTTTTCTTTGTACATATGTCATGAGAGTCATATATGACAGAATGATGTACCACATTTATACGTTTTTCTTCCGTTTTTGCTTGTTAAACCATAAATGGAAAATAATTTCAGGTGGAAACGCAAGTTGTGAGTGGGGAAGTAAAGAAACGTCGGACCACACTGTCACTTTGTAGCTTAGTAATGTGACCGTACGGGTAGTCTGTCCAGCTCTCTCATGTTCTCATCTGTACACTCTTACTCGAACAGATCAGGTTCCAAAGCTTGAACGTTCTTCTCTAACACCGCCGTGCGACGGTGTTGTATAGCTGCATTGCACTGTGGAACCTTGAGCCTAGCATTTGTCATTTTCCCCTCTTTCTATGCTGGATTTCTCATTAATATGACATTGAACGTTGCTGGAAAATGGTGAGTGAGGAAAAGAAGCTCTTGCTGTTTTGTTTTTAGGAGCTAACAGCAGAACCTGAGTCTCATCCTGGTATTTTTCCTCTTATTAAGTTCCACTGTGACTGTGCTAGCTTTAACAGATTCCCCCTGTGACATAAGCAGCACACAATTGTAAAACGCCAATCAACAAATTAGTACTAGAATCACTAAACACATCAGGCATTTCTTTCAATATAAATGCATTTAATGTGTTTCGGGCTGGGCCTTTCCTTTAATATTTAAGAGTAGATGATGCAGAGGTGAATGAATCTGATCTGCTCGTCTGTTTTTCGTTGGGTTTTGTTTAAAATTTGTGGCACTACAGGGCAGGCAACATGGGATGAAAATGTGAAAGAGGATCCACTAGACGTTTCTGCTGAAATACCCCAAATTCTTTCAGTGACAAGTGTATAAATTATGCATTCGTTTTTCTTCTAAGGCCTTTGTAATAGTGGTCTGCATGATTTAAGCGATGCAGATCAGCAACTTTCTCTTGAAACAGTCTAGAAATCTTGTACGGACGTTCAGTCTCTTTTGCTATTCAATATAGTCGACATTTTGCTTTGTTTAACTGGGAGTCTGTTTAATAACTTTGGTTTTTTTTTTTGTTGCTCATTTAGATCCTTGTAATTATGTGCCCCTGTAATGATAGTCTGTTTTCAGTAAATACAGGGAAAGGAAGGTGCATTAAAGTAAACAATAAGGCACGCAATTTCTCGTGTCATGTTTATTTCTTATGTGTTACAGCGGAGCAAGAAGTCTTGTGTTGCATAGTGAAGATGAATGAATGAGTACCAAGGGATAATGCCTTAAAAACCTAATTAGTTTAAGGGCAGCTAGAATATAACTCTCTGCAGGAACATGCTCCACAGGGTCAAAGGCCATTTTGAATAGACTGGATGTAAACACCACTATCAGCAAGAACTGATTTGGATCACTACATAAACACAGGTGAAGGGAAGAAAATGCTGCAAGTCAAAGTATCCAGAGATTTCTTTTTGAGCAACAAGCTGAAGTTTTAAAGGGTTTGACGTATAAGGGTGATTTCACACCTAGTTGTCCATTTGCTGTTTCTGAGTCAGAGCAAATTTTGATAGTTTTAGTTCATTTGCTATGTAAATGAGCAAACAAACAAACAAAAAGTGGTTGAAGCATGTAGAGCTGAAACGCATTTGTCAAACTCATTGGCTTTCCCAAGTGTGGGAAATGATAGAATTATGGAAATAATTAGTTTAAGTGATTTTTTTGCATCGCATCCAGGGTTTGTTCTCTTTTTGCTCATCAGTCCAAATATCCAGAAGGAATTGCATTTCTGCTGTTCTATAGCTCTATTATTTTGCTCAGTTTGTGCCAGTTTAGCAGCTCGCACCTACTTAAAAACCCAAGATACACAGCATGTTTAGTTCATTTCCTGAAGTTTTTCTGGGTCAAGCCACTTTCTTGGTGCAATCAAACCACATGAGAGTTCATTTGGAACCAGACCAAGATCGTCTCACTCGGACAGTCTCGGACCAAGTGCGATCGCTGTGTGTTCTCATCTGCCTAAAGGGGAAAATGCACCAGCTTTTGATTCAACCAGGCTAAATGCTGTGTATATGAAGGCATGTTGAAGTATAACAAGGATGATCTTGGTAGGTTCCTCTAAATGAGGGAAAAGAGGTTTAATGGATGTTGGGATACATAGTTTTGCCTGTCTCTAGGCTTCCAGAACTTAAACAAGAAGTCTTAGTAACATGGTGATGAATGTCTACTTTGGTTTTATGGAGAAACATAATGGATCAGGAGAGGAACTTTGTAGTTTTTCGTAACTTCTAAGGAAAACTGTGTTGCCAGTGGTTGAAGCTAATGGAGCTTCAGGAGTTGACAAACATCAGATGTTGCCTCAGAACTGGAGCGTTATTTGGCACATTTAAGCAACATAGCATTGCCTGTAAGGTGGTGAAAGAACTACAGAACTGAAGGTCAGTTTTGGTTCATCATGCCAGAAGGTGGATGGGATGGGATGGGGGGCTGCTGGGAATCAGTGATTGCCCAATCGCTATGACAATATGGCGAAGTCACAGCTTAGGAAATTGTAGAAAAGTCGTAGAACGTAAGACCATACAGATGATCTGCAGCTCTTCAGTGGAGATGTGTCAAATTTCCCATTAATTAAAGGTTCCACATTCATGACACACCTTAGTTTACCCTTGAGGAAACGTTTTTGTATTTTTTTTCTTTTGTTTTTTCCTCTCTCAGACTGTACAAACTAATCTAGTAAAATATCATTGCTATTTTCTTTACAGGAAACCGTAATTGGTAGTTCTGTTATGGAGCTCTGGTGGAGTCACACCTTTTCATTAAATGATCACCTCATCACCTGTTTGTTAAATATATATCTAATAATGGTTCCTGTAATTTCCTGACCCTTTCTTAACATAATGTTGATCACTGAGATGCCAAAAGTTGTACTCGTTGTACTTTTGTGAAAACCTTTCCAAGAACCATCTTGCGAAAACCCGACATTTTCAGGAATACGATCCCAGTCGAGTTTTTCATTCTGGTTGGACCCGGAGTCAGAAGGCTGAACGTCATCACACTGACGAGTTGAACAGCAGGTCATACCACAGCGCTGCCTCCCTTCACCGACACTCAAAACACAAATGGACAAAGTCCTCCACAACTTCCAGATTCCTCCATAATGAGACTGCTATAGCCAGGATAGTGCAACAAATGATAAGGAACATAAACTCTCTGTTTCAGGGAATCTACATTTTACATTTAAGAAAAGAGTACTTTTGTTATAACATACAGGCTTGTAGTGAATTGGAGCAATTTTACTGAAGGCCAGAAACGGTTTCTGTGAATCTAATGGTATTGGATAAATCCATGAACCTTTTATGAAAAATATTTCCATGTTCAGTTTGTGCTTTTGCCTAATCCTATTTAAGAAATGGAAATGGATTCAATTTTAATATTCTGTAAAGATTTCTCTAAGCTTTATTAAGTGCCATGCTATGTGGGTTTTGTCTCTCTCTTTTTTTTTTTTTTCTTTTCTTTTTTTTTTCCCCTTCTTCTTTTGTATTTGTTAAGGTTTGTCATACTCAAGCAGTATCCCAAATGCCTGGAACAAGCAATTTTCATGTTTATTTGAAGCCTGTCTGATTTATTAGCTTAAACAACCAGGGGAAAAAATACCTCCTGTTCCTCATGTTTTTACTGATTGTGTAGCTACGTTTAAAGGTAACATGCGTCAGAGTGCTGTAACACACCACGTTGCTGTAACTGTAGCTAACGTTTACGAATCCCACCACATTCTGCAGTACAGAGATCGACTGAGGCACCGTGTGGTTGATGGTGGGATGAATTAGGATCGATAATTTCAACCTCAGGAAAAATTGGTTTGTGGAAACATTGATAAAGTTTGAAGTAAAGCTCTCCCGCTTACGACGTTGTTAAATACAGTACTAGTCAAAAGTTTGTACGCCCCTACTCATTCATAGGTTTTTCTGTATTTTGATTATTTTCTACATTGTAGAACAATACTGAAGACATCAACACTATGAAATAACATATATGGAATTATGTGGTCAACAAAGTGTTACAGATCAGTGCTTGATCTCACTAACGCTTTTGTAGCTGAATGAGCACAAATTCCCACAGCCACACCCTAAAGTCTAGTGGAAAGCCTTCCTGGAAGAGTGGTGCTTATAACAGTGAAGGGGGAATAAATCTATAATGGGATGTTCAAAAAGCTTGCATGGCTGTGATGGTCATGTGTCCCCATACTTTTGGCCATGCTCCACAGGCAACTTCCCATACATATGTTGCATTATAATATTGGTCCCTTGTATCTTGGCACTTGTTTCAGATGTGACACTATCATACCTGTAAACATGACAGAATTCATGTCATTGGATGTATTACGTAAGAGCTAGTGTCAATTCGAGGAATTGTGGCCAAGTATTAAGACACACATTCCGTCCTGTTGAAGTGACCGGTGATATTTTGAGTAATAACAAAAAGCAGTCAACAAATCTGCTAGATAAATGTGAGCCAGATGGCTCTTGTATGACTGTGGGGTCTTTTGCTAAAATCCTGGCTTGAATGGACAATTCGGTCTTCTGTTTGTTTATGTATCCCTATGCCACCTGTACGGTATCATTTACAGCAGTTCGAAGTAGGAACCTGTGCTGCCACACCTTAGAGATTTATGCATTTACTGTCTCTCTTTCCCAGCAGACTGGGGGATTAGTGTAAAGGCGTGCATGTCTTTCAGCTGGGCTCCTTGTTGGTGAGCGCGAGTGCCACCAATGAAAGGATGTTTGTTGACGGTAGTAGGCAGGACGCACTTTAATTGGTGTTTTCTGCTTGCGGCTTCAGTGTTTTACTCCGTTTTAGAGCCAAGGGCAAAGGGGGAGCAGATTGCTACATGGTGTTAAACAGAGGAAGGTGGGTGGTGTTGATGTGGCAGGAAACATGTAGGTTGTAGACACACTTCTTCTAAAGAGAAAGACCATGTGTACAGAGTAAGTGGCTGTTTCGGATGAGTGCTGCAAACTTCCAGCATATTGTTAAAAATAAATACATTTTAAAGTTGTTCCACTAATTGGCTTTGCTTTTCCTTTCTTCTGTTTCACATGATGACGTGCGAGTTTTCCTGGCAAACTTCGCAACCGTTTGCTGTGTTTGCTTTGTATCCCGCGCAGATTTGTGAAGACTTAATTTCATTCTGTATTACTGCAGTTGTTTGCGCGCGCTTTTTTTTTTTTTTTTTTTTTAAATAAATCTCTTCCCACCTCCCCACTCGCAAATCCCCTCCCTGGCCACTCCCTCTGTCTTCCCCATGAACTCTTCACCTGAGACCTGAGGCTTAATCTGATTGTGGTAACATGAAGGTGATGTTCTTGTTTGCCTGAAACTTTCCCGTCAACAGTTCCAAGTTTCCTAAACCTGTACGAGCACTACACTGGAGAATGAAAGTCTCGACTGGAATGTAATTGGAAATGTTTTGTGTGCAAGTGTGCACAGGAGTTTTACTTGGCAAATTAACAAGAATATAGAATTTATGTGCAACACCAAGGACCATAATGCACAAAAATATCTTTTGGTAGATATTTTAAAATGTCCATTGGGATGGTGTGATTTTTAAAAAAATTTTTTTTATTTATTCTGTCCTTTCTAAGTAACATGGACTTTATGTATTCGTGCGTCTACCTTTAGCAGCTGCTTTAGACTGGTGTGTGTTGGTTTGGTTCAAATATCTTGTTTATTATTTGTTTATTGTGTTGAAGAGAACCAAGTAAGGGTTTGGATTTTTTTTGGTCAGGCGTTATGTGGGAGTGGGCGGGGAATGGTCAGGTGTTCTGTGGGCGTGGATATACAGTTGCACAGAATGGGCAGACTTTCTGACCCGTGTGCACCTGTGGTGTAAGCATTAGAAGTACTCTCATAAGAGCGCATACACAAGGCTATCTAAGTGCTGGAACACTAGCAAAGTGGTCTATTGAGTGCTTGGTGTAATGCTTCTTGTGAACTTGCAACCTCACCTCACTGCATGTGAACCCACACACTGCAGTTACTCGATAAGAAGGGCTTCACTAAGGGGAAAACATGATTAGCTGTAACTAAATGCAAGTAAACGTCGCTGACGGTGAGCGGAAAGAGGCTGTACGATGGCGTGAAGTTGACCTTGTAGTGGAAGACTGCTTTGATTCTGAGGGGTCAGCTATGACACGTCATTGTCCAACAGATGATAAAACCTTTGGAGATGGTCAGCAATCCCATCAAAACTGCAGCTGCTGGGTCTCAGCAGTGACGTGTAACTCTTCAGTAATGCTTCGAAGCTGTGCACGGCTGGTTTGTATCCCTCATTAAGCTGTCGTTTCAGGCAAAGCGATGACCAGCGTCAGAGAGAAAGCAGGTGTGCTCTGGCTATTGTAATCCTCTTGAACGGTTTCCAAAGCTGCATATCTGGGCTGCTTCACCAGCTGGAGAACATTCTGAAAAACATCTCCTCTCACTGTTGGCCAGGCTTGAGTCTGTTTTGTTATTAGTCCAAGGTTGGACCTCCCATGGTGGTGTGAGACCTTGATGATGCTGTGAACATCAACAGATGGAGAACAATTTGTGTGGGTTTTTGTTTGTTTGTTTGTTTTGAGTTTACGTACCCCTTGCTTACACTTTACTTGATCTCATAGGCTATTCTTTGTGTAGCCTTGTGATCATGACTGACCTTTTTTTTTTTAAAAAAAAAGCTATACTCACTGGCAGTACTGGTACATATTATTATAGAAGTAACTGGATATTAATACAATATTTTAATGTAACGAACAGAGTGTGATCTAAACAAATACAGATATGAGTAGGAGGTGCACTATTCATATTTTTATTTATTTATTTATATATATTTATTTTTTTGGAAAGCTTACCAGAAAGGTTCACATGGCGTCTGGTTGAGTTTAAAGGAGTGTATTGGGAGGTTTTTACTTTCATGTTGATGCAAGCGAGCAGTCAGATAGGAAACTTGCAGTAGAAATGAATACCATGTTCATTAACATGAGTGTACAGTGTTCATTCATTCATCCTTAGTGACCGCCTGGTCAGGGTCGCTGGTTTAAATTGGGCTACTAGTTTGTTTATATTTTGGGAAATCGGACCAACTGAATTTGTTCGAAAATATCATGTGAAAGTACAAGCACGTTTCTAGGGTTCATAGGGTTCGTCTGGTTTAGGCCACACCCAGGTACAGATATTTAGAGCACTGAACAAATACAGATAGTGACATTGTGATATAGCTGTAGTATGTATTGTGCCAGAAAATGAATAGTCTCATTCAGTTAATCAGCCTTTTCTTTATAATGATGAGTTGGATAAACATTCACGACAAGTTCAAATAAGCTACCCCACAGGGCGTGTCTGAACACAGCTCTAACGTCTAATCTTTTCACTTGTAAATCTCCGTGCCATTTCTGTTAGACACTGAAGACCACGAATGTGTGCGACATTTTGTAAGTGCCCCTTTTCAGGGTATAGAGGATGCTTTGATCCCCTGCTAATGAGCCACTGGAACTTGGCAGACTCCAGCAAAATGCATGTCTCATTAAGGCTTTAAAACACCTGAAGCCTTTGAAGAAGTTTTGCACTGTGATGTACCGAGACAAGCTCTGCTCATGTCTGTTTGTTTCTGGATTACTTGGAGGGGGGGCGGGGCGGGGGGGAAGCAAAACGGGCCATGGAGCTGTGAATTCTGGATGTTGGTGGCACAGAGCTGCGGCTTGTTTGTAATACCAAGCGAGTAGTGGTACCAAATCCTGGGGCCCAAGACCCAAATTCATGCAGGTCAGTATTATTAATCATATTTATATTAATATTTAATTATTAAAAACTTGTTCATTTTAAAGAGGTGAGCAAAAAAAGCTGGCAGATCCCCCTTCCCCCCAGAGGGTTATGTGACAATCGTGGTCAAATGCTGCGATAGTCATATCCGGTGAGTTTACAACTTGCTGTGTTCGATTTGAGACAGCGCTACCCTGTCGAAATTAATGCACTACACAAGAAAGTACACGGTGTACTGCATAGAAGTGTACTAACGGACGTACATGAATTGAGACAAAGCGTCATTCTTTATAATGTTAACTAGCTACATTAGTTCCCTTGGGATCGAGTAGGGTTGCAGTAGAGAAGTGGGTTTTGTTTTGCGTCAGAAAACTGCTTCTGTACAGCTGTCAGTAAAGTACTTTTTTTTAGTTTTTCATTGCATGAGAATCCCTCGTTATCAGTGATGACAGTGGCTAATCGTCAAGAACAACATAGTGGGTAAGAGCTGTTATTTTCGCTCGCCTATGTTTCACCTAGCAGCACACATCAGCTCTGTTTAGCAATGAACTCCTCCTCATGCTTAGTTTTGTTTTTAAGAGGTTTTATCAAGTTACCGGTATTGTATGAAGATGCTGTAGTTCCTCCTCTTGATATTTTCACAGAGTAGGTTGCTGTCTTTGATCATTAGTGGTGAAATACAGTACTTCCAGATTGTGTGGGCTGTTCATTAGAGCATTTTTACAAGTAAATGAGCACAGATACCCCGTATGAGATGCTTGAATTTCATCACATTTTTGAGATTATTATATAATTTCAAATTTAAGTAGGCGGTCTATTTTTAAACATTTTCATTTCTTTCTTTCTTTTTTTGTTTCACTGTTTCCAGCATATTCTTTCCAGCACAACTCGAGTCAGATGCATGCAAAACTTTTTATGAGGCTCTACGTGGTTCCTTGTGCAGCACCTTGGACCTGGAACAGCTGGGGGTTTAAGGATAGGAACATTTCTATATTTATAAATAAGTCTTTTTAATTAAATCTGAATTAAGTTATGAGCTAAGTGAACAACTTCTAAAATGAATAAAAGCTGTAAATAGTTTTCCCTCTGAAGGTGAAGTTGGAAAGGCTATTGGCCTTCAGCAGCTTTTGTTTAAAAAAATGTATTAAAATAAAACAGAAGTTATTCCATCATTATATACATCTACGTGTATACAGCCTTTCCTCCTCTGAAACTGTTATTTCTATAAGTTTTTAATTTGTGTGCAATTTTGATGGTATAATAAAAGAACATTTCATTAACCTTGGATACAAGACGCACCTCAAACTCTGTATAACTTCTCTGTAATTTATTGACTTTTTTCCCATCAGATCTTGGCTGATTTGTTGAATGCTTCACTTTCGCAACACCTGCATCAATTATGCCATTTCTTGTAAATTAGATGCACATTATGGTTAATTAGGGCATGGTGTATGTATGAGACGTGACTGGTGGGCAGGAGCAAGCGTCTATGCAGCAGATGCCGATTCATCAATCGTACTCACTGAAATCACAATTGTTTTAAAATGTCATTTTATGTTCTTGGCGCTTGACATTTGAGGGCCGTTGATTCTTATTCAAAATTGTATATGGAAATTGTAATGCTACAGCATATAAAGACATTCTAGACAATTGTTTGTTTGTTTTTTTCAACATTGTGGCAACAGTTTTGAGAAGGAACACGGGTGTGATGGTCACGTGCCCACATACTTTTGAGCATATAGCGTTTGCCATCAAAATAAGGGATTTGAGTGCAGTTGATGAATTACCTTAAGCTTTGTGGAGGCTTCACGCTATTTACTGTATATACTATGCGTATATTTATATACAGTGTGTGTATATAAATTTTTGCAACATACTATGTTTTACTTTGAATAAAGAAGAAAAAAATAATATTGAACATCCCAAATATTCAACGATACACTTTTTTGGTCTAAAGTGCCATCATACAGCAGTTTTTCATGTCCTGGCTCCAAGTTAATTTCGCCCAATGTTTTTTCTGAAGCATTTTGGTGTCCATTTTAACTTGGACGTGCGTAAAACACGAGTCCTTTACATCGCTCTTGCTGCAGTCTCGTGTTTGGTGATAAAGTGATGAGTAAAACCCACAGACTTCCATTGAAATCGCTGTGAAGACTGTTTTATTAGCTAATCCGTTCATTTTGTTCTGTAGCAGGAGCTCTTGCGTAAATAAAATGAGCAACACCAAAAAAAAAAAAAGTAGCCTTAAACAGGTCTTGATTTACCATCAGATTTACCATTTGCATAAAACATAGCCAAATTTATGAGTGTATTAGTACCGAATTACAACAGGATTCTTTTGACCCATTGTTTAATATAAGATATGAAGAAAATAATAACAGTTGTAATATTACAAAGGCAAAATTGAAATATTATGAGAACATTGTGTGTGTATGTGCAAATAAGAAACTGTTATTGCATGTCTAAATGAGAAATGTGGAGGTTTTGTTTTGCTGAAGTTTAATCTTGGATTCACTGAAAGCTGAGACGGAGACGACTGATGTAAGCGTATCATCTGTTTCCCCTTACGCCTAATATAATATCTTTATTCTTGAATTATTAGGAGTTTCTATTGACGATATTAGGATAACACTTTATTCTCAAAATCGTGTGATCAGAAATGGCTTTTGGGTGAAAATATTCAGCAAGCCGTTGTCCAAAGAAGGAAGAAAGCTGAGCCTGAAGTCCTAGTGCCTCAAGGACGAATAAATATGGAATAAAATTATAATATTACTGAAATTAATTAATCAATTAATTAATTAATGCCAGGATTGAGCTGTTATTACTGTTATATTATTGATGCTGCAGATTGAACCATAGTTCGACATTATACTCATATGGTCATTGGTCACACATGACTTTATACAGCTATGCCAGCCAAAGATCATTTGATAAAACCCTCTTTGGTGGAAGTTTCAGGACCATCATGCCCAGCAGAAACGGTTAGAAAGCTGAGAGAACTTGTTTCATATACAGTATTGTTAGACGTGTTTAATATAGATTCAGTACCATACAGAGTCCATATTTGTCAGTAAATAAAGCTTCCTGTGTTTCCTTTTTGTTTTGTTTTTTTATGCTTTCATTTAGCAGGAAAGTCCCATGGTGACAGTTTTTTTTTTTTTTCCCCCCTCTCTCCTCTTCCCCCTCTCTCCTCTTCTCCCCCTCCCCTCCAGTGAAGATGAGCAAAGCCTATCATCAAAACAAACATGTCGAGACGGTGTACATTCACGGAACAAAAGCATGAGGCGTGTTTGCTAGTAAATACATCCGTGTCAGTGGGTATGAAAGTGCATCAGATGTTTGAAAACTCACGCTTTTTGACTTTTGATTCAGGTTTAGAAGGGTGGCCACGACAGTGCACACTAGCAGCACGTTTCTAAATGCTGCACAGGTCCACCATGATCACGTTATCACGACAAATCTTTCTGTATTGATCTTGATATTTGTCTCGCTGGAACTCGGGAACACTAACAGTTTTTCAAAGTGTATCCTTCTAAATAATGGGGACTGAATAAAATATTTAATATAGATTAAGTATAGATATAAGTAAGAAATAAAAAAATAATCTACACCAGGGTGTTTTTTATTCCTTTTACGCTACAGCAAAAGGATTAGGGTTAGGATAAAAAAATTTATTAATTAAAGCACAGTAAGTCATACATCTGGGAAACAAATTAGTTCCTGTTATCACATATAAACATTCCCTCAGTTTCTCTTGATGTTAATAAGGCCAAAACCCTGCAATGTGCAAAGCCCTCGGTCCTGAAGTCTTTCCTGTGGTAGAAAACGTAAAGGAGCAGCTTCACCTCTGACTGTTACAAAGCACTGACACTGAAGACTCCTTCCATAAAGATTAAATAAATG
>JAOTRR010000020.1:21936860-21959373 GCA_028570945.1 Gogo arcuatus
AGTGATTCGACTCTCCCATCCTCAACACAAGATCTCAGTGAAAAATTAATACAACTTTGGACTGAAATAAATGTTGTGACATTGCATAAGTTTATCAAAACAATGCCATGGCGAATGCATGCTGTAATCAAAGCTAAAGGCGGTCCAACCAAATATTAGTGTGTGCAACGTTTTTTGGCAGGGCAGTGTAGTTTGGCAAGAACGCATTTGCATTCGATTGAGACATTCTGGTAAAAGTTGCTGCTGTAGCTAACTAGTGATAATGAACCTGCTGAATAAGCCATGAATCATGCAGCTGGTTACTTCGGCTGTTGCAATTGTGGTTTTATGGTTTCGTGTCTTGTCTGATCTGCTATATAGTTGACTCATAACCACACATTCTTCACACTGTCATAGTCTTTTCAGAGATGCAGATTTAGAGCTTATGTTTAACTGAAGTATTGATTTAAAAAAAAAAACAAAACTGCTCAGCAAAAATAACTGCCCTTCCATTAGACTTCCATTAGTGAGTTTTGAGCATGTTGGCTTTTTCTATTTCTGTTTCTTTTTTCAGTGTAGGAAAAAATATGGACTTTTTAAAAAAAATATATGCTCACTCTCAGTGAAGCCCTTTTTTGCCCCTTATGTCGAAATACAGCTCTATTAGTCTGTTGTCAGGCGTCCTGATGGATTAATTCCTGAAATTTTGCCTTTAAATGGTGCCAAGTGTTGCATAATATTGTTTTAAAAACATCATCGCTTTTGACATTTCATGAAGCTGTTGCCAAAGATTTCCAAACAAGCATGTAAGCCAAAACCATTATTGCTATAATCCGTAACCCTTTGCACAGCACAGTTCAGGCGCTTTTACATTTATTCTTTTGACCGATCCTTTTATTCAAAGAGAGTCTATGAAAGTTTATGGCGTCTTTTGTGCCATCAGATCGAACACCTGTACAGTCTGACCGTGTTTGAGAACTACCTGTATGCCACCAATTCAGACAACGGTAACGTACAGCCCAAGACCAGCGTCATCCGCGTCAACCGCTTCAACAGTTCCGACTTCCAGGTGGTGACGCGGGTGGATAAAGGTGGAGCTCTGCACGTGTACCACCAGAGACGCCAACCTGCAGGTACAGCACCTTGAACTGAACCCTTACTCATATAAACAGGTCAAAGCTTCACTTTCAGTCCCCTGGATTTCCAGAGAGTAATTAAACAGTGACTTAAGCTAAATTACACTGTAGTGTTCCCCAGTGGAATTTTTTTTTTTTCCTCAAGTCTCAGGGCTGACACAGGTTTCAGGAAGTTATACAGAAGTTGAATGAGTTGATGAGTTGCATGTTTGACAAATGAAGCTCACCTCTTGGGCATTTTTGTGAATCAGTCTGTGTGTTAATGGCTTAAAAAAACGTTTGTTTGTATCCCCACCACAGTGCGCAGTCACGCCTGCGCTCCGGATCAGTTTGGCAAACCCGGAGGCTGTTCCGATATCTGTCTGCTAGCCAACAGCCACAAGATTCGCACGTGCCGCTGCCGCTCCGGATTCAGCCTGGGCAGCGATGGCAAATCCTGCAAGAGTGAGTGCACGCTTCTGTGATGATAATCAGCTGTAGAGATTACAGGATTCTACCGCAGCACCTTTAAATTCTCAAACCTGATTGACCTGAAGCTTTGAGAGTAGTCCTAGCTGCTAGGGAAATTGCAGATTTATGTTAATGCTCTCACTCACGCTAATACATTCATTTCTATAGTAACATTAAAAACGTGTAGTTGTTGTAATGGTTGTGTTTATTTAACGTTTATAGGAGTCTCCAGCTTTGACTTTCAGTTTTCAGGCCTGTGCTTGGTGACGGTTAACCGGGTTACCACAATAACATCTCCCACTGATGATAACTCATCCTGAACAGCTGTGCACATCTTTGCCAGTTCTCAAAGCTCAGGCTATGGTGCTGAAACAACATCTAAGCAAGTTAACCATTCTGACTGAGCCATGCCTTTTTACATTCTCAGAACCAGAGCACGAGCTCTTCCTGGTGTATGGTAAAGGTCGGCCCGGGGTCATTCGAGGCATGGACTTGCACGCCCGTGTATATGACGAACACATCATTCCTATCGAGAACCTGAACAACCCCAGGGCTTTGGACTTCCACGCCGAGACAGAGTTCATCTACTTCAGCGACGCCACCACGTACACCATCGGCCGACAGAAAATCGACGGCACCGAGAGGGACATCATCGTGAAGAGCGGTGAGTTTTTTTTCAGTAGTCTGGACTGTACAGAATGATAGCCATATTAATGGACATTCAGGATAGTCTGGATGTTTTTATGAAGTGCTTGTTACACTTAAGCTCCAACAGGCGCGGTTTGAGAGTTCAGTTGGTTATTTATTCAAGAAGTATTTATATTTCAAAGTGGCCTTTAGTTTGGCAGCGTCATGTCAGCCTGTTATCCTGTCACTCACACACACATCTCCCTGTAGGAATCCACACTGTCGAGGGCATAGCAGTGGACTGGATGGGACAGAACCTGTACTGGACAGATGATGGACCAGAGAAGACCATCAGTGTGGCCAAGCTGGAGAAAGCCTCCCAGACGCGCAAGACTCTCCTTGAGGGCAAGATGACCCACCCCCGAGCCATAGTGGTGGACCCGGCACATGGGTAAGAGTGACTTATAATACTTGTTTTAAACTTGTCAACCATAGACAGGCTACAAATTCCATTTTCCAACGTCGAGTCAGTTTTTCAGGCCACACTGTTGACATGCAAGACGTGCAAAATAATAAACCTGTCATGTTACACTATTTAAGGGCATACCAATTCTTAAAATGCACTCTGGACCGAAATGGTGGTTTCTGAAACTGAGAATGCATAGCATGGAAGCTCATATCCATCAACAGAGCCCTCCTTGTAGTTCAGTGAAGGTGCTGTCTAGAGCAGCTTCTGGGAGGAGTTACAAAAGTACCCACAGGTCCGAGTGGGATTGGTTAGAATTACTTGAAAAGCAGGCAGGAACGTAGGATTAAAAAAACAGTCCTGTGCGCACACCTACACTTCAAAGAAAGTGATCATGTTCCTCAAAGAAAAAGAAGATTACAAATTACTTTTCCAGCATAGTTTTAAACATCTCCATAGCCTCAACTACTGGGCGTATTAAATTAGTCTACACAACCCCTACAATGTATGACAAATTACTAGATACCTTAATGTAAATAAATGAAAACATTCACTGGAAATCCAGTAATAGTTTTATATGAAATGAAATCATGTCTAGACCTGTAATACAGATGCATGTGTTGTGTTTCAGTATGATGTACTGGAGCGACTGGCAGGAAGACTCGAGAGATGCCAACCGCGGCAGCATAAGGAAGGCGTGGATGGACGGCTCCAACTCTGGCATCCTCATCACGTCCAAAAACATGCTGTGGCCCAATGGCCTGAGTCTGGACATCGAGCAGGAGGTGCTGTACTGGGTGGACGCCTACTACGACCGCATCGAGATGGTGCTGCTCAACACCACTGAGCGCAGGGTGAGAAAATCTGTGAAACATTCAGACGAAAACATATCTAGAGAGGGTTTTAATAGTAGTGTTGTTTGTCCTTTTTAGCTAGTAAATGATTTAATGTTTCGCCTAATTGTACCATGTTCCATAAGAAAAAACCTTCCGTTGAGCTTCAGGTTTAATGTGTAATTTTAAACCTGCTCTATCCTCTGATTGGCTAGACGGTGTATGAGGGGCAGGAGCTGAACCACCCTTTTGGTCTTTGCCACTATAAGAACTTCTTGTTCTGGAATGAGTACCGCATTGGAGGCATTTACAAGCTGGACATGACGACCAAGAAGGTGACGCTGCTGAGAAGTGAGCGGCCGCCCATCTACGAGATCCGAACCTACGACGCCCAGCAGCAGCAAAGTACTGCACACTTTCTGTTGAAAAGAAAAAGCTATAAAACTCCATATTGAAATGGTTTATTAGAAAAAGATCAGCTTGGGTTGTTGAAGTATTTTTAAAATGACAAGGATAAGTCTTCTACTTTGTAACAGTACATTTTCCTCCATGGGAGAGTCATCAGAGGACTTTGTGACATGACAAGCTGTGTTTCTTTTGTCTTGACTTCAAGACCGAGACATAAGAAAAGGCAGATGTGGGCAGACTGTTTGTTTATAGCTGCTATAATGTATTTGATAACAGGATCTAACTCGTCTCACAACATTAATTGAAACTATAAATAGTTAGAAAGTATGAAGTATCGTTTATTAATAAGTTAAATTGTAACTGTTGGTTAGTTACTGTGCTAGAAGAAGAATAAAACACTTCAGGATATGCTGTTATTGGAAAGTAATCAATTTCAGGGTAATTGTTTCTATAACAGCACACCCTGATGTTTATTATTTCTCTGTATTTTTTAAAAAGCAACAATGGATGGAATATGGGGTCTCTTGTTGTTGTTCTTCTCATTGATTGACCTGTTGTGTCTTTGTGGTCTGAAGTGTGTTTTTGTTGTGTGTTTCCAGCCCCAGGCCATAATCAATGCAGGGCCAATAATGGTGGCTGCAGCAGTCTGTGCTTGCTCACACCAGTAGGTCGTACCTGTGCTTGTGCAGATGACCAGATTCTGGACCTTGACAACAAGACCTGCAAAGGTATGAGGTCTAAGACGCAATTTGTTTCCTAGTACAGTGGTTTTTAAAGTGGACCCACAGGGGGCTGTGAAGCATAGCCAAGTGGTCTGTTATGACAGTAGTGGAAATCACAACCCATATTATTAGAGGTCCAAGCACCAGAGTGAACAGTGTCTTCTATGAGTGGAAAGTTCAGGAATAGAAAGCTCTGTTGGTCCAAAAAATATTATTTGAGCACTTGAAATAATATTCACAAAATATATCCATACCGAGGGGGTCTGTGGAATTTAAAGGGCTTCCTTGCTACAAAAAGATTTGTAGGTTTGACGTCCACTGTCCTAGTTAAATGTGAGGAATGCAAATTTCAGATTGGAACCACCAACATCCAGCGAATCAAGAAAGAGGTGTCTCTACTCGCCTGTCCATTCATAAATCTCTCACGTGATTTATTCTAGACAGCACACACGCATGTGTTTTGGGGGGATGTGGCTTTGGAGAGAACAGAAGTGTGATGGGCTTTATTTAGATTCATTTGCAACAAGAATCTTAAGACTTGTTATTATTAGCTTTATTAACTGCTGTTTGGGTTTAAAGCTTCACGCCGCACTGTTGATCCGTTGATCCGCAGCCAATCCGTCCTACGTCCCCCCGCCTCAGTGTCAGCCCGGAGAGTTCGCCTGCAACAACAACCGCTGCATCCAGGAACGCTGGAAGTGTGACGGAGACAACGACTGCTTGGACAACAGCGACGAGGCGCCAGAGCTCTGCCGTGAGTCTTCTCTTTCGTTCTGACTGGATAAAAAAACAAACCGAGATCACAAAAGCTACACATATGGGTGCTCAATGAAAGTAACTGATAAAAAATAATGTGGAGAGGAGGGTCGGAAAAGCGTTTAAAAGTGTTTGTCATCCAAACTTTGTAGTCGGGATGTGATACCTTTATCATTTTTATATACATAGATGTGTGACAAATTAAAGGAAAAAAAGTTGCTTATGTTGTGGGGGTATTTTGTTGCATGGTTTGGGTCCACATGTCCCTTTAAACGAAAGTGTCACAGAGAAGTTCTTCTGATTTTTATCCTCTAATGAAGCATTTCTATCCTGATGGGCGTGTGCTTTTCCAAGATGACTCCGCCCCCATCCACAGGTCAAGAGAGCTCACTGAATGGTTTTGGATTATCAAAATGATGTAAATCTTATGCTGTGGCCTTCAGTCATCACATGAATGCCTGTGTGATCATCAAAACACCAAATGATCGAATATATTTTGAAAAAATGGTGTTTATCCCTTAATTACAGTTCCAGAGACTTGATGCCAAGGCACACTGAAGCTGTTCTGGTGGCTCGTGGTGACCAAACACCTTACAAAGCCATGTTATGTTGGTTTTTCCATTCATTTGTCACCCATATGTAGATATTTCTAATCAGTTATTGTCTATATGATGATCAGTGATAGATAGATCTACACTATCTAGGAAAAGAGAATTTAAGACAATATTGATTTTATATTAGAATATTCCACAGCGTATGTTCAATGTCACATACTGTATAATCTTTGTTAGTTATTTGGGTCACTATGATTAGACAAGGATTAAAAAAATATTCAGATGTAAATGTTTTCAGTAAACTGTAAATGTTTTCAGTCGTTCACGTTTTATTGGAGTTTTATCTAGTACTAGTAGGTTGCACTTATAGTCTGTCTCCTTCCTTCATCAGACCAGCACACTTGCCCTGCTGATCGCTTCAAGTGCCACAACAACCGCTGCATCCCCATGCGCTGGCTCTGTGACGGAGATAATGACTGCGGCAACAACGAGGACGAGTCCAACACCACCTGCTCAGGTACGAGACACACTGTCAGTACTGAATAGTGTAAACCTGCAGGTATCATCTCATGAGGAATAGTATTGAAGCACGTTGGCCCGTTGTTCTGAATTGGGACGGGGCCCAAGCATTGACGGCTGTCTTTGTTTCTGTGCCAGCTCGTACCTGTCCTCCGAACCAGCACCCGTGTGCCAGCGGACGCTGTATTCCTAAAACCTGGACATGTGACTTGGACGATGACTGCGGGGATCGCTCGGATGAACCAGCTTCCTGTGGTCAGTGGTGACAGTGCAGAATGTTATATCGCTAGGCAGTTAAAAATCTTAGGATGAATACACCAATCACGGCTGGAGACAAACTGATAAACCGATATCACCTACGTGATTTAATAAGGGTTGATGCTCTTCGATGAACCAGAAGACCTCCTGCATGAACGTAGAATGGTCCCATGTAGTTGTTAAATCTTGTATTATAGTCAAACCCATTTTGGAAAGGGGAAATCCTTGTTAAGAGATGATCTATGAATGAGTGATGATTCAGGAGATAATCATTATTGCAAAGCTTCACTGATGGAAAAATCAGCACTGCCTGCTTCCTGTTAATGGGCTTCTTACTGTTCATAGTGAGCATTACAGCTTTAGGCTGTGTGTTATAAAGGCTGTGTACTCTTATACCCTCTCTCATACATCCTCTCTCTCTCTCTCTCTCTCTCTCTCTCTCTCTCTCTCCTGGACTGCAGCCTACCCAACTTGTTTCCCACAAACCCAGTTCACGTGTGCCAATGGGCGCTGTATAAACGTTAACTGGCGTTGTGATAATGGTGAGTGAACCTTTAACCCCATTGTTTGTTCCAAATTTTTTCTGAGTCATAGTACTGTAATTTACTCCATGCGGTTTTATTGCGCTCTGGAAGTTTTTTCATTTTCTTGCTGTTTATTACTCTCTGGGATCTAGAGTTTTTTTTGTGTGTGACTGAGTTCAACTTCATTCATCCTGAAGCAGACATGGACAAACTCTGATTGCCTTGGCTGCTTGGAAAAAGAAGATTACTTGTCCGGGCTATTAGTTTTATATTAATAGTTATCTGGCAGACAAGTAGGTTCAGTAGACTAGTGTTGTAATCCTAATCTTATTCGTTATTGATTTTCACAAAACGGACCAACTCGCTGTGAATCCCACCACCTGCTGCGCTCCACACATCAGCTTTTGCGAAGTCAGGTTAATTTAGCGTACACAGACGATAGACGATCAGGAACATTGCAGGAACCACTGACCAAAAGGAATAAAATAAGGTGCATCAACTAGCAGTTCATTTCACGTTGAGAGAAAATAAAAATGCTAGCCAGAATCAAATGATATATTTTACATGAAGAGAAAAGTGGAAACACCACAGCTCATAGCCAAACATTAGCTAAATGACTTGACTCAAACATGATCTGTTAACTCGGACAGAAAAATATAATGACTATGGCCAAGTTGTTCCCTAACGCAGCGACATATATTACTCATTTGTGTCTGTATCTATGCACTTCTCGAGCTCGTCATACGTTATTACATTATGGTAGCTACCATTTTTCACTTGCATGGTGGGCTAGCTAATAAATTCATGATTTGGCCAAAAGTAACCTTTACAAATAGAAAACCACTCCTCCCTTATCTGTTAAGGAAAGTTGTAAAAGTCATGCCATAATAGTACACATTTTGTAGGCCAGCGAGCAATCAGCCAAAATTAATGCTAACATCTTCAGCTAGCTAACGTTCACCTCAACTGTATAATGCCACTGTTACAAATATAAATGGTTTGTCGAATCACATTTCTAGGAGTCTAAAATGAGTTTAACTGCTGCCTGTAGTGACCATGTCCATGTACATGCGTGTGTGTAGATAACGACTGTGGAGACAACAGTGATGAAGCAGGCTGCAGTCACTCCTGTTCGAGTGTGCAGTTCAAGTGCAACAGTGGTCGCTGCATCCCAGAGTATTGGACCTGCGACGGAGACAATGACTGCGGTGACAACAGTGATGAGAAGAGCGCCAACTGCACCAACCAGGGTGAGTGGGAGACATTCTCCAGCATATCTGCAAAGACATCTGGCTCTTCGTTTGAAATGTCTGATTTCACTTCCTGAATCTGTCTGGTTCCAGACGTCACTTCCTGGGGGAGAGTATTTTAAGAATGCTCACTTGTCAGCAGTGAAATACTGTTTCCTGTGTAGCAACCTCTGAGATTTTTGCTCCAGACTTTTTCCTCTCGAACTAGCAAAGCTGGTAGCAAAAAGCTTCAATCCAGTGAGGAGACAGTGATTGTTCCACTGTGATAAAGCGGTTTATAATGAAGACGTTCACTACCATAAAGAGTTCACTACTGATAACTCTTTTTATTTTATCTATAATGAAAAGAATGTTTTGGTAGTTTGCCAGTTCCCATCCACCAGCCAGGTCTCCCCTATCATACAACAGCTACCACTTGAAGGTGCTATTTGACGTTACATCAAATGGTTTCCTGTGTTCTTCATAGTGATACGGCGCAAAATAGTCCGATAACAGTAATGGATTGAAACCAAACGCAAATAAAATTTGACGTATGGGCCAGTTGACTGAAGGGGAAAGGACGTAAAATGGGCAAAGGTTGCACATTTGTTTCTGCGTTTACTTTCCCTTTGCGCCGACTTGATCAAGGTGAACTTTGGCTTCGGTCTTGTGATCCAATAGAAACCCAGTATCAGGGAATGTTGTCAGTTTAGTTGGTAATAAAATGGAGGCGTTAAAGTGTAACTTCACCCCTTGCTCTGAGCCTAACTCCACCCACTGCATAATTGTGAAAAATGCTAAAAAGTAGGCAGGGAGTTTGGCGTAAACTTCTGATTAGAGGGTGTTATTTTTTGTTTGTTTGTTTTTGTTTGTTTGTTTTTAAATTAAAATTTCATGATGTAGAGAAGTACCAAATGGACAACTCTACATCAGCATCGGCCTTGCAAGGTTCAGGAGGATTTTACCAGTAGACAGTGTTTTGAGCCATTTTCAACCCATAAAATGTTGATCATTTTGTCAATATTAACACCAGCATTGATGAAACACATCACAGTACACAGTACCAAGTCATATCATTTAGTTTACAGCTCAAAAACATATTTAAGTGTGCTGTACCTCTTTAAGTAGCTGTTTAAGTCATGCTGAACTTTTGCCTCAATTGCTGGCGCATCTGGAGGGGAGGAGAAATCTGTGCTTGGGTTATTGGGATATAATTCTTGTTTTTCCTCACCGCCTCCCAGGATTTACATTTTAGCAATGTTGGTGGCTTTTTCCTTTACTGTATGTTCTCTTAAGTGCTTTACATTAAGCACACTAATTAATATATATATTACCAAACACTGATGTGTACCATCCTCGTACTGCGTAGTACTTCCTTATACCGCACACCCCCAAAGCCCAGAGACTCTATATAAAGCCATCAAGCTTTACTAGCTATACTGTATCTGTCATAAATACACAGATTTTTCTCTTCATTAACATTCCAACTTCACGACAGAGCTTTTTGCAAGCTGATTTGTTCATTTTTGGTGTGTATAAAGACTCGGTGACATGGTGTACACCACTGATGAAGTGATGTGTTTATCTTTCTCAGCTATTACAGAATTCACATTTATTCACTTTATCTTATTTAATTTATTGACTCGCATTCTTTGATTTCACAACCACTCTGCTCTCCTGTATATGAGCTGTGTCTGTGATTGCTACGAAAATCCTGTTGCACAAGACCAGATGTGCAGGATGATCAGCACACACACATTTCTAAACACAGTTGTCCGCCAACACTGCGGTTGTGTTGATTGCTGCTGTATAATATCGAATTTGAGGTATTTCCACATCATGTGGCGTATTTCTCTAAATGTATTTTAATGAATCTTTCCTATAATTGTTTGCATAATGGTTCTTTAGTGACTGCGTTCAGCGAAATAGTCTCCTCGTTTGACTCTGCAGCCACACGTCCTCCTGGAGGCTGCCATTCGGACGAGTTTCAGTGCCGCTTGGATGGCCTGTGTATCCCCATGCGCTGGCGCTGTGACGGAGAAAACGACTGCATAGACGACACCGATGAGAAGCACTGCGAAGGCGTCACACACACGTGCAACCCGTCTGCACAGTTCGCCTGCAGGAACTCGGGTTAGGCACCTCGCCTCGACGACATTCTGCAGTGGTTTGTTCGATTTCGCAGAATTTCATTCTTGACTCTCCTTGTCTCTCTTTCCGTTTCCTTGCAGCTTGGTGTATCAGTAAGGCATGGGTGTGTGACGGAGACAGCGACTGCGAGGATAACTCTGATGAAGATAATTGCGAGGCGTTGTTGTGTAAACTCTCGCACCACGTATGTGCCCATAATGATTCCATATGCCTACCTGCGGAAAAGCTGTGCGATGGTAAGGACGACTGTCCCGACGGCTCAGACGAGAAACTCTGTGGTAAGCACCTTCTCACCCACGCCAGTCAATATGTCAGGTGATAATTCAGCCTTGCGGGTAATTTGTTTCCTAAAAATGCAGCCTGTCTTTCTAGTTTTCACCGCAGTAGTTCGTTCTCTCTCCCTGCTGCAGACCTGTGCTCGTTGGACAACGGCGGCTGCAGCCATAACTGCACCATTGCCCCCGGGGAGGGCATCCTGTGCTCCTGCCCAACTGGCATGGAGCTCAGCTCTGATAACAAGACCTGTCAGATCCAGAGCTTCTGCGCCAAGCACCTGAAGTGTAGTCAGCGCTGCATCCAGGAGAAAGCCACCGTCAAGTGTGCCTGCTACGAGGGCTGGGCTCTGGAACCTGACAATGAGAGCTGCAAGAGCACCGGTGAGAGAGAGATCATTCCTGGATATTCTTTGAACATGCATTTTAGATGATGTGGGAAGGTTAGAGTTGAATTTATTTGTGATGTCATGCTCTACAGTAGTGGTTAATGCCTCTTATCAAAGTAGACACTCAAGAATTGGCTTTAAGAATTTGCAATTTTTCATAATTTTTTTTTTTAACCTAGCCTACTAGGTTTAAATATTATACTTTTATTGTGACAGTTGTATATGGTGTGAACTGTTTGCCCAGCACGGGGCTCACACCCCTGCAGTTTCCCATCGCCCTGCTCATCAGCAGCTAAACACGATACTCCTACACACAAAAACCCAACAGTGTCTTGGTTTATACTGATTGAAAATGCCTGATAAAATGATTTGTTCCGCCGGCAGTATGGAACGCTAGTGTACTGCGAGAAAGGGTTAAATAACTTGATTCAAGTGAATTCAAATAAAATTGGTTTGTTTGTTTAAATGCAGAACCGGCTGCTTGTTAGAACTCCAATAAAGTTAGTCAGCTGTAAATCCTCACCAAAAAAAAGTGATGTAATTTATTTTGAGAGTGATAAATCTTCAAATCACCCAGCTCTAAATGTGATGACTTGTGGTTTTGGACAGAGCATATGAGCAATTACATTTGGCTCAGACTCTTTTTCTTTTATATATCTTGTTGCGTCCTATTCAGAATGTTCACATTGTGCATTTCCACTCAAATACTCGGATTCCCTTTTTTTAATATATAATTTATGAGCCATTTGGATGGAATGTTTGGATACATACTTGGAAAGACGGATGATGGGGGTTGAAGTTGAAAGGGTTGAAGTTGCTATAAATCTAAAATTATTTCTAGCGCCTCATTTCCATGCCTCATGCTGCATTAGGGAAGTGATCATAATTCATAAATAAGAGCAAAGTTGCTGCTGGATTTAGAATAAGCTAGGAGGTGATAGTTTAGTGATAGTTTGTGGCACTTACAGAGCATTTACAGGGCCTTAGTTGTGTGGGGTGTTTTTTTTGTTTGTTTGGTTTTTTTTTTTAAAAATCAGCTAACCTTAAAACTTTTTTGAGTATGACTAGCTGTAACGTGGAGTTCTGCGTGTTCTCTGCCTCCTCTAGACCCTTTCAAGCCCTTCATCATTTTCTCCAACCGGCACGAGATCCGTCGCATCGACCTGTACAAGGGTGAGTTCAGTGTGCTGGTGCCCAGCCTGAGGAACACCATCGCCTTGGACTTCCACCTCAACCAGAGCTCCCTCTACTGGACCGACGTGGTGGAGGACAAGATCTATCGTGGAAAGCTGTCTGAAAATGGAGGTGAGAAATATCTGTGTGTGTGTGTGTATGGTTATACTTGAAAAACAATATTTAGAAAAATCGCACAAGTACTTTGATATGGTACTAGCCACTATACAGTACTAGTATTAGTACTGTACTAATTTGCTGGTTTGCAGATTCAAATCTCGTAATACCTCAGCAGAATTAACCGTGGATGTTTCTTCTTAAAGGAGCCGTCTGTAGTTTTTAAAGACTTCTTCTGCGTGCAGGGAATTGCCTTCCACTTACCTCCTATCAGATCCAATTTCTTCTCTTATAACTGCGTATATTTTGTAACTTCCCTTTTAAGGAGATAGTTCAGCTACAGTGTCTTTCTTGCGGGCGGAGCTAATTTCTGACCCAGAAAAATATACATTGGAATAAAGAAACTAGCCAGATCTGTTACAAGGCAATATTGTTAAGAGCAATTTTTCTAAGATGATTTTTAATAAATATTTTTTAAAAAGAAATATTATAGTTGTAGAAATCACAACTAAAGATTATCAAAGTTATTATATTTAGGGGTCCAAGCACCAAAGTGAAAATAGAACAGCAATAGAAAGCTCGATTTGACCATTTTAAATCAATTTCATGAAAGAAATCTGTATTGAGAAGGTTTTAAAACTTTATTTTACAATTAAGGCCAAGGCTGCTGACAGTTTGAGCACCTCTATATGATCTATAAGATTTATATACAGGATTAGATACTCAACTTTTGCAGACAGTTCTGCTTGGTGCACCTTTAATGTGGGTGTTAAATGTTTCATGTATGAAAAAATATGGGCTTCATTGTCATTGATGTATGTACTTAGTGTCGCTGGTTGCAGTTAAAGACCTGAATAATAGCCTGAAGGGAAAAGAAAATTAAATCAGAGATAATAGGGTTTAGTCATTTAGCTGTAGGCTCTGTATGTGTCTGAACAGGACTGCCTTTTATGAAAGGGTGTGGGTTTTTATTTTTTTTATTTTTTTTTAAAATCTTTGCAGTCTATTGGGTGGGCAAATCTTTCACTTCAGTATACCCTTAACCATTATTGCACTGTACCCACAAAAGATCAGCATGCCCGTTTTCAGAATTCTGTCTTTGTGCTGCGTTTAAAGGACTACACTCTGATGTAAGCGAGTGTCAGAAGGACAGTGTTCTCAGTACTCACTCATTCCAACCCGACTGTGCAGCCAAAAGTGTCCAACCCTGATTTCAGATCCACCTCACAGCTAGTGGAAAAAGCAGTGCCAACATGGCCGCCAGTGGAGAAACAAAGCAACAAAGAGCTTTTCTCCTCGACTTTTTGAGTGCAGAGGCCACCTTGTTTCCAGCTCCACAATAAACAGGCTGAGCACTGGCCTGGCCTCCTAATTGCTCGTGTGTGTGGACAGGCTTAATGTTGCACATATACTCTATGGTACACGGCCTGTGAGGGGAAAAATAGCGTAGGACAAGGGAATGTGTTATAGAACGCAAGGCTGAAGGTGGTTTATGCTCAGTCGCATCAATGGTTACAGAGATCCATATCAGAGAGAGATAGGCAACGGTGCAAAGCTCCAGTGCAGATGTGAACTCTGTAAACTTACCAACATGCAGGAGTTGAACTTGGTCTTGTTTTCATCCTCTCATCTTGTAGTTTTCCATTTCTGATAGTGTCTGCATTTACTTTGCATTTAGCTTTGTCCCAAAAGCCGTACTTAATTTAGTGAAAATCTTAACCAAGATGCTCTGCAAAAGAAACCAGTAATAAAAAATATCCATTAGGAGTAGATGTTGGTTTTGTTTTAGAGCTGGCTGTCATGTTGTATGGTCATAACACTTCTTACATTACATTATACCACAGTGAGGGTGAAGTCTTGATTCTGATTGGTCAGAAGGTTTTGATCAACTTAACAGCAGCTTTGACAGCAATGTTTCCTAATAATTTGATGAGTCAAATCAAGTTTACGTCAATGCGCTCATTCTAATTTATAATTTCTATACTGATAACTAATACACAGTGACTTGTATGGCAGATAGGCATGTCACGATATATGCGATGATGAATCGTGATACAAATTTATGGCAATTTGACTTAATAAATGAACTGTGATCATTATCAGCCTGTGTAATCTCTTAGTTTTTCCTCACTGTAATTGCATTGTTTAGACAGCAGAAGGTGCAATAGCGTACAATAGTGGGAATGTGCATGATAACTAATACACAGTGACTTGTATGGCAGATAGGCATGTCACGATATATGCGATGATGAATCGTGATACAAATTTATGGCAATTTGACTTAATAAATGAACTGTGATCATTATCAGCCTGTGTAATCTCTTAGTTTTTCCTCACTGTAATTGCATTGTTTAGACAGCAGAAGGTGCAATAGCGTACAATAGTGGGAATGTGCATGACTAAATAATAATGTGCATTCACTAAATTAAGTACGGCTAGTTAATAAGCTCATACTCCATATTTTACTCCAACCTTTACAAATGTGGGTAAATAATTATTGTGCAATAATATTAATAATAATAATATGCAGCAGAAGGTGCAATAGCGTACAATAGTGGGAATGTGCATGACTTCACCATAGGCGGAAGTAACACAGCTCTAATGCCACAAAAACAGATCTAAAATGGAAAGAGCTGTTGTGTGAGAAGCAAATGGAGGTAGTACAAATGTTCATAAATGTTTATTAAGAAAATGACTATTTCTTATTAACTTTTTTATTTTTCATAAAAGGAATATCTTAGTTAATAAGCTCATACTCCATATTTTACTCCAACCTTTACAAATGTGGGTAAATAATTATTGTTGGTTATTAAGAAAATGAGACGAAAGTGTGTGGGGTTTTTTAAATTTAACAAAAGGAATATTTAAGCTGATAAAGAATAGGGAAAAATGTTTGTAATAAAATTTTCTTCATTTATTTTTTCACAAATATCGTAGGAAAATCGAATTGTAAACCCAATATCGTGAATTGAGTGAATTGTTACATGCTTAATGGCAGATGCTCCACGTAATATAAACCTAATAATAAACAAATAATAATGTTATTTAAGAAAGAAAAATCTATAATCATTAATATGATGAAGCTTACTGTGAGGAGGTTAACATATTTTTGGAAGGAGTCTCCAGTGTCAGTGCATCAGAGTGGAAAGCTTTTTTTGGTGTTGCAATTTCTTGGACATGACCATTTGAGTTTTTTGTATTATTAACTTAGAGAGAAAAGAGAGGCTGGTGTGAGAAGGACTGTTTATAACTGTGATAACAGGAACTAACCTGTTTTGCAGATGTTCCACAATATTAAATATAACTATAAATGGATAGAAAAAGCATAATGTGTTCTTTAATTAATAAAAATGTATGTAGGGAAATAGTAAAGCTATTTTCCTATAACAGCAAGTCCTAAAGTGTTCTATTCCTATCATATTACTGTACATTACTATGTTATGGATGTAGATCGGGTGTGTGAGATGACGAAACCGAAACCGTTCAGTCACACCTTCATGTTCAAGACAGCTCTCTAAACAAATCTTATGTGGAATATGTGGTAATGTGTTTTTCTTTTTGCTTTGGTGTAGCCCTGACCAGTTTTGAGGTGGTGATCCAGTATGGTCTGGCCACTCCAGAGGGTCTGGCTGTGGACTGGATTGCTGGAAACATCTACTGGGTGGAGAGCAACTTGGACCAGATCGAGGTGGCCAAACTTGACGGTACCATGCGCACAACGCTCCTCGCTGGAGAAGTGGAGCATCCGCGAGCCATCGCCCTTGACCCGCGTGATGGGTGAGAGACACAAGTTTATATACAGTAGAATGGTATGTAGACTTCCTGTACACATCTCCATACGTTACTCATAGACAAACCTGGCATCCTTTCATCTTGTTTAATTAATTAATTCTCATTCATTGAAATTACAAAAAAAAAATCAAAACATTTAAGGAAAACATTTTCAAAAATAAACCTTTACTTTCATAATTAAATGACCTGATGTAATAAGATCTATGCTGGAGCTCTGCTGATGGTTGTTCCTGGACTATTTATTTAAAAAAACCCTTTAATATCTGGATTTCAGATAAGGTTTTGATATGAAGTTTTTTGGTATGTTTTTATTAATAGAGCCTCATATCTTTTTTCAGTATCTTGTTTTGGACAGACTGGGACGCCAGTTCTCCTCGAATCGAAGCTGCTTCCATGAGCGGCGATGGCCGGCGTACGATTCACAGAGAAACAGGAAGTGGAGGCTGGCCTAATGGGCTCACCGTTGACTACTTGGAGCGCCGTATTCTCTGGATTGATGCTCGGTATGTGTGTAACACCCAGTCCCACAAAATTCCTTTATTAACTAATATATAGAGGTAGTAGTAGGATAGGGTCAATATTTTAATTGTTTTTTTAGGAACATTTTTAGTTTGATTATAAATCTAACTTAAGAAAATCAGTTTTAAGCAGTTCATCAGAAACATGTAAAATTATTTCATATTTTTTCCTCCGTTGCTAAACCCTTTTCTAGGTCTGATGCCATCTACTCCGCTGCCTATGATGGTTCCGGGCTGATCGAGGTGCTGCGGGGACACGAATACCTGTCGCACCCATTCGCCGTCACCATGTACGGGGGTGAGGTTTACTGGACGGACTGGCGCACTAACACACTGGCTAAAGCCAACAAGTGGACGGGGCACAATGTTACAGTGGTGCAGAGGACCAACACACAGCCGTTTGACCTGCAGGTTTATCATCCATCCAGACAGCCTCAGGGTCAGTACTGCACAGCTCTCACTCACTACAGCACTGATTATGCAGGAGAAGAAAAAAAAAACAGACATGGCAAAACTCCAAATTGGCAGCAAGCCATCAAAAATGTTAGTTATTACTTGTTTTATAGGGTTTTTTCCTAGACTTTCCCAGGTGCTCCTGTGTAGAAACTCAATGAATGTATGTTATGTCAGAAATGTAATTTAATTCCGTCAAAGCACAACACAACTCCGATTCCAGAGACCTATTGTATTAAAAATGCAGTTGTATTAGTATAAGACGGGCGTTTTAGTCGCCTGTGTACTGCTTCCCTGTGTTCTGAACCCTACTCCACTGTCCTGGTATGCATTGCTCTGTGTGTAACATTCCTATCTAACCCCAGTCTCACACAGTCACGCGTGTATACACATATGTACACGCACGTATACACTTCCCTTGAGGTGTGACTGACCTTTCCATGGCTTCATGAGCCTGGCATGTGTAAACCAAGCCTGTGGCATTTTTCTCACAGTCTGCTAGCCTGGACGATTGTACTACAGTGTGAAGTCATGAATGACAAGGCCATTTTGCAGTATTCCTGGAGTATTTCTGAATTTGTTGATCAGGCCTTTTATGCTTCTCACATAGAAAACAGACAGACTTCCATTTTAGTCAGCGCTTTAGGGTTTTTTTTTTTCCTCAATGTTTTTGTGACCACCATCAATTGAAGCATTAATTAACTTAGATTAATAGGGATCAAATCACATACTTCCAATTTTAAATGTACAAGCGTCCTGATATCACTTTTTTTCTAAACTGTAACAGTTACTTAAAACTTTTATCAAGGTTTTAGAGGTTACCCTCACTGTTTACAATACTACTATCACAATATTGTTTTAAAAATAATAAGGCAACCACATCAGCCATCTGGTATGCCCAAGTGTCATTATGCTCGAGTAAACTGTGCACTTGACATAGATTTATGTATAGTTGCTCACTAGCTAATAATAACAACCACAACACTAACTGTAACATCTATAATGGTAATGTAACGGTAACAGTAACCATAATGGCAGTAATGTTAACGACAGCATTGATCATGGCAGTAGTGGTAAAGGCAATAATTGTAATGATAGTAAATGTAATGTCATTAATATTAACGGCAATAGCAGTAATGACAGTAATGGTAACAGCATTAACCGTAATGACAGTAACATTAATAACAGTATCAGCGATGGCAGTAGTGGTAAAGATTGTAATGGTAATGACAGTTATATTAACAACAGTATCAATCATGAGGTAAAGGTAATAACGGTATCAAACGTACCCGCAACAACAGCAACAATCATGACATTAACATTGATGTCAGAATCAATGGCACCAGGAGCAGTAACAATTGTAACTGTAATGACAATGTTAATGGTGCTAATGCTAATGACTGTAATGGTAACCATAATGACAGTAGTGTTAATGGTGATAACGCTAATGACGGTAACCGTAATGACAGTAATGTTAATGGTGATAACGCTAATGACAGTAACAGTAAAGCAGTAACCGTAATGACAGTAATGTTGATGGGGATAATGCTGATGACTGTAATGGTAACCGTAATGACAGTAGTGTTAATGGTGATGACACTAATGACGGTAACACCAGTAACCGTAATGACGCTAATGTGAATGGGGATAATGCTCATGACTGTAATGGTAACTGTAATAACAGTAGTGTTAAAGGTGATAACACTAATGACAGTAACAGCAGTAACCGTAATGACAGTAATGTTAATGGCGAGAACGCTAATGACGTTGAAGGGAACTGCAGTAACCATAATGGTGAGAACACTAATGATGAACGGTAACGGCAGTAACTGTAATGACAGTATCCTTAACAACAGTATTATCGATGGCAGTAACAGTAATGACGGTAACTATGTTAATGGCTATAATAGTAATTATAGAGGTAACAGCAAAGGCAATAATGATAATGGCAATTTCAGTAACAATAATTCACATTTAACACTTTAAAAATTTAACATTATTTATGATAAAGTATATGTTTATGCATTCTTTCTGACCTTCTTATTGTGCTTTTACTTTTCAGCTCCAAACCCCTGTGCTGCTAACGGCGGGAAGGGCCCGTGCTCTCACCTCTGCCTCATCAACTACAACCAGACGTTCTCCTGCTCCTGCCCCCATCTCATGAAGCTGCAGGCAGACAAGCACACCTGCTACGGTAAAACACCACTGAAGTTCTCTTACCGACATTTAACAGTCTCTGCATAGAAAGAATGCATGTTTTAGCGTTTGCACTGGCAGTGGCGAGTTGTCTTTGTGTTGTGCGTGGTGTTGCTTTTCATATTTACAACCCCACATGAGTGAAACAGTTTGTGAATTAAAAAGCTCATTTTTGCTGATGGCTCAGAAGTGGTGTCTTCTGTAGTGTGGCACCGCAGCACTGTCGCTCAGTGTTTTGGGTTCTTGGGATCAGCGTTTTGTATTCTGCAGCACGGCCTGTTCTCTCTGCTGCACTGGGTCCAGGTCGCTGTTTAATATTCTGCAGTGTGGCAGTGGTGTCCTGCTCCACTCAGTCAGGAAGACTGTTTAGTATTCTGCAGGTGACCTGCTCTGCGTACTGCGCTGATCTCACATCAGTACTGAGTGACCTGCAGTGTGCATGTGTGAGGAGAAGCCTGACGGACACACACACACACACACACACACACACACACACACACACACACACACACCTTCTATTATTAACACTGAAATTAAGCTGTGCATCCTGTATATATTTACTCATATCTTCCTTAGTCTGTCTCCACTTCTCCTTTGAGTGTATCTCCACTTTGATCTCTCTCTCTCTGTCATGCTCTTTCTGTCTGTCTCTCTCTCCTTCATGCTCTCTTTGTCTTTCCTTCTTTCTCACTGTCTATCTGTCTGTCTTATCTATCTACAGTGGATATAAAAGTTTCCACACCCCTGTTAAAATACAAGGTTTTTGTGATGTGGAAAAGGAAATCAAGCTAAATTGTCAGATCACTTTCTACTTATCCATCTGTCAGTGTCTGTCTTGTTTCTTTTCTGACTGTCTGTCTGTCTTTCACGCTCTCTTCTGACTTGAATTGTTCTCACTGTCCCAATGTCTGTCTATCCTTTCTTTTTCTTTCTTTCTTATTCTCTTGATTTCTTTTCTCAATCTAGCTGCCCCCCCCCTCCTAAAATCTTCATAACCTGTCTGCGTTTGTGGTGACATTATTAAAGTTGTTTGTTTCTCTTCTTTCCTTGTGCCCAGAGTCTCGCCAGTTCTTACTCTATGCCCGTCAGATCGAGATTAGAGGAGTGGACATTGAGAATCCATATTACAACTACATCATCTCCTTCACCGTGCCTGTGATCGATAATGTAACAGCAGTTGATTACGATGCTCGGGAGCAGCGCATCTACTGGTCCGATGTTCGCACGCAGATGATCAAACGAGCCTTCATTAATGGGACAGGGGTGGAGACCGTGGTGTCGGCCGGTATGACTCCAGCTTCTGCTTTTTCTATTTCTGCTTTTCTTTAATCATGGCTTCCACTGACTCATTGAACTACAAGAGTCTGAAGTCACTTGTGTTGCTGTTTTAGATATACCTAATGCTCAAGGCTTGGCTGTAGACTGGGTGTCCAGGAACCTGTTCTGGACCAGCTATGATACGAGCAAGAAGCAGATCAACGTGGCCCGTCTGGATGGTTCCTTTAAGAACTCGGTCATCTACGGACTGGACAAACCACACTGCCTGGTGGTACATCCCATGCTTGGGTTAGTGCCAGTTCTTTTCTTTCACACTCTCACACACAAACATATAGCTATAACTGGTACGAAGATCATAATTCTTGACCCCCGCCCTCCGCCCCCCAGCTCTGTATTTATTTTTTTTTAAACTTGCAATGGCCCTAATACGTCATAATACTCTGCTGATGAAGCACTGTGTTTGCACCCTCAACAAAAAGGCAGAGCGATTGCAGCTACTTGCTGTGGTGTTCAGTCGTGACACGTAAAAACATATCTTCCATTTCCTGAAGTGTTTAAGAGCAAGGTGACTGCGTGTTTGCTAGCATTAGTTCTCAGCCAGATACAGGAATCAATAGCACCATAGTAGTGACCCACAGCATTGAGATGCTTTGCGTGACCTAGAAATATATTTACCAATTGGAGTGTGCTATACTTACACAAACATATCAAATGCAATGTTGTGAAAATGTGAAATTTGTGTATTTTGTTTTTTGTAAGGTTAAAAAAAAAATCTCGCTGGTGACTATCCCGAGTCCAGACTGAGCCTGAATATGTGATCTGCACCCAGAGTAGTGATTTATCCACCCTTGTAAATGTTTCAGTACTTTGTAATGTGGAAAAAGACCCAAATACCATGGATTGAAGGAGTAACATCCTCCTCTGCTGACTCTGGTTTTGTTGAAACTGGCATTATTTGAAAGTGGCAGATGTCTGGGCCATAAGCTTTGGCTGTTTCCAAAGAAAACAAGTGGCTGAAATGAAGTGGGAACCTTTGAAGGAAAGGATGAAGGGACAGGATGATGCTGTTTGTTTGTGAAGAGAGAGTCTGGATCTTTTGAAGTTGCAAAGCAAAGGAGGGAGAGTTTTACTGCTTAAATTTATTGTTTGGGTTTTCTGAGGGTGGTCGTGGTGTTTAGGCTTACAGTTTGTAAATTACACTCATGATGAGAATCAGAGCCACAGTTTTCACGACTCTTTTCGTAAACGGCGCCAACCGTACTACTGATGTGAAGCCAATGTGCATGTCTTTCCAGTACCTTCAAAGAGAAGAATAGATTAAACAGAAGATTAAGCTACATGAAATATATTAGTAACATGACAGATGAAAGTAAACCGTCAGTTGTCGGCATGTAACGATAAATCGTTATACAAATTTATGACGATTTGAATCAATGAAAAAAAAAAAATGAATCTATTATTATTATCATCATCATCATCATCAGGCTGTGTAATCTTAGTTTGTCCTAGCTGTAATTGCATTGTTTAGACAGCAGAGGGGGCGCAATAACGTACAATAGTGGGAATGCGTATGACTTCACCCTAGGTGGAAGTAACACAGCTCTAATTCTGCGAAACACACACACACAAAAACCAGATCTAAAATGGGAAAGAGCTGCTGTGTGATTGACTGTACAAACAGATTTAACAAGAAATCAGAGCTCTCTTTTTACA
>JAOTRR010000020.1:21962200-21972740 GCA_028570945.1 Gogo arcuatus
TCCTCCTCTGCATTTAACCCATCTGAGCAGTGAACACACACACATAAGTGAGCAGTGAGCACACACACACACCCAGTGGGCAAGAATCATCACTTCCCTTGATTAGCATATACTATACTGTTATATAATAATGTTAACAGTATAACTCTTCTAGATTTCCTTATGCTGATATAGACTTACCGTCCACTTTAATAGAAACACTGGTACCCCTGCAGAGAGGTTCACCAAAACTGGACACTTCAAGATTTGGAAAAACATCTCCAAATCTTTTTACAATCTTCAACTGTCCAGTTTCAATGAACCTCTGCCCAGTGTAGTCTCAAATTTCAGTTCTTGGCTGACAGGACTGGAACCTGATGTGATCTTCTGCAGTTGTAGCTCATTCGCTTCAAGGGTTGATATGTGGTATGTTCTTGGATGCTTTTCCACTCACCATGGTTGCAAAGAGTGGTCATTTACATTACCGTAGCCTGTCTTATCAGCTCAAAAGTCTGGCCATTGTTCTCTGAGCTCTCATCATCTTGGCCTTTCTATCCGTGTTTCCTCCAACTGAGCTCTTGACATGTATCTGAATGATTTTATATATTGTACTGGTGCCACCTGATTGGCTGATTGGATAATTGAAAGTACTTGCATCATTCAATTTCTATGCAGGAACCAATTCAAATATAAGACTGAGCAAGTGAGGGTTTTGTTTAGAGGTTTGTTCAAGAACCCAACAGTGAACTCAGAACCCTACTGGTCATGCCTACACACATTAATTACTAAGTTTAAAACCACTTTTATTTTTTTTATTTGTTTGAAGGGTCAAACTTGTGCACTAAGAACAACGGAGACTGTTCTCAGCTTTGCTTGCCCACCTCACCCACCAGTAGAGCCTGCATGTGCACAGCGGGCTACAACCTGAAGAGTGGCCAGCAGTCCTGTGAAGGTGCAGTTCTTTCACAATACAGGACACCAAACATTGCCCACAATCAGTGGGCAGATAAAAACAAGCAAAACCTAAAAATATCTAAAACCTTGCTAGATTTCTTCACACAGTAAAGGCCACGCTTTGGTGGATGGTTACAGGTTGTGTAGCACAGTGGACATGAGCCAAAGTCATTTCATTTTGTAATCAGACACTGCTAATACATCCCGTTTTCTCCTTTTTCTCTTATGAGGGTAAGCAGACTTTTCAAAAAACCAAAAAACTAAAATTTTACTTTTTATTAAAATACGTGGTAAAACAAACATATATTTCAGTTCAGGAAGACTACTTTCTGGCTTGTTTCAAGTAGTGAGCTGTGTCTTACACTGTGTCCCTGGTGGGGTAAATGCTGTCTTGGTGTGTTTGTGGGTAGGTATGGGTTCGTTCTTGCTGTACTCAGTGCATGAGGGCATCCGTGGAATTCCTCTGGACCCAGCCGACAAATCTGACGCCCTTGTGCCAGTGTCGGGAACCTCTCTGGCAGTGGGCATTGACTTTCATGCCGGTGAGTGCAAACATCCCTTTTACAGCTCACTTCTAAAACGTTTCCTGTGCCCATATTCATCCTGAATCAGGGCTGAAGTTAATTTGCATTGCACTGATAGTCAGACGTGGTCCAGGAAGGCAAGGCTTTAAAAATAAAGCCTTTCCAGTATGTTATGAATAGCTTGTAGAGTGGCCTGTTAATTTGATGCTGTGTTCTTTGTAGAAAATGACACCATCTACTGGGTGGACATGGGTCTTAGCACCATCAGCCGAGCCAAAAGAGACCAGACATGGAGAGAAGATGTGGTAACTAATGGCATTGGACGTGTGGAGGGCATTGCTGTTGACTGGATCGCAGGTTAGAAAGATGAAGAGCGGCCAGACTTTATACTATCAGTCTAAGAGTGTTTATGCAGATTTTTGTATGCAGTGCTTTATGCTCTTTGCTGAAATCATAGTAACGTTAAATCTTGGCATATGGAGCTGTCTGTGATTGTTTGCTTTGCTTGTTTGTGCTTTATTACATTGTGTAGGGAACATCTACTGGACAGACCAAGGTTTCGACATGATTGAGGTGGCTAGACTCAACGGCTCCTTCCGCTATGTAGTCATCTCTCACGGTCTGGACAAACCCCGTGCCATCGCCGTCCATCCAGAGAAAGGGTGAGCAAGTGTGTGTGTGTACGTGTCTGAGTGCGGCAAGAATTCTGCAATCCACAAACAGTGTTTGTATTCGCCAACGGAGCGTTATTAATGGTGAAATGTTTACCCTGCAGTAATGATTAGTCTCGGTACACTGCCTAGCGATAAAACTGCTCTATTGGATGTCGTCTTATCAGTGTTATACATGATAACTGACCCCTTTCTTGTATCTAAGGTACCTCTTCTGGACCGAGTGGGGTCAGTACCCACGCATTGAGAGGTCTCGACTCGACGGTTCAGAAAGAGTAGTCCTGGTCAATGTCAGTATCAGCTGGCCCAATGGCATCTCCATTGATTATGAGGTTTGTACGTGGTTCCTATTGCAGCACAGTTACAGCAGAACAGGAACAACCATGCAACATGTAATATCTCGTAGTCTGGGAGAGAAATATGACACAAAACTGAGCTGGGATTTTTCCTTTAAAGTATCCCTGCACTCACAAACATGATTTTTAAAGTGTTATCTCCTGTTGTATGGCTGCATCTTTGATTCTGGTTATGCTATCAATCAAAAGTTTGGACATATCTTTTTTTCATGTTTGCAGTTTTCTGTTGTTGTAGAGTAATGAAATAACACTATGGCAGTGATCATACTGACCAACGGTAGTACCGGCATGTTTGGTATGGTTGCTATCGCAGCGGAATGATTGACACTGCTAGCGTTACGTTAGTGATGTAGGAGTAGAGCGCCGGTTCAAGTTAAACTTGATTCAACTTTGAGCATAACGCAATGCTCATCAAAATCAGTTCAGTGAATCCAAGGAACGTTTCAGGCATTTTGACCAATCAAAGCGGTAAGAGTCTTATAGGGACGGGACATCAGTGAGTTTGTCGCTAAAGCAGGGTCCCATGGACTTAAACTGAACGAGCCCCCACCACCACCCTCAAGTCCCAAAGCTACTAAGAGCACAACTCTATTACTGGTATCCATTTTTCCAAGCCTTTTTTTCATTGTTCTACGGAACATTAGCGCTTCGATTCACTTAGGACGAGATAAAACTGAGTCATAAAATTATTATGGTCTAAGCGTTGCATTACATTCTGCCGGTTCATAGGGTCCCCCCCCCCCCCCACCAGTGTGATCACAGCCTATGAAATAACACATTGAATTATGCCATGACTAAAAAAAAAAATCATAACTATAACTACCTTCTCTGTCACATAACACTGTTAATACATTGATATTAATGAAATGTTGCTCTAGCTAATTTTGGTGTGTGTGCAAATTAGGAAGGCCTGCTCTACTGGTGTGATGCTCGTACAGACAAAATCGAGCGTATTAATCTGGAGACAGGCGGGGACCGGAAGCAGGTTCTGGCAGATCATAACATGGATATGTTTGCTGTGTCTGTGTTTGAGAACTACATCTACTGGAGTGACAGGTGAATCAGTCTTGTCCGTGTGTCCAACGTTATTAGAACTCGAATATTATGGGCGCTTAAATGAACAAACTGTCTTCTGTATAATCCAGAACACATGCCAATGGCTCCATTAAGAGAGGAAATAAGAACAATGCTACTGAAATGGTGTATCTAAGAAAAGGCATTGGTGTGCAGCTCAAGGATATTAAAGTCTTCAACCGAGCCAGGCAGCAAGGTAGGAACTTGTAATAATGAGTAAAATGTAATTCAAAGTATCCAAGGCATGCTGGAATGCTTTTCTAAACCAATTGAAACCAGCGGCAAATTAATTTTCAACAATATTTGTTTTCCTTTCAAGGCCCTAACATGGCTCCTGTCTGTTTTATGACTTGCTCTAACTCACAGGCACCAACATCTGTAAGGACAAAAACGGTGGCTGTGAGCAACTATGTCTATACCGTGGCAACGGAGCATGCACCTGCGCCTGTGCCCATGGCATGCTGGCCGACAATGGGCGCACCTGCCGCGACTACGATGGCTACCTGCTTTACTCGGAGCGCACCATCCTGAAGAGCATTCACCTGTCAGATGAAACCAACCTCAATGCACCCATCAAGCCTTTCGAGGACCCAGATCACATGAGAAATGTCATTGCTCTCACCTTCGACCACCGAGGTGGTGGCGGCAAAGGAGCCAACCGCATCTTCTATAGTGATATCCACTTCGGCAACATTCAGCAGATCAATGACGATGGCTCGGCACGCAGGACCGTTGTTGAAAGTAAGTGCATGATTTGGTCGTAGGGGTTAGGGCCTGTCCACACGTATGCAGATATTTCATTGTTTGTATCCCTCTATTTTCAAAAATAGATACACTTTTGTTTGAAAATATCTCAAGTGAGTTAAATCCTCAAGTGAGCATGTCAGATGGTAGTCATAATCTGTTATGTGAAACGCCTCAAAAATAACATTTAGAACTGAACGTTGAGCATTAGAGACGGGAAAAAAATTCAAAGGAACACGTGGACTGATAAGGTGGAACTACTGCTTAAGCTTACACCTGAATACAAAGCGTTCACCAGATTCTTGTTTAAAATCTCAGATTGAAATGTTACACATGTACATATGTTCTTGTCACCTTCCCCATATTCATGCTTGGCATAGCCCATGACCTTATTTAATCTTTAGATGGTTGCCAGTCAATACAGAATATGCAGTACTAAATGTGCAGAGCCATATTTTTAATTGGACTGTAAACACAAATGTTAGATGCTTGTGGGCAGTGAGGTTTCCATAGTTTGATAAATAGAGCAATTTATATGTCAGAAAGCAAACAGACATAAACGCCATATTCGTTTGGAGTCTCTATATAAAGGGAAAAACAAGGTTGTCGGTAATATGAGCACATTAAAGCATGACTCATTCATGGATAAATACAATGAAACTGATGTACTTTTCCAGCTTTTATGGCTTCCTAATACAGCTCTGTTATAAAAACTGAAATTATGGTCCCTTGCTTGACATCCACAGTTGGCTACCAAGAAGGTTCTTTAAATTCTAATAACAGATTGAGGTTTCAACATCAGTGTCTTTTGCTTCCATTATGGAGGTGGGATTTCCAGCTCTGCAGGGTTAAAAGGCTGGACAATGGCCCTGCTTCTCTCTGGACAACACACAAGCCAGCGCACTGCCATACTGCCCCCAGACCGCACCTTGCCCAGCAGCTCCCGACGGAATTTCTGTGACACAAAAGCATACAGCAGTGGGTTGACCATGGACGATGATGTGGCCGTTAACCGTGCCAGCAATGCTAGAGAGCGAAAACTGTTTGTGCTGTTGACACTCTTACCAATTCGGCAGAACATGACTATATACGAAGGTAGCCAGCAGACTGTGAACACAACAACAAGCAAGGCTGTGGTTTGAGTCACCTGCTTATGGTAGCGCTGCAACTGCAGAGCATGCCCCTGAATGCTAGTTCTATGCAGGAAACTGTAGAGTTTGGCATACATGAGGATGATGACCAGTAGTGGCAGGACAAAACTGAACAAGAAGAGGAAAGTGCTGTACACCACCTGGCTGATGTCACTGAGGAAGGCAAAGCAATGTGTTACGGTGTATATTCCCACTTTGCGGAAGGCAAATTGTGGAGCAGCCAACGCCATAGCCGGTGCCCAAAACAGAACTGCTAAGACTTGAAGCCAGCGCTTCATCCTGGACCGGTATGCCCAGGTTGGGTGTACCACTGTCAGATAGCGTGTTACTGCTAGTGCAGCTAGGGTGAACACACTAACGCTATTACAGGTCACTCCCAGGAAGCTGACAGCTTTGCATAGGAAGCTTCCAAAAGGCCAATTACCCAGTGCAATTGCAGCTGTGTGGAAAGGCAACGAGAGTAACAACAGCATGTCTGAGGTGCTCAAGGCCAATAGTAGTGTATCAGTCCCATGAAAAGATGGAGACGCTGTCTTCCGCCTCCTCCTTGCCAAGATGAAGATTACCAATGAGTGGCCCAGCAGTCCAATCAGTATGATGACTGTGTCTACTATGGGCACTAGAGCTTTCTGCATATCCCAGTCCATCTTTGGTACCCAGCTATGGCTGCCATTCAGTGCCTTTCTCCTTGATCCACGATGCACCAGAGCTAATCCTTTGCTTCTACCGTGTACTGAAGGTCTGATAACGATGGCTGTGAGGGACTGCGCAGGGACATGATGTAACTGGGATTGCCACTCCTCCCACCACTTGAGCTGAGCTGCTCAAGACTATGCCTTTTTAAAGTCTTATCAACCCCCTCACTATCCACCCACCCACACACACTGCAGCAATAACTACAGCTTCAACATGAGCATAACGACTCTCTGCATTTATTGGTAGTTAGCAACTGAGAGATAAGTTTGCCTTTTCGGGACAGTCACACTGAGCCTGCTTGATTGTCGAAGGCCATTCTGATTTGCGGGCTATTTTATTGTACTTGTATTTTGCTTGAGAAGAAAGTCTTGGATGTGCAAGCAGAACTTCTTATGATTGACAGTCACCAAATGCATCGTTCAGCCTTTCTTTTAGTCCTTGTTAAATGTGGATTGGTGGATATCACCATGATCGTGGATCAGTGATATCCAGAAACAACTCTGAATACAGCTAGTGCTGCTTGTTGGCTGGTATTGATTTTGTGAAACCAGTCAACACAGCTTTCCAAGGCCAAGCCAGGTTTCTGCTGAGCTATGGTGAGAACAATCAATTTTACCTCTTCACCGACAGTCATCTGTGTTGTCGATATAAAGCCTCTTCAGGACTATGATTTCTAGGATTCCAGAACAGACTTGGGGAAAAAATGATAGTCTAATTTTGTGCTGCTTCTCAAGAAGAAAAGATCCTCTATCAATCTGACGAATGAAACCTCATCATAGAAGCCTTGTTGAAAGGTGGGGTATCTGTTTCCTTTCTCTGATGATCTTCATATGGACTGGTTAGGGATGGGCTCTGTCTATGTAGAGCAACTGGTTGTAATTATGCTTACTGCCCACATTGTCCTGTACTGGTGATGCAACACTAAATTGGGAGGTTGATTTGCACCAGCTGAGTTAACAGCAATCTTTGTGGCTCTTGCGTAAGCTTTTTGACCTGTCTTGCCCAGGTACTGTACTTGATTTACTTCCTCATACTATGACCATATTTTTTAGGCTTTGTGCTTCATTTTGTGTGGTGTGTGGGGTTTTTTTTTTTTTTTTTAATATAATGGCTGGGTAATCGCAGTCAGTCACGGGCCTCTATCTAAGTGACGTCAGTAGGTAAGGACTGAGGTGTGGTACAGACCTCGCTCATAAAACCTTTATGGCTGGAGCTCTTTTTTCATCTATTAACTGGCGGAAACAATGGGCCTTAAAGAACGACAGCAGCTCTATGGGATTATTTATTATTAAGGGAGCCCATTCAAAGAAATCTGTATTATTAAATCCTTGAGTGTTGCAGTGTTGCTTCATTGGGAAGCAGAGAGCCAGGTTTGAATATAGGGATCACTTGACAACAGGGTGAGTGTGCACAGGCAAGCCATCCATGAAATGACTCTTTTGTGTGTATATACACACACACACACACACACACACACAATGCAAACAGCACCAGCACACACCTACTAATAGAGGCATGCTGTCTGCTGAAGGCTCTGCACTGGACAAATAGAGCTGAATAAAATGTTTTTCCCCAGGGCAACATGATAGTCATTTATGCAAAGCATGAGATGAATGCTGTAGTGATGGATCATTTGAAGTTCACAGTATGCAATCCAAACATCGCATTATTTAAATAAAAAGCTATTTGATTTCATTGGATGGGCTTCCATTGCATGTTCTCTGCTTTATTCCAATTCCATCCTGTCTTTTTTCCTGTTAGATGTGGGCTCAGTGGAGGGCTTGGCATATCACAGGGGATGGGACACACTCTACTGGACCAGCTACACTACATCCACCATTACTCGCCACACAGTGGACCAGACACGCAGCGGCGCCTTCAACAGGGAGACGGTGGTCACCATGTCTGGAGATGACCACCCCAGAGCCTTCGCTTTAGACGAGTGCCAAGGGTGAGCAATCAGCACCAGTGTAGATCCATGGCCATTTTGGATCTCCATTGAACTTGTTTTTAGAGCTCTCAGTTCTCTATGCTCTGTATTTAGAGATGACGTGGCCTAGCTGGAGAACCTAAATTAGATCTTATTTGTTGTTTGTTTCATATATCATGATAGCTGTGTTTACATGCAGCCATATCTTTGATTTGTTTTACAAATCTGAGTGTAAGCACATTTTCATCAGTGCACTCTGCTTTCAGGTTGATGTTCTGGACGAATTGGAATGAGCTGGCTCCCAGCATCATGCGCTCATCTCTGTCTGGAGCTAACGTCCTGGTGATTGTGGGTAACAGCATCCGCACACCCAATGGCCTTGCTATAGACCATCGTGCTGAGAAGCTTTATTTCTCTGATGCCACGCTGGATAAGATCGAACGCTGCGAGTACGACGGCACCAACCGCTTTGTGAGTGGTCCTGTATCTGTATTTGTGTGCGAGTGTCTTTTCAAGCATCAGAGAAATGAATATACTTAAAAATAACAAAGGAGGGAGGGGGGATAAACAAGTAAAATTTCATAACACTGTGTGTGTTCATGTATGTATAGGTGGTCTTGAAGAACGAGCCCGTGCACCCATTTGGCCTGGCTGTGTATGGCGAGTACATCTTCTGGACAGACTGGGTGCGCAGAGCTGTGCTCAGAGCGGATAAATTCGGCAGAGATATGAAAGTGCTACGCGCCGACATTCCCCAGCAGCCCATGGGCATCATCGCCGTGGCCAAGGACACCAACAGCTGTGTGTTTCATCAAATGCTTATTCGAATGTTTATAGCATAAAAGCTGATTGGGATTGAAGCTGATCTTTGCTCTGTGTGGTGTGCAGGTGAGTTCTCTCCATGTCACACCAATAACGGCGGCTGTGAGGATCTGTGTCTGCTCACCTCCGAGGGCCGGGTCAACTGCAGCTGCCGTGGAGACCGCAAACTGGTGGAGGGCAACGTGTGTGTCGGTGAGATACAATAATCATGCTTATTTTACTCTTAAAAACTAGGTCCAAACAGTCCTTGGCAGTTTAAAAAATTTAAAAAAAAGTCAATACCCATGCATGCGTTATCCCCTAGCTGAGAACACAACATGCCACAGCGTGGATGAGTTTGAGTGCGGGAACGGAGACTGCATCAACTACAGCCTGACGTGCGACGGTCGCGCTCACTGCAAAGACAAATCCGACGAGAAGCCGTCCTACTGCTGTGAGTGCTGTGTACCTCTCTCGCTAGCTTGCATTTAAACTTTCGATGTCATCATGCATCCTTGCACATCAAGTGTGTAATTGACACTTTTTCACTCATAACCACTTATCACGAATGGGTTTGTGTTTCTTTGAGTGGCTGCTGATGTATTGTTGGTGTGATGTGTTTGCTGCAGCTAATCGCGGCTGTAAGAAGGGTTACAGGCGCTGCCTCAACGGTCGCTGCATCAAACACAGCTCCTGGTGCGACGGCACTGACGACTGCGGAGACCGCTCAGACGAGCGGCCCTGCAACAGTAAGTACGGAGGGAGAGTGTGTGTGTGTGTGTGTGTGTGTGTGTGTGTGTGAGACAGACTATGATAACTATACAGTGCAACAGAACACAGGTTCAGGATGGCATTCTGATGTTAACATGTAGGCTCCTGCTCCATAAAGTTACCAAGGTGTGATTACTAACTATTCCTCTTAGGGGTTGACAGGTCTGCTACTGTATGATCACATGCTCATTGTGTGTCTGTGTCCGTGTCCGTGTGCATTTCCTCTGCAGTGACCCTGTGCAGTGCATCTGAGTTCCAGTGTAAAGATGGTTCTTGCATCTCCAACTCTAGCCGCTGCAACCAGGTAGTCGACTGTGAGGATGCCAGTGATGAAATGAATTGCAGTAAGTATTTCCCCCTTCTTCCACAAGAAGACAAGCTAACAGTGGTGCTTGAAAGTTTGTGAACCCTTTTGAATTTTCTAGATTTCTGCAGAAATATGACCCAAAACATCAGATTTTCTCACAAGTCCTGAAAGTAGAAAAACCCAATTAAACAAATGAGACAAAATATTATACTTGGTCATTTATTTATTAAGGAGAATGATCCAATATTACATCAGTGAGTGGCAAAAGCATGTGAAAATTTGCTTTCAGTGTTTGGTGTGACACCCTTGTGCACCAATAATTGCCAGCTAAACGTTTGCAGCAACTGTTGATCGGTCCTGCACATCGTTGTTTTGCTGCATGACCCACTTTCTCCTGTGATTGAGTTCACGGACAGATGTCCTGACATTTTCCTTTAGAATTTTTTCTGAAAAAATAAATAAAAAATTCAGAGTTCATTGTTCCATTAATGAAGGCAAGCCGTCTTGGCCAGGATGCAGGAAAACAGGTCCAAACCATGATACTACCACCACCATGTTTCACAGATGGGATAAGGTTCTTAT
>JAOTRR010000020.1:22015910-22031708 GCA_028570945.1 Gogo arcuatus
TTATTATTATTATTATTATTATTAGTAGTAGTAGTAGTAGTAGTAGTAGTAGTACTATATTATTATTATTATTAGTAGTAGTTGTAGTAGTGTTAGTAGAATTAGTAGAAATAGTAATTATGATTAAAGCCTCATTACTAAGCTGGCTCACCGGGGTCAGCATGCCGATGTTGTCGCTGAAGTTCCCCACGAAAGTGATGATGCTCATCCTCTGTGTGAGGCGCTCGATCTTGCTGAAGAGGAGCATGAAGCGGTCTTCATCAGCCAGCTGCTCTAGAGGCCGCCGTTCTTTCTCGTACTGACGCAGCAGCTTACTCTCTGCCTCCGTGGGCAGGAAACGCATCAGACACTCCACAAAATCCACCGGCAGGGCCTTGAGATCAAACCTGCAACCATCAACACACACATATCAGGTCCCGTGACTTGAGGGCGTAATCCAGGAGGAAGATAAAAACCGAAAACTCGCCTCATTTCAAAGTACACTAGGGCAAGAAGTCTGTTATTAAGAAGCGTTATGTCACCAGTTATGGAAAACAAATAAAGTTTCCTGACAGAGGATATTACAGATGATAATTTGTTTCAATCAGTGCGCACTTTCTTTCTGTTAGAAAAAAAAATGCCCCAGAGTATTTGTGAAAAAGTGTTACTGAATGTTTGAACCAGTTTTATATTAAATTACAAAGTTTAAATCCGTCAAGTGGCTTTTGCTAAATGTTTATGTTGGAATTGTTGATGAGAGAAAAGGCTGAGCTTACACTCATTGTAAACAGGCGTGAATTAGCTGTGTGGGTCTGTCAGTACAGGAAGTTTTAGTAAAACTGTCATGGGGCCATGTTTATGTTTATTTCCATTTAAACACATCTCAGTTTAGCTCTAGTGCTCCTTATAATTTAGTTCAGTGTGTTTAGTTTCACTTGTGCTTCTCTTTGTGTTTACATTCATTATATATGCTTTGTTAAATTTAGTGTCAGTTAGTTATATTTATCCTTGCAATAGCCTTGTTCAATGTGTTGATTTGACTTTGTCAATAAACCCTCTTACACCAGTGTCCATCTGTGTGCTGCTGCTGTTTAAACAATTATTATATATTATATTTCCCAAAATGAGCTTTCATTCTTTCGAGTGAATTCAGGTAGGGGATGGTTACTCACGTTTGGATGGCTCTGCAGATCTCCTCCGTGCTCTTGTTGGCCTTGCGTAGTGTGATGGCCAGGTTCTTGGAGCGATTAGCATCAAGCAGCTGAACTTTGTTCATGGCCTTACTGGAGGTTTTGCTCTTTGGACAGGACAGATCAACCACAGGACCTTGTGCTTTAGTCTTAAAGAGCTCCTCAAACTTCTCCAGGTCCAGCTCCTAATGCACAACACAATCCATCTGAGCAAATCTACATGTCTGGTGCATCCACACATTATGAGCAACATCATATCTGAGACTTTACATTTACACTCATGGCATTTGACAGACGCCCTCATCCTGTGCGAGCCACAGAAGTGCACTGAAGTCTTTACGGGAGTGCACAAATCGTAAATCCATTAGCGTCAATGTGTTTGCCAGGTCCCGTGTTAGGCTTGTTCAATTAAGTCCAAATAACTAGGCTAAAAAATGTCAACTAATGTAATTTAACTCGATATTATCACGAGTTAATCATGTGCATCAATGCAGATTATAGAAAATGAGTGAGTTGTTGACTCCCTGGGAAGAATGACATTATTTCACCAAAACCCTTATTACATTACAGGCATTTTAGCTGATGCTCCTATCCAGAGCAGCTGGGGAGGGGTGTTAGGTACCTTGCTCAAGGGCACTTCAGCCATTCCTGCTAGGGTAGGCAATCAAACCAACAACCTTTTAATCCCAAAGCTGCTTCTCTAACCTTTAGGCCATGGTTTCCCCATGAAGTCCCCACGGAGTCGAGCTAAAAGTCCAGTGTTTCCAGGTTAGATGAGTGATTTAAAGATGAGTGTTGATTTGTGTTGTACAGTATTGTGTAGGTTAGGGTTAAACGAGGATCCAGTTCCACCCCCTGGACTACTGAAGTCTGGCTATCATATTTATTCTCATTTGATGAAAGTGAAATGCAAGGTTTCTGCGTGTTGTGCTAGCATTATAGTTACATAATAGTTAGATAATAGTTTTGTGCTGTACTGTGCAGTATTTTGTTCAGCTTTGCTACTGTTTCCACATCTCTTCCTATTTCTGATAGTAAACTCAAACTCAGAATGTAGCCCAAGCGAGACTCACCTCAAGCACTCGCTCATCATCGATCTCATTGAAGACAGTGCCATTAATCTGGTTGGGCTTCAGAGCAGTCCAGTTAAATACAGGAAGACGAAATTTGGTCTTTATGGGCTTCTTGATGCGGATGGCTACAGATTTATACACAGAGGAGAATTTTATTATTATTATTATTATTATTATTATTTAAGCATAGCATGCAGCATTTTTAATCCAATCTAAAATGCATTTGATAACCCAATAATGTAAATTAAATTCTGGACCCTGCTTACGTTTCCTCTTTGAACTTCAAGAGAAAGACTTAAATGAACATAATGAAAAACAGCTGCTGGAAGACTCAATTAGATCAAGTAAGGAAAGTTTTACAAAAACAGGAAGGAGGATACAGTTTTATTTTTAACCAGACTCCGTCAGAAAGCGGAGGCGAACTCCGCTCCAAGTCCAAGTCCAAATAACTGGAAACAATGAACATCCAAATGGAGACAGGATTCTCTGGGTGGACATCGGTGACGGAACCAAAATACGTCTGCATGCATTGAGATTCTGGAAAAATCTGCATGTGCATGTATTCATAATCTCACCTGATAAACCAACACTGAGGATGACTGAGGGTGAAGCTCCAGGAAGTGGAGGCGCCAAAGGTGGAGGTGGAGGCGGAAGACACTCTGTTATAAAACAGACATCACATTTTATCTCTTTTCTGAAAGCTTCACATCCACCAGGCTGTAAAAAATACAACACTGCCAACCAGCACAGGACATTATCAGCAGTGAGGTCAGAGATCACTCTGACACAAATTTATCCCCAGTACAGCTGTTTCCCTAGCAGAAAGGGCGTGGGTGTGTGTGCCTGAGTCTCCTGAGCTGAAGGAAACTCCCTAATTCTCCCTTTCCTGTTAATTTTCCCAGCTTAAACTGGCCACAAAACATGTCATCTTTGAAAGTAACACCTCTGGAAAGACCTATCCGGCAGAGTTTGGTACTGATCCTGGGTCTGAGTCAGAGAAACTAACGAGGGTTTTCGAGTGGCGCAGAGGTCCAACTGGTTGCCCAAACATTGATAGATTATGAGTTTGAATTCATTTGGATTATTCCACAGCCACTTTTGACTTTGAGTCCTAGAAAGAATGTGGTGGGAAGGACAGCGAAACACTCCTAACAAATCCCATGACTTGTTTATAAATTATATACAGAAATGTATTTATATAAAAATTCATGAATGTATGTAGGCTTTAAATTACGAATGAGTCAGGTATGTTTTGAATGTTATATAAAGCCATGAAAAAAGGTACTAAATTGTATGCTTCAGCATTAAAAAACCTGAGGTGGTGCTCTTTTTCATGCATTTAGTTACCTGGAAAGGTGAATGTAGAGTACCTTTAAATTTTATTTAACATACATAATTGGACATTAGGGCAGTAGGGTTGCTGTTTGAAAGCTCCAGAGTCTTCAGTTTAATCCTAAGCTCAGGTTTGTGTGTGTGTGTGTGTGGAACTGTGGAAATGTTCTTCGTATGTCAAAATGGGCTTCCTCCGGTTTCCTCCCACCTCCAAAGATTAAAGATTAGTTGGATGGATGGATGGAAAAATGGATAGATGGAAAGATGGATGGCTGGGTGGATGGATGGAAAAATAGATGGAAGAATGGATGTATGGGTGGATGGAAAAATGAATAGATGGATGAATGAATGGAACTATCACTATATTGACATTATATAACACCTGCCTATACTGATGGTTCACCTTCATAATTGCAAGAGACACATATCCGTCTTTAATGTGAATGTTAAATCATCCCTGTATACATGCACACACTGATCTTTGTTTGTTGTTATGTTTGAACTGATTCCCCAGACATCAAGTAAATCACCAACCTCCCCATGTCTCCACTGCTCTTGTCCCCCATTGGTGTTTTTAGCTCCGTTGCCAACAGCATGACAACAATGATATGAGTATGTATTACCGGTAAGTGTGTTGGGAAAAAACCCACGTGAATTCCAATCTGAGAGTTTCATGTTGCATGGCCACTTATCGGATATGTATTGAATCTAGGACCATATGCAAAAGTGGCACAGGTCTGATTTGAAAAGACTGGATTTTTGTGTCCACACAGATCTGAAAAAAATCAGATTAAGGCGGAAAATCTGATTTGTGTCACTTCAACCTATGGTTGGTTGGACGGACAGGTACATAGATGAATCAGTGAGTTGGACTTTCAGGACTGCTATTGTAATTTTGAGAGTATATTTACATTATTTGTATGTAGGGAACACACATGTTCCTGTACAATATCTATACATAGCATATCTAAACATTCCTTCTGTATCCAGTTCTAAATATTCCTGATTATTCCATGCACAGAAACACCACACAGACAGTAACCCAAGGTCAGAATCAAACCAGCGACCCTAGAGCTGTGAGGCAGCAACATAACCCACTGTGTCACCCTGACATTATTTTTTTCAAATGTATGTGATCTGCAAGGAGGAAAGCTGTAGTGTACTGAAATGAATGAATCAATCGAGCCTCACAATATCAAAGCATCTGAAAAATACCAAATCAACTCATTCTCACCCTCTAAGGTCTCCAATTTTAAAATAGCCACTAAATTAGCCATGCAATTAGCCATGTATAACCATCTTCCTCTGTCACAGTACCTGCTGTGGGAGGAGGAGGTGGTGGTGGAGGTGGAGGTGGCGGAGAAGGTTGTGCAGGCGTTTCCACAGTAGCAGCTGGCAAACTATCACCCAGGATGGTGCTGCTTGAGCTCAGCTCCCCAAGAGGAGCTCCAGTCGTAATGTCTATAGCTCCTCCTCCTCCACCACCCAGGGCCTCGATTGCAATGTCTCCATCAGGCTGTTTCCTCAAACGGATAGTTCCCTGCTGCTCAAGCTCCAGCAGCCGCTTTTCGATGTTAGTGTGCCTCTGGAAGGCGGCGTCCTTCTCTTGAATCACACGTCGAAGAGTGCGCACCTGAGAGCTCGTCGATTCATACGTCTCCTGTGTACAGGGATAGCAAGAGGAAGAGATTAAAGCAGGGCAAAATACACAGGGACGTATATTTAAGTTTTAAAGGAGCAGTTTGTCATATTTAGAGCCCTCTAGTGCCTGCAAGGCGATCTGCAATTCTAATAAAATCAATGACAAGATTTTCTTTTCCCACTAGTTAAGAAAGTAGCAAAATCTTTTACATGACAATATTTTGAATATTATTCTCAGGTACTATATTTAAAAATAAGACTATTACTGGTCTTGAAACACTTTTAAACATTACAGACTGCACCTTTAAAGCCTCTTTTGTGAATTTGTAATCCAAAAAATCTAAAAAAAAAATACATTTTGCTCATTTGATATATATTATCGATTATGTAAATTGAGATTAAATTCATGACTGCTTTTATGAAACAAATATCCTAAAGTTCGGTTTGCATTCCTGTTCTTCTGACTTTGATTTACAGTGTGTTACGGTACATCAGGGCGTTTCATCTAATACAGTGTATTACATCAGGAACGTCCTTCGGGATGAAGAAATATCTTATCAGCGCTCTGACTAAGCATTTGATTGAACATCATTAGGCATTTAGTTGACATTTACTTACAAGTAGAATAATTACACAATCATCAATTTATATAACCCTAAGTAAAGGAATATATTTGAAAATAAATAGCATGTTATTCTCTTCAAACTATACTATATACAACATAAATAGTCACGATTATAGTCTAACATATATAACACAGCATATTAGTGCAAACTGTGCTGCCAGTAAATCACAGTAAATGATATAATAGAAACAGATAATTTCTAACAATACTCCATTTGTAAAATGGTGTATAAAAGCGCAGTCTTACCCGAATAGCTGTGAGGTCCTTGTCTTTCTGTAGGAGTTGCTTCTCCAGCTCAGCGACTTTCATCACTGTCTCATTCTCCACTTCCAGAAGCTTCTCAGTCACCTAATCCAGGCAGAAGAACAGGGAGAGATGGAGAAAACATGGCAGAGAGAAGCCAGGGATGAGGAGGCAGAAGAGAATGAGTTATCGATCCTATAGGACTGAGAGTCCGGGCAGCCATCCCATAATCATTTCACTGCTGCTGAGGTTAATACTGTAATACTTCTCTCTTCCCTTTCTATCTGCTTCTATTTCATTACATATTGCTTCTATTCTATTACATTCTGCATTCTATTACATAATGCTTTCTCTTTTGAGTTCTTTTTTTTCTCACACAGCAGAAACGTCATTGGAATCACTTTCAGTTTTGAATCAGCCTTGATGACACACATCAGGGAATATCTGGGGAATTCGTTAGGGTTTTTCTTCCCCCACTCAACCGGCCCCATGATTTCTAGACCCAGAGAGCACAAGAGTCATTGTGTGAGACCTTTGCTATGAACATATCTACAACCCTGTAGCTTGGCCTACAGCTCAGACGCAAGCTGCACAAACAATCTACGGAATTGTTTCCATTCCAGACGTGTTTTATTCTCGCCAAGTCTCAAGCTGAAAACAAATAACACACCAGACCACACAATGCACTCAAACCCTACTGCAGTTTATTACCTAGATCTGCTAGCATTAGTTATACCAGTGGACGCTGGGAAAGAGTCTAATAGCTTCATTCAGGTCCAATTATAATAAATTACTCATAATTTATAGACACATTTATGCCCAGTGGACAAGCTAATAATAAAAAAAACATCACACCAATGTAATGTATACACAGTGCTCAGTCATTTCTCACATGAGAAAGCTGGTCCTCAAGTTCCTCCACTTTCTCCAGAGCCACGTTCTTTGTCTCTGCGTCCTCCAGCAGTCCTCCCACATCGAACACGTTGTCCAAGTAGGCCTGGATCTGCACCCCCAGCTTATCGCTCTCTGTGTGCTTGGATTTCTGCCGGGACAGAGGAACCCCAGGATTACAAATAGCATAATTACAAACGTGCATTCATAATGCAATTCATAATTCATAAAGACCTACGCAGATGGACTAGTTTTTAGAAGACATCCTGTGTTACATGTTTACAAAAGACGGTGGTCCAAAATAAAACTGCTCATGAGTTTACACTTGAGCTTTATTGCTTTATTGGACACAGAATTCTAGCTAGAGCCATAAACCATGGGATCGCAATAGGGGTTCAAATACAATGTACAATTTGGATTTTAAAAAATCACACACATTTCATTCCTAATTCACATGTAAGTTTGTATTTGTATTTTAACTTTTTTAGAAAATTTTCATTTATGTATTCAAATGACTCTTCATCTATTTAAATATGCATAAATTTGCATACTGAATAAAACCAAACATATGGACAAAAACCTGGAGCGTTTTTCATTTCTTTTAGAGTTTAAATATTTTTTAAAATTCCATTTAAGAGATGTGTTGTAGATTAAATGTATTCAAAAATCTGAAAAATGAACAAAACGTATTTCTACTTGTAGTGGAACTGTGGAATAATAATAATAATCATCATCATCATCATCATCATCATCATCATATTTTCAGCTTAAAGTAGGTTAGATTCATGACACTTTGCCCAAAAAAATCTAAAACCTAATCTAAAAAAAATGCACTCAATAACGAACAAATGTACGACGGTGTATTAGGGCCATTGTAGGTATAAAAAAAATAGAGCTGGGGGAGGGGGGTAATATTCCGAGAGAAAAAAAAAACGAGATTAAAGTTGAAAATTTATGAGGAAAAAACTCAGAAATTCTCTGAGATTATAAAGTCATAAATTTGCGAGAAAATACTCAAAACGATCTATTGCTTCCCAGATTCCTGGCTGCAGAGCATTCTGGGAAATGTAGGAGAAAATCTCTTAGTGCTGTGGCGTGATGATGTTGAGCCAACCTTCCAAAGTGAAGTGATCTGGTTCCTTGACAAAACCCTCCCACTATTTTTCGAAGTTTTATTTCTTGTAAATTTGTGACTTTTTAATCTCTGAATTTCTGATTTTTTTTCATAAATTTGTGACTTTTTATCTCGAAATTCCAGAGCTTTTTTCTTGTAAATTTGTGCCTTTTTACTCGAATACTATCTCAGAATACTACCCCCTCCCTCAGCTCTGTAATGCACAAAAACCTACTATTTTTCTGAGTTTTTTCCCCACAACTTTATGACTTTATAATCTCAGAGAATATCCAAGTTTGTTCTTGTAAATTTCTGACTTTAATCTCAGAAATTCTGAGCCAGAATATTACCCCTCCCTCAGCTGTGTATTGTTTTTTTTTGTTTGTTTGTTGTTTTTTTTTACCTACAATAGCCCCAGTACACTGTCATACAAATAGGTTTGTTCTAAAATATTGGAATAAGATCGTGACTTCAAAAACACCATACTGGAAAAGTTTAAATTAAAATGACAGCGAAATGACAGAGAAATGACAGAGAAACGTGAAGAAGATAACTGTAGCATTTATACTCAGGCTTTATTTATTTTAAATCTCAAAGAGGAATTTGAGGTACATAAACTTGGTCACAAATGTTCAAAACTCCTGTATATGAAAGCAAATCATCACCTCTAGGAAATCATCCAGACCCAGTTTCGTGAATTCATACTGCAGATGCACACGGAAGTTCATGTCCTCTACAGAATGGACCACAATGTTGATGAACTGCATGCAGGCCACCTGGTATATGGGCAAAAACATGAAATACAACAGGAACCAAATGACAAAAATATAACAAGGTAAAGCTCAAGATATGGTTCAGTGAAGAGGTTCTCCTACCATGAAATCAATGTTTCCATCTTCATAGCGGAAGTACTCCATCAGCTTTTCAAAGCGGTGCTTTTCCTTGCACACCTTCATGGTAAAGACAAATGTTCATTCGTGTTAGATATGCCAGAAACACAGGGGTTCTCAAAGTAGGGTCTGTGAAGCTAATTCTATCTGTGGTGGAAATCTCAGTCTCCCTTAATCAAAGTTATTACATTTATTACTGAATGGATTTAATCCAAAACCTCCAACTTGGTCCTAAAGTGCTCTGTCACTGGAAAGTTCAGGAATCAAAAATTCTGTGGCTCCAATAAATAGCCAAGATATGATGCACTAAATCCTTGGAATGGATTTACAGTTGACTGCAAAAATTAGGTCTAGAGAGGTCAACTCTAGCCATTAGCAAAGAAAACCAGGCTTAATTGCCGTTATTCATGGGAAAAGATGAGCTTCAAAGGCAGAAATACAGAGTGATATATCTCCAAACACATTCTCCCATGAAAAATGGTATAGGCTTGTTATTTATAGAGAATATTTTGCAATATAACCAAATAGTTTATGTGGCCTGGAGACACAAAATAACAACGTCTAGGGCTAGAGTCTGCAAAGTTTACATGAACAGTAATTTATACATAGCACCCAAAGCATCTGCTTAACACAAAGTCATTTTTCATGCTCAAAATATAACAACAAATAGCAATTTGTAGAACATTATTCAACTTCTACAATTCCTGAGCTACTTCAGTCGAGGTCGAGTTCTCAATCACACACCCTGGGGAACTTTCTACCAACCTTTCTATCTAATCTGACCGAATAACCTGGCTATTGTAACTATCTCTCAAAACAATGATATCCAAAACAAGAAGCTAATGTTTATATTTGACAGTGGTCACCTAATAATATTTGATCAGATTTCCTTTAGTTTTTGGGTTTGTTACATTCCAAAAAAAGATCAGTAAAGTCTGCTACCAGATCTACTACAAAGCTGGTACGTGATATGGCTGAGAGTCTAAATGGGTTTCTTTAGCAGCATTTCATTATAATGCCCATATGATTTTCCAGGAAAACCTTCTTTTAATAAGGAGATGGAATGTGCATTCAATGTTCATTCAGTTTCTATGGACATATAGTAGGTATATGTATATGTATATATGGTATATATGGTTGTTAAGGCAGATATTATCTGACCATATCAGTATATATCATTGTAAATTGGAGACATAGGAGCTGTTGTGCATCATGCAGTGTTTCCCACATTGTTCAGACCGCTCCAGGCAGAGTGGAGTAATTTCCTGGTTTCCGGCATTTAGCTGACTGGACCAGCAGAATGGGGGAAGGTTAAGAAATGTTACAGCAGGCAACTCTCTCCCACCAAATTGCTGATCTTTATCGCACTGCAGTTGTTTTGTATTTGGTAAGCTTAAAATAGTTTGGCCTGGTATTTAACACACATAAATGGAATGGTTTCCACCATTCCGTCTAAACACAAAAGGTCTGTGTCACTACATATAGCTTACTGGAACTCCCCTAGTGCACACAATAACCCAATCTTATCAACTGTCAACAGGTATATCCCTGTCCAGACTTCATATCATCCATACAACATTGTCTACAGTGTTTCTAGGTACCTCTTTGAAGTTATCAAACGCCGAGAGGATGATCTCATGGCCCCCTCGTACCAGACACACAGCAGCCAGAAGCTCCAGAACCAGTGCTTTTGTCCTGCACCAAAAAAACAATGACAACCATGAATATTCGGCTCCTCCGAGGGAAAAAAAAAAGAAGAAGGTCAAAGCAGGATCAACACAATGAATAGGCTTACATTACAAGTCATATATCGGACTAAACCTTATCCACCTAGCCTGTCTAACATCTGTCCTTCAGGGCGAAAAGCTCTGCTTTGTATCCATTGTATGAGAATTTTCAAAATCATGAGCTGAACTCTTGTTTGTGGGTTTGGCTTTGTTCTTCAGCTCATATTTAACATCCAGACCAAGTCATGGTTGGACCAAAGACATTTTTGTTTTGAGAATGTTTGTTAGCCATTAGGTATTAGGGATATGTGGATATGTGATAGTGACTAGTGTGGAATTAATTAATTCATTAATTAATATGAGCACTAAGAGCTGTTTTTCTGTCGTTTTTTCCATAAGTGATACTTTGGCGCTGCGCCCAAATATACTGCTGACCACCCAAGTACACTCAAGTATATTACATCCCATTAGACAAAAACAGAGTTTATTTATTGATCTGTCTCAAAAAATCAAGTTGGGTGTGGCTTCGAGATCAGGGGGAGGGGGAGAAGGAGGGGAAGGACATGCGAGATGTCTGATTTCATCTTCAACATACAGTATAGTCTACAGTTAATAGGCTATATAAAAATCTATGTAACAATATTATCAGTGAAAATACTTATTCATTGCAGACTGATCTTTGATTAAAGTATTCTGTCATACATCAGGAATTTTATGGAGCATCATAGATAGAGGGAATTTTAATGAATTTTAATTTTAATGATGAATTTTAATTCATGTCCCTGTATGTAAACTTATGACCACAGCTGTATAGTACTGCTTCATTTACAAACCCTACATGTTGTTACTCCACCACAAAGAGTTCATTCATACGCCATTACACCTGCTTCGACACCCACATGAAGCCATTGAAAAGTGGTCAATAAAACGAGGTAATCAGGTCCTTCCAGTATCGTCCTGCAAACTTTCCCAGCAGATAATTCAACCTTTTGTACTACTGGAGGTGTTAATGAAGGGCTTTACTCACCGCGAGTTCTTATTGTTCAGGCTCAGGGCAATTTCATTCACTGCATGCGCATGGGACATGACCATGTTGAAACCGTACTAAGGACAGAAAAAAGAAAACATTACATATTTAAGTTGATTGAAAATGTCTAGATTTTGAGCTACAACATATGAGGCAGAACACACAGCCATACCATTTATAGTTCATATAATAAACCCAAATTATTCCCTAAGTGACTCATTTTCAATCCTGAGGACTCATTAATGCAAACGATTGTCCTTTATCAGAATTATTCACTAAATTGATAAAAAAAAATTAGCAAAGCACACCTCAAATCCCAGTACCTATCTGAGTTTCCATTGTAGTTTTTCACAAAATAGAAGTGATGTTTTAAAAATTTCGACAAAACACAATCTCGAATGGTCTGTATTTTCATTGAGTGATATTATTATATGATATTATTATTAAAGCTGGGTTTTCTCCTCTTGTGATAGCTCTTACAGAGCGCTCTTAGGGTTTCCATTTGCTTTTCATGTCATGTCATGTGACTTATGTGCCAAAAATGTTTCCATTTCAATTTTGCGAAATATTGCTCCATCGAATCGTCTGAAAAAACCACCTCATGCGAGCGTAAAAAAACTGCGATATTTGGGTTTTTTTTCAAAATTCACGTTTCCATTACTCGTTTTTTAGCCCACAGTTTCAAATTGTGCACTAAGCAGCGGCTCAAGACTGTGTTTATCTGGTGATCCTTTAAAGGTTCAGTCAGTAATTTTGTTAGCTGAAGCTAGCTGTTCTGAAAAATTAAACCCCAAACAAATTCACCCGCTTATGGAGGACCTAAATGGACACGTGTAAAAAAAAAAATTGAAAGTATCTGGTGCGCACATCATCTGTTAGTTAATTTATGATATCTTCTGGTAAATTTTGCGTTCTTGCATGTATCCCTGTGTACGGCCATTCTCCTGTCAGAAACACTTCATCGTATTTATGGAGTTCAGGGTTCTCACAGGTAGTTTCTTATCCGTACCAGAAGATTTCTCTTTTTTTTTTACACAGTTCCCTTTAGGGTCTCTGTACCTGCTCACTTAAGAGCTTCCTCCAAAGCAACAATCCCCAAACATATCCATATATTCTGTCTAGGCTAGAAAACCTGAATGCTAGTGGAAAAGTGGAAGCTTCCTAAACTGACAGTCAACATGGTGGACAAGCAAGCTGACTAGACATGCTTTATTGTCCTGGTTAGCTTTTGCACATCGTTTGGTCTCCACAGGGACCATTTTTTTCCGCTGAGCAGACATTTTATGGACATGTCACAGAATCACTAATTGCACCTTTAATTATGTAATTTTCTTGCACTCTATTCATAATACTGGCATAACAGCAGTGTTTCAGAGGCTTAGTTAACATTTGCATAAAGCACAGTGTACTTTAGAACAAACTCAAACAGAACAGATTTATATCACATAAATATTATACGCATTTATTGCTCTGTGAAACGTGCAGGCCTCGGATGTGTACTAATACTGCTGTAAAACCACTAGAGGGAGCTACAGAGTGTCACATGATTTCATCTACAAACTTTTAGCAAACGTTTGTTGCGTAAAGTACCTGATAGTTCATGATTGCTCGGAGACACATGATGCACACGTGCACATCATCCTTCTGACTCACTAGCCTGGAGTTTTTGATGGTTTTGCTGTTTGCTGCTGAACCGTACCTACAACAGACAATGTGAAGTCCGATATGAAGCAGAGCTGTGTAAGCAAGTCCACACCCCTAACGTGATTATTTATCAGTAATAACCCCAGACATACTGGATGCTACATTAAAAACAGATGCTTCAGTTCATTATATGCGTGCAGACGTGTGGTTTCAGCAATGTGGGTCACATATCGGAAATCACAAAGTGTGCCAGCCACCAAGCACACTTTCCTGCTCAACACAACACAACACAACACAACACACCACACACACACACACACACACACACACTGCGAGACACAGCATTGTGGTGATGTGGTTCATGTAACGTGCTTCTTGTCTGAAGAAGTCTCTGAATACAGAGGGAGCTTATCACATGTTTTCTGTACACTGAAAGGATATCAACATCTCAGTACTTACATTCAGTGTAACACGGTTGCTGTGACGACATGAAACATAAATAACACACAAACAGTACGGATGGGGGAAAAAAACAATCACTTCTTAGATATGTAAAAGTGCCAAATCACTTTTTTTTTTTCAAATTCTTTAAAAATGTATTGAAATATTTTTAATGACATAAATGTATGTGAATGCATTTAATTATTTACAAGCCAATAATTATTTACTTCCTCAGAGTAAATATTAGCAGTGGTGCTACACTGCTAACTGTGCAGAAAATTTGACCATAAACATTAACATTTATCTACTGATATTAATGTATTTTTATTCTTACTTATACCACAGCACTGTGGTATAAATTCGTCAAAGCGTGTCAGCTATAATTAAACCACAGGTTTAGCCTATATTAATGCACTTTATTGTTATTGTTTCCATAGTAACAGATTATTCACAGGGACACCATGTATAGCAGATGCTTCACATAAACAGAATTTAAATAAATAATAAAATGCATGAAAAGCATCATCATGTTGAAATGGTGAAGTATTCCATGAGGAGATGTTTATTTTGTATTTTTGGAAGCAGTCTCCAGTGTCAGTACTTTGTAGGATAACTGGAAGTTTTCTGCCACGGGATGGGAAAGTCTCCAGGATGGAGGGTTTGTGCTTTGTGGAATATGACAAGGAATTTTTGGCTTCAAGAGAGAGAAGAACGAGAGGCTGGTTAGAAAACAGCTGTTTATAGCTGCAATAATCTAAGGGATCGTAGAAACTATTTGTTTTATGGACATACAGCAATAAAAAAAACTATAAATGGATAAAAATATGACCATTCTTTATTTAATGGAATTTTTTTTTTAAACATTGTGTTTGGCAAAATGCTGTGGTATAATGGGAATATTTAAAAAAACTTCAGGATGTGTTGTTATTGGAAAATAATCAAATTCAGGGTGGCTATGGCTATAGGTTACAGTAATCAGTTGATTATTTTCCTATAACAGCATGCACCATGGTGATTTTTCCGTGTTTTCGATTTCGCATGATTTTACTTTTCTTAGGTGACCCGGGATCCATGTAAAAAAAAAAAAAATCTGATCATGAGCTCAGTAGAGATGCATCCCATGTTCTCACAGAGTATGTTTATGTTTCTACACAGGCTTTATCAGGTGAGACACACAAGCAGATACAGAAGCCAGCTGGTGTTTTTTTTTTATTATTTTAGAGAAAGCAATAAGAAGATGGAGGTGAGCAGAGCAGCACGGTCACATCTACATTACCCATGATACTTACCGAGGGACCGAGTGGCGCACTGAGCGTACCAGTGTACTGAAACCGTTCTGGTGCAGATCCTCAATGGACCTGCTCCAGGATTTGGCTTTGTCCAGTGAGCCATCCTCTCCGTTCTCCAGACCATCAAAATCCAACCTGCACCGCACACAAACACATATACACACACCATACACAACACAAGCACACGCACGGGGCATGGGGGTAAGGTTGAGGAGCAGTAGCTACAGAGCTCAGTAAGATAGGAAGAAGGGCACGCGGTTATTTTGCGCAGCAGCTAAGGACAATTTGAGTGTATTACAGCTCAGCAGGGCTCAGCAAAGCCTCGCGCGTTACTGTTACTGCAACAAGTTATTATCAGCAAGACCATGTCTCACCCTAATAAGCACATTCATAGTGTGAATATCCTTATCAGCTCAGGAGGAAACCTGGAACTTGGATAAATTCTGGACATGCGAGGTTCAGAATTCATCCTAATGCCAAAATGTCCTAAGAGGACGTTTGTTCTTTTGTGTGTGTGTGAACCCTGACAGTATGTGTGTGGGCTGTGGACTTACGTGACAGCGCATTGGGCAAAGGAGAGGTACTCCACCAGAATGTCCAGTCCTCTGTTCTCATCATTCAGGAACTCGCGCACCCACCTGCCAACACACACACACACACACACACACACACACACACACACACACACACAC